>JAJMKN010000003.1:0-554725 GCA_030563925.1 Wickerhamiella sergipiensis
GGAGGTGGGGACTCTGTTTGTAGTGGTGCGAACGAGAGTACAAGACGCTAGAGGTTGTGTTGAACAAAATATCTTAACCCGACGAGATTATCCAAGGTAGGTGTTAAAGATCAAATGGGGAGGCCAACAAGATCTGGGCTTGGTGGAGGGGGATGCATAATATAAGTGTGCCTCCCCCCCCATATGCAGCTTCCTGCGTCTGCACACAGCTAGCCGGCTTGCTTTTGTGTCAGCGGATCTGGTCTGGGCTGTTGCCGCAGCAACCCTGCTTATACTACCTAGCTTATGCACCAGTGTGTTTCGCGTTATTTTAGCAGTCCAACTCGAAACCAAGTTTCCTAAAACAAGGACTGCCAGGGGGCTGGGATCTCAGGCGACGTCGGGCCCCCGAGTTTTCACGCTCCGAGGCGCCGCCGGGCATGTACAACTCAGTGGCTACCCTCGCGATCGTGGATTTTAGATGTGGACGCCCCGCCGTAATTGGCTAATCATCGAAACCGACCTCGACTGCGGCCAGACCGACAGCTATATATTATAACCCCACCTATAGCCTATGATTTCATCTGCGTCCACATACATCTATAAACAACCCATTTTGCCAGCAAAAAAAAACTCCTTAGTTGGAATGCAAACCGACTTTAGAGGACGCCATACCGGGCGGCTCAGGCCCAGGGTTCGGTGGGGAAATCTATTTTAGTCTTTGTCTGGATCAGACTCGGAATAACTCTAAATACCGATTATCTCTGCCCGAACCCTAAAAACTCTGCCTCTTGGGGCCACTGCCCCCGCCACTGCGGATTAAGCTGGGAAATTAGGGGGATGCGCCGTCAGCATGGGATCATAGCGGGGCCGTGGCGAGCAGTTGCAACACGCGTCCAAGCGCGCGTCAGGCTGGTTCCAAGCTCTAATTCCACGATCCAAAGTCTGGCACTAAAAACACGTGCGATCCTTTTGTCCGTGCTGATGCGTCGGCCGTCCGAGATATGCAAGATGACATGCATGTGTTCCTGTGCGCGAGCAGGGTTGGGTCAAAGTGGGGGGGAGGGAGCGAGAGGCAGAGTGGTTACAACGAATTTTGCGGCTGAAGGTTCATTGTTTGAAGGTCCCAACAACGAACAACGGGCCGTTAAGGCGACGATTGGATCGGATTGACCGGGAAAATAAGTGCTCAAAAAATCAAGCTTGAATTAAGGTTCAGGCCAATCTTGGACCGTCAAAAGTCGATGCATGTGGTACCTTAAGTTGACCTGCACGGCGGCGGCTGAGGTAGTGCCTGGATCATAGTTGGGTAAGCCAAACCCGTGCGTGCATAGCGTGCTCGTAGGTGACCGGGTCAGGGCACGGAATCGGCCAGTAGATGCGGTTTGGCGCGCCACGTGCGACCTGACTATGGCGTAATAGGGTCGGGTAAATTTCCGATTTCGATTCTAATTTTATATAGCTCCAGATCGGGACGGCGGGGAGGCGGTTGGACGTGGCGGTTGTCTTGTGATGGACTCCGGAGATTAGGGTTAGGCGGCGGCCGTTTAAGTATGCAAGAGCAACCAACTGAAATCCATGCACGACAAGACAAGGAACGTATATAACGAAATTAGGTCGCGAGTATCCCGATGCTTGGCGGTCAACTTTAATATCGGCCGAGGATCTGCAAAGATCTGCAACCGAAACCACAAGTGTTTTAGAATTACAATAAATAGGGTAGGTTTTGGATTGGCTTGATTTGGCCTGATTTGGCAGACCTGATTTGGATTTGGCCTTGGCTAAATTTGAATTTTGCCGATCTGGTTTGATCTTGCCTTGCTTTTCTGATTCTTCTGATTCTTCTGATTCTTCTGATTTTCTTCTGATTTTTTTTCTTATTCTTTTGATTGTGATGCTCTTTCGATTCTTTACTTCTTTGATTTTGATTTGATTGATTTGATTTTGATTTGATTTTGATTTGATTTGATTTGATCTTGCATTTGAGAGATTTGAGAGATTGGATCTTGACTTCGACTCAGTCAGAAAACTCAAGACTGTAGACTCGAGACACAAAACTCGAGGCAGAGAACTCGGGCACTCGAATCAATCAATAAGGATTGTAGCCTCCACGGCCCCGGTAGCCACCGCGGTAACCACCCCGGCCCCGGCCCCGGCCACGACCGCGTCCCCGGCCCCGAGAGGACATGCCAGGCACGTTTGTGCGTTTGGGAAGAACCTTGAGGTTGCGGCCAAAGAACTCGGACTCGTTCAAAAGCAGGGCATGGCTCACAATCTGCGGCTCGGCAAACTCGATATAGGCAAAGCCTTTGGGGTTGCCAAAGCGGTCCAGCATGATACTGACACGGTTGATGGTTCCACAGGGTCGGAAATGTTTCTCGAGATCCTCGTTAGTGGCTTCGTACTCGACGTTACCCACATAAACCGAGCGGCCGTCGATATCTTCTTTGCTTTCGCCGGTTGACTCGTTCTGCTGTGCGACCTCGCTTTGCAGCTCCTCCAGGCGACTTGCCTCTTCTCTAAGGGCGGCAAGGCGTTTCTGAACAGCGTCGTCGGCGCCCGTCTCCTGTCCAGCAATAGGAGCTTCTGTGGTGGGGGCCACGGGGGCGATCTGATCAGGCTGAGGTTCAGACATGTTACTAAGGGAAATGATAGTGAGAGATGAAGTAGTGGAGTTGAAGCAAAAGAAGAAAGTAAGGAAGAGAAAGTACTCTAGGGAGTAAAGAATTCAACAGTTAGAATTATAATTGGCACTACACACAGTGAAAATTACACACAGCCGACATTATAGTCCACAAAGACAACACCACAATACAGTACACTCAAGACAGTCCAGTACAGTCAACACAAGCAGCAGCAGTGCCAGCTAGAACTACACCTACCATAATAGTTAACGAGTATCACAATAGTTAGCAGCTATCACAATAGTTAACAACTATTAGAATAGTTAGCAACTATCACAATACCACAGCTATTGCAACTGCAACCGACAAAAACCAGCTACGCTAATAATACAGGGCAAGCTATGGCTCGCCCGGGCATAAATAATGGTCGCGCAAAAACGAGGAGACCAGCTCGTACGTCACCAAAGTCACCGCCGACGCGGGCCCAGCCCTGCAGATGTTGGTGAACAGGCCGGCATAAAATACCCGCCAGCCCTCTTGATGCAACAATGTTCGTACCGTGCGCACCAGCCCGCGGTACCTTGTATCCCCCACAGCACTCTTGATCTGGTTGCGGGACCGGATGACCTCGTGGGGATAAGTTATAGTGGAAGCGGTGATTTTCGACAGAATGCTGGCCGCCAAGTACCCCAACGTCTTTTGGGTCTCGCTGGTGCCCTCGCCGCACATCCGGATTTTGAGCCACTCGTAGATGGGGAATTGGATGGCCACATGCGGCAGCCCCAGCAACGCGGGCCCGAGCCCCGAATAGAAGCTCCGCAGGCCCTCTTCGCGCATCATCGTGCGCACAGCATCCACCATGCCGCGGTACTGCCACGACGTGTGCTTCCCCTGGGCCATGAGTCTTGTTTTGATGACCCAGATGGGGTTTGTGGCAATTGTGGACGTCGCTCCTGCCGTCACGGCGCTAATCACCGTGTGAAACGGCTGATCCTTGGTCAATGCTTGCATTTTGCCATACACAAAAAAATAAATCGCCCAGGTCGGCAAATAGCCCACGACCATGGGCGTGATGCCCCGGTACAGACCCTTGACGCCGTCTTCGTGAACAATGGTCTTCATGGTGCCTATTATGCCCTTGTAGAGCGCCCGCTCGCCCGGCTGGCGGAAGCTGCCTTGCACCTGCAGCTTTGTCTTGATCACGTCCAGCGGGCACACCACCACGCCGGCAAACAGGCCGGCCGTGGCCCCGGAAATGGCGTTGATTGTGCCCATGCTAAAGCATATTCGATGACGCCGCGGGGGCCGGCCGCGCGGGAGGGCGCCGGCGTCGTTCATCTGCTTATGTCGGGACGGTGACATTAGACCGGTCGCCGAGCCCTGATTTGATAGCGGCTCAAGTGGTTGGTTTTGCTTGTTGGAGTGGCGTTGGATTCGTTTGTTTCAATTCGGTTTCAACTCGATTTGGAGTTGCTGGGTGTTTTCACTATAAAATCGTCGGCTTTAGTAGAAACTTTACTAGAAACGTTAGATACTCTCTCTAAACAACCTGCCTCTGGCTATCTGGTGAAGCTGACATGCCCTTTACCGCCAATGGCCATATCCACAATGGGTTGCCGACCCCCACCGACGGCAACTCTGCGTTGGAAAACATCCGCATGGATATGGAAAACGTCACCCAGTCGTTGATCGAGTTGGGGGTGATTGTGCACGACTTCCCTGCCGAGCCCGGCACCCAGCGGGCGTTGGAGCATAAAGTCAAGGACCTTGTTTCCGAATTGCGAGCGGCGAGCCATAATGCCAACGAGCTGGACGATGTGATGCTGCCTGGGGCAGTGATTGACTATCTGGAAGATGGCCGAAACCCTGATATTTATTCGCGCGAGTTCATTGAAACAGTGGTGCTGCAGAACCAGTACATTCGCGGCAAAATGCAGGCCATGGGGCAGTTTCGAAATATTTTGTCTAAAGACCTTATAGAGGGGTTTCCTTGGCTGGCCGAGGACATCAAGAAGGCGGTTGAAGCTACGAACGATCCCGGGCGTAGCTAGCATCCATTATGAGATGCAAAACAGCAGTCAAGTAGTCAAACGAAGTTTAAGAATCTAACGAAATTAAGAAGAGAAGAGTAGAAGGTCACAAGAAAGTCACAAGTCACATCACCACACATTTGCCGTTGTCGTCGCTGGTCACCACCGGCACGCCCATTTCCTCAAACGTGTAGGCCACGCCCGGCCGCCGGCTGGGCGAGCTGGTGCGGTCCACGCGCGGCGGCCGCCCCAGCGGCGTCGACACCATGCGGTTGCGCGGATCGACCTGTTTGGGGGACCCTGTCGGCAGCACGCTCATGGAGCCGGCCTTTTGGTGGGTTGGGCTAGGCGTCATGCGCTGCCGGCTGAGCGGGCTGCCGCGGGCCAAGCCAGAGTTTGCTGCGATGCCAGAGCCAGAAACAGAGCCAGAGCCAGAGCCAGATATCGAACCGGAAGACGAGCTGGTAGGAATCGGGCGCAGCTCGGGGGCATTCCCCAGCGGTCCTGTGGGTGGCCGCCGTGCTTCGGGCGACACTACCGGACTGGGTGTGCGCTCTTGAGGCGGTGCACCAACCGGCCGGCGAGCTACTGGCGACGAGACCATACGTTGCTGCACGCGCGGGGCGTCGCCAGGCATCGCGCTCATTGAGAAGTTCTGACGGTGTCGCGGCGACGCTGATCGGGGAGGCGCGCCGGCCGGACCCGGACCGGTCGGACCGGTCGGAGCCTGGTGGAACGTCGACTGTTGCAGCCCGCGCGGTTGAGAGTGTAGATGCAAGGGCTGCACGGGTTTGCTGAGGTTCGGGCGCGAATCCTCGGCCAGGCTGGGCACCGGCTGGCTGGGCGGCGCCTGTGGTCGGATTTCCGGGGACGCCGACGGCGAGCGCGACGACGAGCGCGAGTTGGGCCCGTTGCCGCTGCTAGGGGGCGCCAAGCTCGTTCGGCTGGCCGTCGGCGACCGATCGCCCAGCTCGAGCGCATGTGGCGCCATCGACCGCGACCGGCCGTGCCGGGGCGAACGGCTCGGCCGCGGGCTGTCCACGGGCGTGCTCACAGTGCGAGCTGCTGCGCGAGGCGACGTTGCGGGGTACGGCAGGCCGGGAGAGGCTTTCGGGGCCAACACGGTCGGGTTCGCACTGGTCGGCGCGCTTGCGCGGGCGGCCGTGGGACCAGTTGGCGATGGCCGTTCAGGCTCCGGCCGTTCAGGCTCGCGGGCTGAGGGCCGTTCAGACTCGCTGGGGTAGGGCAGCGAGGTAGCTGATGCAGACAGCGTGGGGGATTTGTTAGGAGCTCTGGGCTCACCGGGCCCGCTGGGATACGGAAGAGAGGATGGTGCGTTGCCCAAAGCGGTTCGAATATGAGAGTCCTGAGCCGAAGCCTGAGCCGGAGCCGGAGCCTGAGCCGGAGCCGGAACCGGGGCGTGAGCCGAGCCCGGGTCGTTGGAGGTTCTTGAAGAGCGAGTAGGCGAGCGGGTAGGCGAGCGCGACAGCGAAAGTCGCGACATACGCGATGCTGGCCGCGACGGCGACTGAGACCCTGAACGAGTAGGCGACTTGGACGGCGACCGCGACCGCGACCGGAACCCGGCCACTATGCTGCTGAAGAAACCTTTAGGCTTTTCTTCGCCTGGGCTGGACGGATACGGCAGAGACTGTTCGGGAGATACGGGGTATGCCAGAGGCTTGTTGGATGGCTGCGGAGACACGGGATAGGGCGGGTCCACTGCTTTGGGTTGAGGGGATTTAGCCTCCTGGGTCTGGTTGTGGTCCTTGGCCTGGTCTTGAGTCTGGTCCTGGCTCTGGGTCTGGTCCTGGGTGCCCTTGGCCGGAGTCTTCCGAGCCTCAGGTCTGAGATTCTGGCTGGACTTTGGTCGATTCTGGGTCGGGCCCTGATTCAGATTCTGGGCCGGGGTCTGATTCAGAGAGGTCTGGGCCTGCTTCTGGGTCTGGGGACTAGGCGAGTTATTCTCGGCCTTTGGGGCATTCGGGGCCTTCGGGTCCTTCGGGGCATTCGGGGCCTGATGGGACAGGCCCGGGGCCAGGGCTGGCTCCGGCTCCTCCAGAACCTGCACAGCCATGGCCGGCGCGCCCGACGGCCGCTCCTTGAGCCGCGACCGGAACTGGCTCAGCGTGCGCTCGTGGTCCACCCGCGTGAGCTTGCGGCTCAGCGACGGCTCGCGCGTAGGCTTGTCGTCGACCTTGGCTAGCCGCGTGACCGCTGCCTCGCAGCCCCGCGCCGCAGACTCCTTGTAGTACTTCATGGCGCGGTCAAAATCCGGCGCGACGGTGATGCCGACCTCGTAAAAGTAGCCCATGGCAAACAGGGCCGTGCTGTTGTCGAGCTCTGCGCCGGCCTTGCCAAACGCAACCGCCCACTCCTCGCTGGGCTTGAGAATGTCCTTGTAGCCGCACAGCAGCCACTTGACGATCTGCGCCTCGGGGCTGCCGGCCAGCACCGACGGCAGCCGCTGGTAGGCAAGAAACCGTTCCTGGCGAGCAGCCAGATGCAGGTACCGCAGCGCCACCGCGCAGTTGAACCCGCGCTGGCCCGCCTGGTAGGCGTCTGCCATGCGCAAAATGGCCGGGCTGAAGTTGAGGCCGGCCGCGCGCTGCACGAGCTCAAGCCCCCGCTGCGGGTTCACGTACTTGATGGGCAGGTCGCCGCCGAGGTCTTTGAGTCCGTTGCGGAACATGTCGAGCTCGCCGAGGTAGATCTTGCCCAGCAAGAACGCCGGCTGCGGGAAGTCGGCGTCGCAGTGGATGCTGGCGTGCTCGATCATCTCCAGGCCCTTAGCAGTGTCCTGGGCCATTCCAAAATGGCCCAACAGCCGGGCCATGGCCAACCGATAGATGCAGGCAATGTCGCCCAGCGCCGCGCCTCGCTCGTAGCGGGAAAGTGCCTTGCTGGTGTCGCCGCGCGCCTCGGCGTTGGCGCCAATGCGGTACCACGCCCGGCCGTACTGCAGCTTGACTGCTCGGCGGAAATAGTCGCGGGATTTTTGCGAGTCCGGCGAGCAGCCAAACAGCCCGAAAAGATACCAATTTCCCATCCGGTAGGCGGCCAAACCGGCCAAGCCCGGCGTGGAAGAGGTCTGCAGCGACTCAATGATCTGTTTCGCGTGCTGCACGGCCTCAGGCGCCACCGAATCGTAGACCTCAGCAACGTCCAGCGTGCGGCACGCCCACGCTACCACGCGGTCGAGGCTTGTGCCCGGGGCCAGCCCGCGGATCATCGGCAACTCGTTGGTGAGGGCGTTGCCCTGGGCATCTGGCGCCGCCACCACGGGCTCCTGCGCCTTCACCGAGGGGAAGATATGATCGGGGAAGTAGAACCGACCTTTGTCGTCCTTGAACCCCACCATTCGAGCCTGTTTCGGGGGGTTGACAGCAGAGGATGGCTGCAGATGATGCAATCAAGGATCAATGTTTACCTTAGCGGCTCGGGAGCTATTCGGTAGGGTTAGGTCCCTGCCCCCATGTCCCCCCTGCGCCTGCTGTGGTGTGTGCTGCGTGCTACTAGCTGTTGTTGTCTATCAGGCATTTCTGGTACTTTTTTAGGTTCTTCTAGTACGTCCTCTCGTAAGTACTTGTTAGGTTCATTTGTTAGACTTGAAGGTCTCCAAAAATATCTTCTTTCAACCACTGCCACTACCAGTCATCATGAACGTCAAAGACAGTGCAAAGTTTATTGTCAAGTCTAGCAAACATGTCAAGGTCAATGAGGATAAATGCCGGGAAATCGCCAAAGAAATTTATGCCCAGTTGCAGGCAGCAAACTATAGCCCCGATACTTGGCACGACCATGAATTGAACCCCAATAAAGACTGCCCCGATCGAGACCTGGCCGATTGGATCTTTACTGTGGATACACTGAACTTCTGCTTTTGGAGCGACCGCCCCCAGAAATTAAGGTATACCGTCAAGTTCAACGACAAAAGTTATACTGGCTACTGGGCTCTTTGTGCTGCCATCAACCGGGCATTGGCAGAAGACATCCCCATCACCAGTCCCCGGTTTTGGGAAAGCAGAGAGTTTACAGTTAAGAAGCTGGCGTACATTTTCCGCAGCGAGACCGACGAAACCATTCCGCTGCTACAGGAACGCTACGACGCTCTGAAAGAGGCTGCGCTGGCGCTGAAAATGATCAATGCCTCAAGCTTTCTGGATGTGCTTGTGGTCGCAATGGGCGAAGCCCAGCGCGTGATCCAGTGGCTGGTCAAGGAGATCCCTTGCTACAACGACAGCTACACTTACGGCGGCAAGAAGGTGTGTTTCTACAAGCGGGCCCAGATCCTTATTGGCGATATCTGGGCTGCATTTGGCGGCAAAGGCTATGGTGCATTTATGGACATGGATACTATCACCATGCTTGCCGACTACCGGGTGCCGCAGATTCTGTACGGGCTGGGGCTGCTCAGCTACTCGCCGCACCTTGAAAAGGTGGTGCGGGATGGGGTGGAGCTTGTTCCTGGCTGTGCGGAGGAGTGCGAATTGCGGGGAGCGTCGATCCAGGCCGTGGAGCTGCTGGTGGCTGCCATCCGCACAGAGCATCCGGATGCACCCATCAATGCAGTTCTCGCCGACTTTTACTTATGGGACACTGCGAAGATGCGGGAGACGTCGGCGACGATCCCCACACACCGCGTGCGGTCTGTGTTTTATTGACTGCTGTACCTGATCTAATGGCAGTACTGGCAGTGCTCTACTGACTGTGACGATTCTGCTAACGAGACCTCGACTACGCTCTGTAGGCTAATGCCCTGTCGGCTAATTATGCTCTGTAGCTAATGACTTAATGATTTGAGGTACTGATGAGGTAGATGAGATGCAGACTAGTGAGTAGGGGACAAGACAACATCAAGTAACTTCTGACGGGTCCGTTCCTGCGGAAGCCCATATGCAATAGATAGCCCCTCTACCACCGGCCGATGCCCTGCCAGCGATGCATATGTATCTCTGGTAATATTTTTTAGCCATTGTTCACGAGTGGTGTCGGCGGACCCGAGGCCAAGATGGCGGGACTGCAAGCGGTCGAAAATGCGCTGATCACGAGCGTTCATGGATTAAAGTGGACGGAGCGGCCCGAAGATGGTCCGAGATGATTCGGAGTTAAGAGGCTGCAGAAAGTCGTTGCAGGAGGTCGCTGCAGAAGGCCGGCTGCAGGGAGGAGACTGCCCAGGATAGGAGCTGCACGTTAAAGGTTCCCAAACCAGTCAGCCGGCTCCCACACCTAAACCTGGATATCTCCGCCAGGCTCTCACCACCCCAAAGCTTGCAATCGGAGTATAAACCCCCCAGAAACACCCACGCCTAGCTGCCTTCCCAATGTCGAGTGCCGAGTCTAAGCAGAGCTTGGAGGCGCTGACGGCGGAATCGTCGCACGCTCAGACGCTTATCCCTCGGCTGGCCGCGATGGCCGACCGCTGCTCGTCGGCCCAAATATCGCCGGAAGAGGCCCAGACCGAACTCGCCGTGGCGCTTGCCGACGATCCGGCAGCCCCGCGGCTGTTTCTGCAGACCGTGGCGGCGGCAGGACTAACTGCGCCGCTCGCCGAGCTCATCCGGACCTCTAATATCGCCCATGATCTGGTGCTGGCGGTGCTGCCCATGTCCGGCCTGCTGGAACACAAGCTTGTTTTAGCCCCCGATAGCAAGAAATGGCTGCGGGCGCGCCAGGAGGCACTGTATGTGGAGCCACAGGCCACGCTGGCCAGCGAGTCCATCCTGGGCTTTGCCATGTACATTAATGTGCTGGTAGCGTTTGCGGTGGAGAGCGCGCAGCTCAACGAGAGCGAGCTGCAGGATCTGGTCGAGAACGTAAACCAGGACCTGATCCATATTGTTGTGCAAAGCAACATGAACCCGTTCCGGGCCCTGTGCTTGTTTCTGGAGCTCATGGCCGTTGACCCGGACCACTATGACGAGTTCAACGAGCTGCTGGCGGTTACTGCTTGGGGCGCCACTGAAGATGGCTGCAACACCGACATCACGCGGGCGCTGCAGTTTCTGCTGCAAAAGAGCCACGACTGGCGGCCCATCATGAAGCTGGCCGCCTACCTGATCATGGAGGACCAGGTGCCGTACGACGTGTTCTACACGGCGGTGTTCCCCGACGAGCCCGAGTTTGCGGTGTCTGGCGAGCGCAAATGGATCGAGTCGATTGACCGGCAGTGCCGGGCAGGTTCGGCGTCGGCGCTGGCGCTGGCGGCCCCGCTGGCCGACGACGACGACGACGAGCAGGCCGACGCTGGCGGGGCCGGCGCCGTCAAGCCGTTCAACTGGGCTGACCGCGACGTGGCGGTGCCTCGTGACGAGTACCGCCAGTACTTTCTGCAGTACCTGTTTGAGGTCGGCCATATCGAGGTCGCGCACCGGCTGTTGACCCAGCACCCGTTTCTGTCCCAGAAACACACCCCGATTCTCCGCGAGGTGGTCAAGCGGCTGCGGGCGGCGCTGGAGCCGCTGCTGGAAAAGTACGTGCGGCTGCGCGAGCCGCAGCCCGAGCGCGACGCGGACAAGCTGCAGGACGTGCCGCTGATGCTGGCGCCCGACGCGCCAGAGTACCTGCGGCGGCTGGCCCACTCGGCGCGGGATGTTGTCGACGACGATACCGCGGCTGTCGCTTCCTCCTCGGACAAGATGGTCAACCTCGAGCACTTGACCGAGGACGTCAGCCGCGACGATATTCTCCAGGTCCAGGACCTGGACGACGTGTGGCTGCTGTGGGACCAATGGGGCCAGTTTATGGGCCCCATGGTGGGCCGATGCCCCGTGCTGATGCGCAATCTGGCGCTGCTGGGCGTGGCGGTTTTCCGCAGCCACCCCGAGTTTGTGGACCAGCTCATGACGCGAATCATTGTGCCGGCGCTGTCGCTGCTGCAACTCAACCAGGATGACGCCGACGCCATTTGGTGGCTGCTGAGTCTGTACCCTGTCGAAAAGCGGTACCATTTCTACTCGCAGTGGCTGGCGTCGACCGAGCTGCCGCGGGTCCGGCTGGCGGCGGCCGAGGCCGAGCGCGAGACGCGGGCCACGCTTAAGCGGCTGTCGAAAACCAACACCGAGGAAATGGCGCAACGGCTGGCCAATGTTGTGGCCACAAACGCCCCGTTCAGCCTCAAGGTGTGCCTGGTGCAGATTGAAAACTACGACCAGGTTGCCAGCTTGGTGGTGCAGGCCGCGCAGCGGTTCAACCGCATTGCCATGGACGTGCTGCCGCTGCTAATTCTTGCCCGGCTTAGCGACGGCCGCCCGCGCTACAAGGACGACGGCATGACAGAAACAAAGTGGGCGCAGTCGCTCAACACATTTGTGGCCGAGATGGCCGCGCGGTACCCGCATTTCCAGATCAGTCCGTTTCTGCGGTTTGTGTGCAAAGAAATGGCTGCCGCAGGCCACCCTGGTGCTTCCGCCGGAGCTGATTCTGGGACCGGATCCGGGGCCGGATCGCAAGGCCCACATCTTGAGCTGCTGGCCAAGATCTTCGCCCGCGTGGGCGGCCAGCCGGTGATCACGAATATCGGGTCGCCAACCGAGCTAGAGGGCGTGACCGCGTTTGGAATTGTGCGCACGCGCGCGCTGGAGCGGCTGGTGGGCGCGCCGCAGACACCCTGGCGCCCCACGCGCGTGATCGAGGCGCTGCGTGGCGACGCCAGTATGGGCCAACTGTTTGGGCTGCTGGCAGCCGAGGAGCGGCGAGTGCGGCAGCCGAGCGCCGGCGACCTGGCCCTGCCCGACGCCAAAGTCGCGGGCCATGCGCTGGATCGCGCGCGGCAGGTCATGGGCCAGCTCACGGGACTGGCCATGCAGATGCCGCCGCGGATGTTTCTCAACTCGGTGTGGCCGCTGCTGACCGGCATCGACATGGGCATTTCGATCCCCGAGATCTTTGCGCTGTGGCGGCCGATTCTGGTGCGGGCAGTGCTGGACCAGGGCGAGGACGTGTTGCAGTTTGTGGTGGACGAGTACTTCAAGTTCGTGCCCCCCAGCGCCGCCCCGCACCTGCACCAGCACCTCTACTCGATGTTCTGGTCGCTGGACGGCGCGGCCATGTACTACTCGCCGGCGGTGTACGACCAGCTGATTGCTGAGGCGACGCCCGAGGGCGCCGACGACATTCAGAAGCTCAAGATCCAGCATTCGCACTACCACTACACTGCCACCAACCAGATGCTGCGGTTCGCCAGCCAGTGGTATGCTGCCAGTGACACGCCTGACATCACCCGGACCCGCGGGCAGGTGTTTGCGGCACTGTGCCTGCTTCCGCGGGCAATTATGTCGGCGGGAGATGCGTGGTACGCGGGCAAGTTTGTTATGTTTCTGCACTCGTTGGCCACGGCCAACTTTTCGTTTGCCGACGCCGTGGATGCCGTGATTGCCACGCCGCTGCATGTGGCCGTGGCCACGGGCACGTCGTACCAGGCCGAGAACATGGGCGTGTTTTTGGCGACGCTGCTGGAGACCGTGAGTGCATGGACAGCCAGCGACGAGGCCTATGCGCGATCGCGGCCAAAGGCTGGTCACGCCCAGGAGGCTGGCCAGGAGGCCGATGCCGAGCGGGCTGACGCCGACGCCGAGCAAGAGGCAGAGCACAAGGTTGAGGCCCCCGAGTCGGCCGAGGCCGACGCAGCCGCACATGACGGCCGGCAGCAGCTCATGGCAAGTGCCACCCAGTGGCAACTGCGGCTCGGCGCATACATTCTTCTTTCACTCAGGAGCGACGACTACATGGCGCAGCGCAATGCGATTCTGTTCTGTCGGTCGATGCTCCCCCTGTTCCCCGTGCTCAAGAGTGTGGGCCAGGCGCTGCTAGCCGAGCTGGCGCGGCTGCGGGAGCAGGACGTGCAGGAAGACCTCAAGATTCTGGCCAAGTCTCTGGAGGGTAATCTTCGCAAGACCGAGGGCAGCTGGACACAACGGTACGAGGGACCTTTGCGGACTCGACAGGCCCGGCCCCAAGAGAGCCAGGACAAGAGCCAGGACAAGAGCCAGGACAAGAGCCAGGACAAGAGCCGAGACCAAGAAGCGAGTAGCGACTCGCGGGCGTCGAGCGTTGGCGCCGCTGCGACGGCGCGGCCGCGCGACAAGAAGCGCAAGAACCGCGTAGCCCGCCGGCGGGCTCAGGAGGAGCGCGAGCGGCAGTCTGCGGGCCCTTCTGCGGGCCCTTCTGCGGGCCCTTCTGCCGAGGCTCGAGCTGCGTCGGTGCGTCCCGCGCCGCGAGACGATAGGGAGCGCGAGCGTGAACGGGACCGCGAGCGCGAACGGGACCGCCAAAGAGAGCGGGACCGGCAGCGCGACCGTGAGAGGGAACGCGACCGTGAAAGAGATCGCGACCGTGAGAGAGAACGCCAGCGAGAACGCGACCGCGGGGAGCCACGGGAACGCCGCGAGCCTCTGGAGAGCCAGAGCCAGGCCGCCGCCAATGAGACCCGCCGCAAGCGACGCAATGGACGCAAGCGAGGCTGGGATCGCGGGGCCCCGTTGCCCAAACGGCCTCGCACCGACCGTTAGGCCGACACCACTGCTGGCTGGCAGACAGGGTGCTATTCGACCATCAGCCAGGTTTAGGACATTGTTAGAATACATATTGATATCACAGTGGAGCGCACTCTCTACTTGCTTGAGTGACTGAGTGACAAGTGACCAGTACTTTGACTTGCGTTGAGTAGTGAGTGGCCTGTGAGTGAATAGTGAATAGTGACTGTGATGAAGTGACTAGTAGTAGCTATGTGACCAGGAGTAACTATGTGACTAGCAGTAACTATGTGACTAGTAGTGACCGAGATGAAATGAAATGAAACGAAATCGAAACGCAGTCAAAGCAGTAAGGCCAAGCAGTACAAGCAGTAAAAGCAGTACAAGCAGTAAGCCCAGTGAGGGGTGGAGTGTTTATTTCATGCCAGGGTTGGGAGCGGCTTGGCATGTCACCCTCCACCCACAGCTCGAGCAGAGACAGCGAGCTGTCGTCTGGTAGCGCGCTGCAGAACGTGTTTGGGTCGCGAGTGTCGCTGGCCGAACTCAATGGGGATATCGGCTCGCGGCTGGGTTCTCGGCAGCCGTCGCCCGGGCCCGTGGACGTCGAGCAGCTGGGCCCGCTGCATGTGCGCCATAACCGCACAAAATCGCGCTCCCACAGCGTTTCGCGGAGCCACCCGCCGGGGCCTCGGCACCAGCGGTCACTGGTACTGAACGCGCTGGCCCTCGTGCCTGTTTTCCTTCTCGGCTGCATGTATGGCCGCATTGTCTTGGACCATCTCCGCAAAGTGGTGCCGGCCGTCGATGGCGTGCTGACGACGTGGGCGGTGCAGATTGCCGGCGGGCTGGGCGCGGTGGTGCAGAGCGTGTCGCTGCCGCTGCTGGACCACTACCTGCCGTTCCGCAAGCAGCGCGGCAAGGGCGGCCAGGACTGGTCGTCGATTGTGCGGGCTCTGGCCGCGTTTCTGGGC
The DNA here is from genome assembly GCA_030563925.1 of Wickerhamiella sergipiensis. Lineage (NCBI taxonomy): Eukaryota > Fungi > Ascomycota > Dipodascomycetes > Dipodascales > Trichomonascaceae > Wickerhamiella > Wickerhamiella sergipiensis. The sequence goes on from JAJMKN010000003.1 coordinate 15,078, forward strand.
ATGATGTACGCCGTGTCTAAGCTGGCCTACGCCACCCTGTTTTGGGGGCTCGCCAACCCGTTTCTGTGGTACGTGCTGGACGCGTCGCGCAACGGGCTGGTTCTGGCGGTGCTGGCGGCCGTCGGAGGCGCCGGCTGCTTCCGGTTCAGTTTCCCGGCCATTGGCGGCTTGGACGACGTTCATGCGCTGGCGATTCTGACCTGGATTGCGGCGTCGTACTTTTCCTCGGCCATTTTCTTCGGTAACCTCGGCCGGCGCTTGTTTGAGCTTCGCTAGGTCTAAGAAGTTGTCTGGCATTCTGGTCGTCTGGTATTCTGGTCGTCTGGCATTCTTCAATGACATTTGTCTGTGGTCTGATTCTTAGCTGAGCTTTGAGATTAAACTGTGAGCTCTAAACTGTGGCTTTAAACTGTGGCTTTAAGCCGAGCGTGAGCCTCTATGTAACAGTGACGTCAAATCTGCCGCTGCCGCCACGCCTTCCAGGACCGGTAAGGCAACTTCCACTCGCTGCCGGTGGCCCTTTCAATAGCGAAATCAACCTTTTCCAGCCGCTCCAAATACAGACTAATGGGAAGAGCGGTCATGGCAGTCAAGATCAACGAAGGCGGAATCGCTCCGGCTTCTTCCCGGAACTGGTCCAGTAGCGAGCGTGCAGTTAGAATATGGTCGTTTGCCTTTGTAGCCGTAGTAAACACCACATCCGCCAGTCCAGGCACCAGCGCGGCCGCCTGAGCGTCCTTGGGGCCGGCCTCGAAGGCGTCCAAGATTTGTTGTTGCGAAATGTGATGCTCGGCCAGCAATTGGGCCGGCAACGTCACAAAATGGTGTTTTTTTAAGTAAAAGTCAAACGCCCGAAGCAGAGCAGCTACTCCGGCGGCCTGGCCAACGTGAGCGGCAATTTGGGTTGATAGTTCGTCCAGCTGCGGATGGGCGGCGAAATGGGCTGCCGTGTCGGGATCTGCGGCATTGAGCACATCCAAAGTGGCATAATTCATCTGCGAGAACACGCCCTCGCCAAACCGCTCCATATCCTCGACAGTCTTGTAGGGCCGCAGCGCCAATTGCGCCTGCCGAGTCTGGACCATCGTCAACAGGTACTTTTTGGCTACGGGCGAGCCCGCCTGCACGGCTGCCTGCAGCAGAACAGTCGCCGGCTCGGACTCGACGGCATCGGAGTGGATTTTCTGTACGGCGGCCTTGAAATACTCGAGCTTGATCTGGGCAATCCGCCGGTCGCTGGCGGCATCGACCGCCTTTGCGGTTTCGAGATTAAACGCCCGTAACCCCACAAAGGCGTCCCTGGCGGAACCATCGGGGAAGTACTGTGATAACAAAAACGCCGACCGGTCTTTTGCTCGTAACAAGTCCGCGCACATGGCGCGGGCAGACTTGAGCCCGAGAGCGGCCATTACGTTCCTCCCACTCCCACTCTCTCCCACTTCCTCCCACTCCCAACCTGCACTTTGTCCCTACCCCAGCGAGTGAGTTGTTGAGATGAACCCTATAATTACTGCTGCTGCCGCGGCTGCGGTGGCTGTGCTGGCATACGTGTTGCTGGTCCGCAAAGATGCCCCGCTGCTGCACCCCAAAGAGTTCCGGGATTTCGTGCTTGTTGCCAAGACGGAAATCACCCACAACACCGCCATTTACCGGTTCAAGCTGCCCCGCGACAGCGTGACGCTAGGCCTGCCCATTGGCCAGCATATCTCGATTGCGACGACCGTGGACGGAAAGGAGATTGTCCGCAGCTACACGCCCGTATCCACACACCTCGACAAGGGCTACTTTGAGCTGCTGGTCAAGACCTACCCTACGGGCATTGTTTCCAGCTACCTTGCCGGGCTCAAGATCGGCGACAAGATCAAGGTGCGGGGACCAAAGGGCAATTTCACTTACACGCCCAATATGTGCAAGCACCTGAACATGGTTGCCGGTGGCACCGGCATCACGCCCATGTTCCAGATCATCAATGCCATCATCTCCAACCCGCAGGACCGCACCACCGTCGACGTGATCTTCGGCAACGTCAGCGAGGAGGACATTCTGCTGTACGAGGAGCTCAAGAAGATTGCCGCCGACCACCCGCAGATCCGCGTGCACTTCTGCCTCGACAAGCCGCCGGCCCAGTGGGCGGGGCCATCGGGCTTTGTGACATCGGAGATGATCAAAAAGCACCTGCAGGCCCCGGACGGCGACTCGAAGCTGCTGCTGTGCGGGCCGCTGCCGATGGTCAGTGCTGTCAAAAAGGCAGCCATCGAGGTGGGCTGGCCCAAGGCACGGGCCGTCACCAAGCTCGAGGACCAGGTCTTTGCTTTCTAGGCGCTGCTGCTGCTCCTAGAGTACTACTGCTACTACCGCAGCTAGCCCCTAGAGGACGCTAGCTGCTAGCCTAAAGCTACTAGAGCTCTGCTCACTGGCCTAGAGCTCTACTCAGGCCATGGTCAGCAGATCAAATCAGGAGACCTCTAGAGTGAGTACCTAGAAGTAACTAGATCAAGTATCCAGTAGATCAAGACGAGAAACTAGACCAACTAGAGTAGAATTCATCTGCCTGTTCAGCTTTAAATCTTGAGTCCATATTTACTACATCTACTACACATCACCTGAGATCTGCACTAAGCTGCCGAAATGCGGAGACAAGGTTTGGGGTTCTGCCATGGAGTTATCATGGGTGATCATGGCGGCGGTCGCCGCAGCAGTATATTATCTGGTGTTTGTCCGGGATCCTAGCCCCCTGCTCGATCCAATAGAGTATCGCAGCTTCGAGCTCGTGGGTAGAAAGTCTTTAAACGACGATACCATTCTTTACCGGTTTCGATTGCCTCGCGGATACTCATCACTTGGAGTGCCGATAGGCCAGTACATCATTGTTAATGCCTCTATTGCCTGCCATGAGATCACAAGACCCTATATTCCGCTTTCCAGCCAGAAAGGCTGCTTCGAGCTGCTGGTAAAAGTCTATCCAACAGGCCTAATGTCCAAATACATCGCGGGCCTCGAACTCGGCCACACTTTACGGGTCCGCGGGCCAGCAGGCAAGTTTATTTATTCGCCCAATATGTGCAAACATATCAACATGATCGCTGGAGGATCTGGCATCGTGCCTATGTTCCAGATCATCACTGCCGTCACAGAGAACCCCCATGACCGCACCACTCTGGATCTAATCTACAGCAACGTTTTCGAGGAAGACATTATGCTCTACGAGACGCTACAAAAAATTGCAAACACTTTCCCGCAAGTTCGGATCCATTTCAGCCTCGACAATCCCCCTTTTCACTGGCCAGGTGCCCGAGGGTTTGTGACCCAGGAAATGATCAAGGAACTGCTGCCTCCGCCGGACGACGAGTCGCGCATGCTTCTGTGCGGTCCTTTTCCAATGATGAGTTCCGTCAAGCGATCCTTGACCGAGCTTGGTTGGGAAAAGTGCCGGCCCGTGTCCCAAGCAGACGATCAAGTAGTTTGTTTCTAGTAATTCGTTTAACTTGTTGGCTCCATCGTCTAGGCTCTAGTAGAAAAAGAGTGGACACGGAGAGTAGACATGTAGAGTAGACATGGAGAGAGTGAATACGGAGAGTGGAGAATGTACTTTTAAGTGGATACTACGGGAGCACTACTCGGCGCGCATCAGAAGGTGTTGGTGAAGAACGCTGACGGCTCGTTGCGCGTCGCTCTCGTCAACAACACACGAAATATTAATCTCAGAAGCACCCTGGGAAATCATCTCCAGGTTGACCTTGGCCTCGGCAAGGGTGGTGAACATTTTGCCGGCAATGCCCACCAATTGTTTCATGTGCGTGCCCACAAGCGACACAATGCACAGCTTGCGGGTCACGTCCACAGAGCCGTACTTGCGCAGCTCGTGAAGAGCATCCGACAGCGGCACGTCGGGCACAGCAGCATGGATGGCCATGGAAATGTGCACCTCCGACGTGGAGATAAGATCGACCACCAGCCGCCATTTGTCGAGAATGCTAAACACTTGGGCCAAAAAGCCGTGCGACTGTCTGGTTTTATTGGAATGCACATTCAGAACAATGATGTTGCTTTTTGACGTCACCGCAGTAGGGCCCTTGTGCATCTCCGTCAAGCTCACGTACGACTGCGAAACGGCAATCGGAGGATGCACGGGCGTCACGTCGCCCGGCAGCGAGTTGTTGTCGGGGAAAATGCGGGTGCCTTGACCCTGCGGGTTCATGACGTTTTTGATGCGGATGGGGATCCGAGCCCGGATCACCCTGTCCATGGTAAAGGGGTGGATGACCTCGGAGCCGTAATAAGTCAACTCAGCTGCTTCCTCAGGGGTGATCTGGTCCAGCAGCCGGGCCGACGGCACTTTACGCGGATCAGCAGTAAAAATACCATCGACCTCTTTCCAGATCTGCAGCTCGCTTGCCCGCAGACCAACGGCCACCAACGCAGCACACAGATCGGTGTAGCCGCGGCCCACGGCATTGATCAGGCCACCCGGAATCAGACCGAAAAACCCAGTCACCACGGGGACAGCATCGCCGGCACTGTCCACGACCTCGGCCATGGCCGACTCGAGCTCTTGGTAAAACTCATTGTCCAGCTCGGCATGGGGAGGACCCTGGTATACCCGGCTAAGATCGATGTATTTGGCAGGCACGCCCACGCTTTCAATGACTGCAGCCATAAATAAACAGCTCAGTTTCTCACCAACCGACAGAACAAGGTCCATGGTGCGGCTGCTGATCTCGTCGAGAATCTTGGATGCCTCGAGGATCTTGATGGCCTCGTCGCATTCGTGGTGGATTCCTTCTTGCAGGCTCACCAGATTCAGCGGATCCGTGATGGTTTCAGCGGCCGCTTTCAGATGAGACGCCCGGATGTCGTTGATCACCTCGCGGTAGTTTCCTCCCCGAGAAAGCGCTCGCTCTGCAGCCAGAAGCAGCCGGGTAGTTGTTCCTTCTGCCTTGATGTTGGTGCTCCGGGCAGAGCACACCACCACGACTCGGTGATTTTGGTTATATTCAGCAACAATATCCTTGGCGATCTGCAGCGGGAATTTGCCCACGCTGGTTCCGCCAAATTTTTGAACCACGCACGGTTTCGCACTCATGACTCACGGTGTGTATGGAAAACCTCGCAATATGCGGAGTGATATGTAATGCCGGGATCGGCTTTGGGGGTCGCGCGAATGCTTAAAAATTTCAGCCGCGGCCGGCTGGGGTGCCTGCTCGGTGCCCCTGCCTGCAGGTGAAACTGCATATTGCCTGAGATTGAAGTGGATTCAAGAGGTCACGGGGCAAAAAATGCGCCAGCCGGGAATCGAACCCGGGGCCCGACCTTGGGAAGGTCATATTTTACCATTAAACTACTGGCGCAGATTTTTTTAAAAAATTTTCACTGCGCGTTTCACCACCAAGCCCAAGTTTCGAAGTAGAGAATAAGCCAAGTAGTGGCATCTCCCCAATCGGCACAACCCCGATCACTAGAAATACCTCTCTGGCACGCTAGCGACGCAGGACCCGTGCCCTGCCGGATGCATCGGAAAAATCGAGAATGCTCAGGGTAACCCCTCGCCCTTGGGAGAAAAGTAGATTTTAGTTATCTTTGGGATCGGAAAACCCTACCACCTGTTGTCCTTGGTTTTCGTTGGTTCGCTGCAAGTAAACTGGTGAAAGCAATTATGTTTCGGACAACGCTTGCTCTGGCTCTGAGAGCAAACGCAATGCAGAAGGGCATTGCGAATGCCCGCTTCTTTTCTGCATCGTTGCTGCGGCGGTCGCAACCGGCCGCAGCTCCCCGATCGCGGGCTTCTCGTTTTTGGCGTAACACCAAACTGCTGTTTGGCTTGACCACCGGTGTTCTTACGGGCTACATTGGCTACGAGGTGTATCTTTTTAGATACCCGCCCGCCCAGCTGGCCGCCGACAAGACCAAGAAGAAGCTGGTGATTCTTGGCACTGGCTGGGGCTCGGTCAGTTTGCTCAAGAGTGTTGATACGTCCAATTACGATGTCACCGTCATCTCGCCCCGCAATTACTTTTTGTTTACCCCGCTGCTGCCCTCGTGCACCACCGGCATGATTGAGCACCGCTCGATCATGGAACCGATCCGGGCCATTATCCGGGGCCGTCCTGCCGAAGTGACGTTTGTCGAGGCCGAGGTCACCGACATTGAGCCCACCGACCGCACGGTTACTGTTTCGCTCAAGGCCGGGTTTGGCGGTGAGGATTCCAAGGGTATTCCCGATGCTACCGAGAAGATCAAGTATGATATTCTTGTGATTGGCGTTGGTTCCGAGGTGTCGACCTATGGCATTCCCGGCGTCAAGGAGCATGGACTGTTTTTGAAGGAGATCGAGCATGCTCAGCAGATCCGCAAGCGTATTATGGACTGCATTGAGGCTGCTTCTTTCCCCGGCATCGACGAGGAGACCCGCAAGCGCCTGCTGTCCACGGTCGTGGTTGGCGGTGGCCCTACCGGTGTTGAGTTTGCCGGTGAGCTGCACGACTTTTTCGTTGAGGATCTTCGCAAGTGGGATCCTTCCGTGAGTGGCGATTTGGAGGTAACGCTGATCGAGGCGTTGCCTAACGTCTTGCCGTCGTTCTCCAAGCACCTGGTCGACTACACCGAGAAAACGCTGAAGGACGAGCACATCCGCGTGCTCACCAAGACGGCCGTCAAGGAGGTGACAGAGCACACGATCATTGCCGAGCAGACGCTGCCCAACGGCCAGAAGGAGCGCATCGAGATCCCCTATGGTCTGTTTGTGTGGGCCGGCGGCAACATGGTGCGCCCGGTTATCCGCGAGTTGTTTAAGAAAATCCCCGAGCAGCACACTGCTCGCCGCGGACTGCTGATCGACGAGTACCTCAAGGTCAAGGGCACCGATGACATTTACGCCATTGGTGACTGCACGTCGTCGCACTATGCGCCGACGGCCCAGGTTGCGTCGCAAGAGGGTGTGTACCTCGGCGGGCTGTTGAACCGCATTGCGCGCCGGGAGCTGATCGAGCAGTCGATTGCCAACATCGAGCACAAGTTGCCGACTGCTTCTTCCCGCGAGAGCGAGGTGCTTGCTGCCGACCTCAAGCTGGCCGAGCGCCAGCGCCGCCGGTTCAGCGACCTGACCAAGTTCCAGTACTCGCACCAGGGCTCGCTGGCTTACATTGGTAGCGAGCGGGCGGTTGCCGATCTTTCTTTCTGGGGCAACGCGCTTGCCTCGAGCGGCCAGTGGACCTACCTGTTCTGGCGGTCGGCGTACCTGTCGATGTGCTTTTCGCTGCGCAACAAGGCACTTGTGTGCCTTGACTGGACCAAGGTTAAACTGTTTGGCCGCGATGTCTCGCGCGAATAATTCAGCCGTAGACTTAATCTAATACTCTATGGGCATTTCCCTGGTTGTAACTATACAGGTACTACCGATCTTAGACGCCAGTGCCATCGATACCAGACACCCGTGTCAAAGAATACTATAGATACCAGCACCAGTAATTCTACACCCGAATAAATCATGATCGAGAATCTAGTCGCACGTTTCCAGGGCAACACTTGAGCAACGGGATTATTACGATCTTGGCAAATCTTATCTGGTTGGGATGCAGCCGTTGTGGTTGTTCCCAATAGCCCGAATTAGCCTTTTTCAGCTGACGTAGGCCCAGATCGGCAAAACTGACAAACTTGTTTTCCCGGCCGATCGCTTGGGAGGAAAATAGATGCCGTTCCCGAAATGCTGCTACCACCATCACCGCATGCAGCGGCTCGGAAAAATCGCTCACCCCGGGCCCAACCACGATTTCTAGTAGCATATAGCTCAATAAACAACTAGAGATCCAAACTGATGGTCCCCAGCTAGAGTTAGAAAAAAAAAGGTAAGCTTATTTGCATGCCCGGATCTGTCACATGCGATGCAAGGTGGGGCCCACTAGAGTTCCCGGGGGATTTGGGACTCCGAGAAGAGTCTAAATAAAGATTAGGTGGAGGTCAACTCTCACAAGCAGGAATATATATTCGAAACCAATCGCAGGCCCGGTTTGCCTACCATTTGTGCTTTGGGGTGCTTCATTGTTCCCATCCTGGAAGATTGTTCCCATCCTGGTTGACGACCCTTCCCACAGTCATCAAGTGCCGGTGTTTGACATTGCCATCCACGCTGCCAGTCCGCGCCTCGTAACCACTGCCGCGAATCCAGGCTGGAGCTCTTTTTCGTCCTCTCCTTTTCGAAACTTTTAGCCACTTGTGTGTTCCTTTGCAATGGACGCTACTGAAAGACTCTACCAACAAAGGAACCCGTCGGCCACCAGTATGACTGGCACGGCATCGGGCCGGCGGGTCGCCAGTGGGCCGCCCGTTCCTTCTGGACCCAGCCGCTTCGATCCTTATAACCAACCTGCGAGCGGACTACCGCCACAGCCGCGGACGTTTTCCTCCCGCTCGCCGTCACAGCCGCTTCCTCAGGGCCAACGGCAACGACCCCAGCCGCCGCAGCCGCTGCCCCGACAGCCACAAGCACCATACCAAGCTGGCCCGCAGTTTGGACAGCCGTATAGTCCGTCTGTACCTGGTCAGGCTGGTGCCTCTGGTCAGACTGATCAGTTCCAGGCTGGTCAGTTCCAGTCTGGTCAGTTTCAGCCTCAGTCAGGGCAGTTTCAGTCAGGGCAGTCAGGGCAGTATGGCCAAGTGCAGAGCCCTCAAAGACGGGTCCCCAGCGCTCTGTCGATCCCGAAGGCTCCAAGCCCCTCGGCCCAGCCGCTGTCGGCCAAATACGAGCAGCGGGCGTATCCTGCCCGTCCGTTTCATGGCACGTCGTCGCAGTCGTCGCTCTCATCGAGCCGCAACGGCTCCAACCACTCGATACCATCCCCCCGCACGGCATCGCCAATTACGCCCACTAATCTGACGCCTCGCGCGCGCCAGACCTCGGCATCGTCGCCGGCCGTCGCCGCAACCGCATCGGCCGGCTATGCGCCGCGCGCACAGACCCCACACACCCCGCATACCCCGCAATCCACCACCGCGGCCCCCAGCCGCGTGCCGTATCCCGACTCACCAAACGATAACAACAGTAACGGTATGGTGATGCCCGGAGCTATCCCCCCACAGGTGCGGGAGAAGATCCAGACGCAGGTCCGGCAGCAGCGGCAGATGCCGGCGCCGCCGCTGTCGGCCGCTACGCCTACGAGCGAGGTGCCTGTTTCCGGCCACCGCCGCACCGGCTCCAACGGCACCCAGGAGTCTCCCGAAAAGGTTGCTGGCCGGCGGGCCCGCGGCAACAGCGCGCCGCGCGAGCTGGACGTCGAGCACTTTGAGGCAGCAAGAAGGCGGGCCCTGCTGCAGCCCCACGACCCCAGCATCCAGCTCGAGTTTGCCAAGGCGCTGGTCGAGGCGTCCACCAAGCTGGCCGGCGGCTACACCGACCCCAACACGCCGTCGACGTTGCAGGTCGACTCGGCGGTCGAGGCCCGCAACCGCGACACCTGGACGCAGGAGGCGAACCAGATTGTGCGGCGGCTGGCCACCAAGCTGCAGGAGCCCGAGGCAGTGTACTTTTTGGCCTGCAACTACTCGTCGGGCGGACTGGGGCTGGACGTGGACGCCGTCAAGGCGTTTGAGCTGTACGCAAAGGCCTCGAAAACAGGACACCCGCAAGCGTGCTACCGCGTGGCCGTTTGCTACGAGCTCGGCGTGGGAACGCGCCAGGACTCGGAAAAGGCGCTGTCGTGGTACAAAAAGGCCGCCAAGCTCGACGACGCGTCGTCCATGTACAAGCTGGGCATGATCTTGCTCAACGGCACGCTGGGCCAGCGCCGTTCGTTTGACGAGGCGCTGGCGTGGCTGCAGATGGCCGCCGACCGCGCCGACCGCACTACGCCCCACGCCGTATACGAGCTCGGCAATCTTTATGAGCACGGCGACCAAAAGGCTACGCTGGTGGGCGGGTCGACATTTGTGCCCAGCGCCGCAAAGGCCCTGGAAATGTACGCAAAGGCCGGCCGGCTGGGCCATGCGCCCGCTCAGTACCGCCTGGGCCGCGCCTATGAGTTTGGCCAGCTCGGATGCGAGATCAGTCCTCAAAAAAGCATCGCTTGGTACACTACCGGAGCCCAGGCCGGCTATGCGGCTGCCGAACTGGGGCTGTGTGGCTGGTACTGGACGGGGGCAGAGGGGGTGCTTCGCCGCAACGATGCCGAGGCATATTTATGGGCCGAGCGAGCTGCCCACAAGGGGCTTGCCAAGGCCATGTTTGCGCTCGGCTACTTTTACGAGATTGGCGTCGGAGTACCGGCGGATGTTGCCAAGGCACGAAGCTGGTACCAAAAGGCGTTGGACCGCGACCACCCGCGAGCTGCTGGCCGGCTACAAGAGTTGGATCGTAAGAAATAAGTTATACTAGATGTGTGTGCCGGGAAGGCCAGAATAGCTATGCCATGACAGGCAGGACATGCAGGTTAGGAAGGGAGGTTAGGTCGTGCAGGTTGGGCACGGCAGCCTGCAGGACAGCCAGGGTAAGGATCATGGATAGGATCTCGAGGGTCGAGGGTAGGGAGTGATTACCAACCTACCACCATGTCAAAGCGTGAGGAAGAGCTGCTCGACTATTCCGATACTGAGGAGACAGTCGCCCCCGCTGCCGAGGCCGTCAAGGACGAGAGCGCATCCAACGGCGAAAGCAAGGGCTCCTACGTCGGCGTGCACTCCACGTCGTTCAAGGACTTTCTGCTCAAGCCAGAGCTCACCCGCGCGATTGGCGATTGCGGTTTCGAGCACCCTAGCGAGGTCCAGCAGACTTGCATCCCGCAATCGATTCTCGGCGTGGACGTGATTTGCCAGGCAAAGTCGGGTCTCGGTAAGACCGCCGTGTTTGTGCTTTCAACCCTGCACATGATGGAGCCGGTTCCTGGCGAGGTGTCGGTGGTGGTGCTGTGCCACACCCGCGAGCTCGCGTACCAGATCAAGAACGAGTACGACCGCTTCAGCAAGTACCTGCCCGACGTGCGCACGGCCGTGTTCTACGGTGGCGTGGACATCAAAAAGGACAAGGCGCTGCTCAAGGACCCGGCCACCGCGCCCAACATTGTCGTGGGCACGCCCGGCCGCCTGCAGGCGCTGATCCGCGACAAGGCCCTGCGCCTTAACCACATCCGCACGTTTGTTGTCGACGAGTGCGACAAGGTTCTCGAGTCGCTGGACATGCGCCGTGACGTGCAGGATATCTTCCGCACCACGCCCAAGACCAAGCAGGTGATGATGTTTACCGCCACCCTTAGCGACGACATGCGCCCGGTGTGCAAAAAGTTCCTGCAGAACCCCCTGGAGGTCTATGTGGACGACGAGGCCAAGCTCACCCTCCACGGCCTGCAGCAGTACTATATCAAGCTCGAGGAGAAGGAAAAGAACCAGAAGCTCAACCAGCTGCTGGACGATCTCGAGTTCAACCAGGTCATCATCTTTGTGCGCTCGCCCAGCCGCGCTCGCGAGCTCAACAAGCTTCTCAACGACTGCTCGTTCCCGGCCATTGCCGTGCACGGCGCCATGAAGCAGGAGGAGCGCATTGCAAAGTACAAGGAATTCAAGGAGTTCAACAAGCGTATTTGCGTCTCCACCGACGTGTTCGGCCGTGGTATTGATATCGAGCGCATCAACCTCGCCATCAACTACGACATGCCCCCCGAGGCCGACCAGTACCTGCACCGCGTGGGCCGGGCTGGCCGCTTCGGCACAAAGGGTCTCGCCATCTCCTTTGTTTCCAGCGAGGAGGACGAGGCCGTGCTTAACAAAATCCAGGAACGGTTCGAGGTCAAGATTTCTCCTTTCCCGGAGGGTGGTGTTGATGCTTCGACCTACATGAACTCGTAATATAGATTAGTACCTTTGTAGTTGTCAGTCTTGTCACTGTTGTCTTGTTACTGTTGTCTTGCCACTGTTATCACCCCATTGAGCCCAGTCAGACTGTCACTCTGCCGAGCCGTTCTACAGAGGCACTCTACAGTCACTCTACAGTGTCGCATGTGGTCCTGATGCTCCTTCTCGGACTGGGAGGATATCATCCAAGTACGCGCCTTTGTAGCGGACGCGCATTGAACAAGATATAATTAACTACATAAAGATGGAAGCTCGCATACCGAACATACGTAGGATCTAGTCTTCAGACGTGGTACCACATGTGAACACAAAATCAGCTCAGATTTGTGTTGATACCAGAACTGAGCCAAGTATGGGTTGTGGGCCTCGTACCTCGGACCCACTCGAACGGGCTGGCGAGAGGCCTGCCTCCACGCCCGCTCCTATCGGCCAAATTTCTAAAATCCTGTCCTCTGGGCCCATGTCGTGGCCCCAACCTCGCGGTACGGCTTGAACAATTTTGTCACCCCTGCGGACAAGCAGAGCTGCAACGACCAAATTGGCTAGCCCTGAGAGTGCGAGCCTTGAAACACGGTACCTTTTGTAACCCCCCTGAACTCCTATATGGTACCATATCGCCACGGCTTCCTGGCTATCATGATTCGGCTTTGTGACCTTGCATGCTGGTCAACGGATACCTCAGTTATCGATTGAGTCGATTGAGTCGCGGTCAATATTCCCCATGATCCTTCAGCACTCCCATACTACGTTTCTTCTCGACTCCTACCTTACTGTGTTTGGAAATGCAAACGATAAAAAAACAATTAAGTAAAATTATCCAAATATTAGAACTCCAGGGCTGCCCTTACTTCGGAACTGTCACCCCGGAAGTGTAACGCCGGGGCTGTCACGCCCGGATGGTTACCCCAGCATCGTCACCCCTGTACTGTTTGGGTTTTATGGCCGTTTTGCGACTCTTCTTCGGCTGTGGTCGTGGAACCCCAATGCCCAACGACCCACTCTCGGGCTGCAGCCACATGCAAGTGGCTTGGGCTGCAGCCCGCGCCCTGCAGTCAAAGCTTACCAACCAAAAAAGTTTGGTCATTCCCGTCATGGAAAAGGTCCTCGCCCAGTCCAAGAAAGTGTGCCCGTTTCTGAGCTCCGCGTCGTCGGCCACTCTCCGCCAGATGGCGTCGAGCAAGAAACTCACGCCCGCTGCCCAGGGCTGCCCCGTCATGGCCGCGGCCCTCCAGAACCGCCGCGCCTACCACTCGGCCACCGCCAGTCCCTCGGCCCCGGCCCGGCCCGCTTCCGCGTCGCTTTCTGGCGCGACAGCGGCGGTTCCCGAGCCCCCGCGGTTTGCTCCGGCCGCTGCCTCGGCCGAACCGGCCCACGCAGCCCCCGTCAAGCAGGCCAAGGCCACCGACTATGAGGGCGTGTTTGAGTCCGAGCTGCTGAAGAAGCACCAGGACAAGTCGTACCGGTACTTTAACAACATCAACCGGCTTGCCCAGGAGTTCCCGCACGCCCACAGGGCCGCCGAACACGACAAGGTCACTGTGTGGTGTGCCAACGACTACCTGGGTATGGGCTCGCACCCGGCGGTCCTCAAGGCCGCCCATTCGACGCTCGACAAGTACGGCGCCGGGGCTGGCGGCACCCGCAATATCGCCGGCCACAACAAGCACGCCGTGCAGCTGGAGCACACGGCCGCCAGGCTGCACGGCAAGGAGGCTGCGTTGGTGTTTTCGTCTTGTTATGTCGCCAACGACGCTACGCTCACCCTGCTGGGCCAGCGGTTCCCGGACTTGGTGTACCTTTCCGACGAGATGAACCATGCCTCGATGATCCAGGGCATCCGGCACTCCAAGGCCCGCAAGGTGATCTGGAAGCATAATGACTTGGCGGACCTGGAGGCCAAGCTCAAGCAGATCCCCCGCGAGACCCCCAAGGTCATTGCGTTTGAGTCTGTTTACTCCATGTGCGGCTCGATTGCGCCCATTGAGGCCATCTGCGATCTTGCTGAAAAGTACGGCGCCTTGACGTTCTTGGACGAGGTGCACGCAGTTGGCATGTACGGCCCCCACGGTGCCGGTGTTGCCGAGCACCTCGATTACGACTATTATGCCGCCGGCCGCCCCGAGCAGGGCCCTGCAAGCCTGCCGGCCGGCCGCCGCGCGGTTATGGACCGCGTGGACATCATCACCGCCACGCTGGGAAAGGCCTACGGCAATGTGGGCGGCTACGTTGCCGGGTCGGCCAAGTTCATTGACTGGATCCGCTCGTACGCACCCGGCTTTATTTTCACCACGTCGCTGCCGCCGTCGGTCATGGCTGGCGCCAAGGCCGCCATTGAGTACCAGAGCAGCACCAACGCCAGCCGCCGCGGCCAGCAGCTCAACACCCGTTACGTCAAGGAGCAGATGGCGCGCCGCGGACTGCCGGTGATCCCCAACCCGTCGCACATTGTACCTGTGCTGATTGGCGACGCTGAGCTCGCCAAGGCGGCTTCGGACATGCTGCTCCAGGACCACGGCATCTATGTACAGGCCATCAACTACCCCACGGTGAAGATCGGCGACGAGCGGCTGCGGATCACGCCCACGCCGGGCCACTCGCAGGTGCTGTGCGACCGTCTGGTTGATGCTGTCGACGATGTGTTTACGCGGTTGAATCTCAAGCGCGTTGCCGACTGGTCGAACCAAGGCGGCCACTGCGGAGTGGGCGTGCCTTCCGACATCGTGCCCATGTGGACCGACGCCCAGCTGGCCTCCTAGATGGGTGCCAGCAGCGCATCCGCAGGGCCGTGCCTGAATGCACCGCTCAATGAGCCTTTTTCCTTGTGGATGCCGGCTATTATTATATCAGTACCATTAGATTAACTTTCCAAGCAAACTTGCGCAACACCTCGGGACGCTACCTTGGTGCTACCGGCTTACAATCTGGTCAATTAGAGCTAGCACAGCATCGACCTGCGACCGCTGCACCAAGAACCACTCGACGTGCACCCCGCGTCCTCCCGAGCCCGCGCAGCCCCCGCACTGCACTTTGCCGGCGCCGTAGACGGTGCGTAGCTGCGTGTGCACGGCCCGCTCAACCGCATGCGCCTGCGCACACGGCCAGCCACACTTTGCTTTATCATAGTGCGGCGGCGCCTTGCGGGGAATAACAAACTCTATGGGATGGCCGCATTGGTTCTGCCACTGGGCCAGCCGCACTTTGGGGTCGAGAGTAGTGAACCCCACTTTCAGCAGCGCGTATTTTGGCTTTCGAGAGAGCCCAAACAGCCGACGAAACCGGCTGCGGCCAGCTTTGCCTATTGGTTCAAACTTTTGCTTGTCGTGGTTGTACACATGCACGTTGTTATGATCGGCGTGATGGGTGTAAACATAAATATAGCCTTGATCAGCAGGCTTTTTCTTCAGCACTGCTGACGCCATGGCGGCAAAGGATGTCCCCGATGGACTGCTGGGGCCCGAAGGCGCTTGGTGGAACCGGCAATAACCTGTTTTGGTTTCGATGCGGCAGCGGGCACCCTGCCGAGTCGTGCCTTTGCATTGCATCTAGTGCTCACTGACGTCACCTCCCAGCTCGTGGGCGACGTCAATCGCTGCTTGGGCGAGATCGCTTTGACCGCTTTGGTCGACTTGCTCATCAGCAACTGTTTCGGAAACACCGGCAAAACCAGTTGCGGGTTCCGCTTCGAATTGCTGGGGTTCAGCTAGCGGAGCAGCAGCTGCGTCGACCTCAATGGCATCCTCTTCAGGAATAGACGCGGTGTCGGCCAGCGCTGGGTGAGAGCCCGAGCTCGATCGCGCGGACCGCTCGTTGGCGTAGCTCAACATGTACTTGCTCGGATCATTGAATAAGTTGAGCTTGGCGACCTCGTCGGCTGCAATTGAGGCCTGGACCTCGTCGGCGAGGGTGACGAGCGCAACAGCCTCGGGCGACAGCGCCTCTTTGGGCACTGCGCGTACATCGGTTTCCAATGTACGAGTGAAAAACTTCCAGCGCTCGTTTTGCGAGATACTTGAAGCCGCCGGCTTGGCGTTTTTCGAGTCAATGGCTGCTTTCGAGTCCTCGGCCCACAGCACGCGGTAGGCGGCAAGAGCGGCCGACGCAGCCAGCCAGCCCGACAGCGCGATGATCACAAGCACAATCATGATCGGCGCAAAGATCACCGCCGCCGACAATAGGGTGAGAATGCCGGTGATGATGAGCACGGTGGTGCCCAACACAACCGTGGACGACATGGGCAGTAAACTGATGCCAAAGATGAACAGAAAGAGAGACGTGTAGGGATGCTCGCTAGTGAAAGCCTTGAAAGTATGCTTTGCTGAGCGTGCGGTGGTTCCAAGTGCACTTGTTAGTGGCGTTACGAGCGAGTCCAGCGTGACAAGCAGTGGGGGCTAGCTTGTACGGTGGGTCCGTAGTGGGGCCGCTAAGCAGCAGGTGATACTTACACTAGAGCTCCTTCAAAATAATTGTTGAGAGGCTGCAGGGTGGAATGAACAGCCGGCGCCATTGTCGTAGGGGGCAGAACGGGTTGTTTGTGCTGGTTATAGGTCATTATATACAAGGGCGTGCATGCATGTGCATGCATGACGCGGGGGGGGCGGCAGCCCTAATTGGCCTCACTTTTAACGCGGCTCTACTTGGAAACCGGCCCGGACGGCTGGACAGTGACTTGTTTGGGGTCACGGTAGTGTGCACGTGCGGCGTCGACGTTTTTCTTGCCCTGCCGCATGCGGAATCGGCACTGTTCCCACGTCACGACCGAGCCCAGCAAAAAGCCGCCGACCGCCCAGTTGAAGGCCTTGCCCACGGGCCGCCGGGACAACAGAAGCACGCTGCCTGCAACGGCTCCGATGCCTGCACCGGTAAGAATGGCCTGTCTGAAGCAGGGGATCTGGTTGACGTTCTTGAAGTCGTCGACTCCGATCTTCTTGACTGTCTCCACGACGGTGGGGTTTGCTGCCTTGCGGGCCTCTTGTTTTGCGTCCACATCGTCCTCGAATTTTGGCGGAAGATCCTCGAGCAGCGCGGGCTCTTGCTTTGGCTCTTGCTTTGGTTGAGCCGGCTCCTTTTTCCAGGGCCAAAGTCTCATTATTAAGAGGGTGCTTCGCCTGGCTCCAGGGCTGTAAACATTAGGCATGGGAGTCAGGACCAGCACTTAAAAAGGATAATAGATATCTACATTTAGTTACAGCTTGGTGGCGTTAGTGATGGCTCTGGAAATGGTGGCGGCCGACGCCTTGATCTCCGCGTCACTAAGGCCGTTGGGCACATAGAGGCGGATAGCGTTGATGGGATCAAAGACCTCTTGGTCTCTGACCTGATGCAGGCGCGAGATGAGGATGCCGTTCTTGCGGGTTTCCAGAACAATGCGGTTGAGGATATCGTTGATCCGCGGCGTCTCCAGCACCTTCTGCAGGGCGGCGCCGAGGCGGAAAATGACAATGGGCGAGTCTGGGCGCGAGATCAGCTCGATGTTCTTGTTGCGGTTCATGGACGCGCTAACAATGGCGGCCTTGCGGCGGAGATCCTCGAGCAAAGGCCCCGAATACGCCTTGTAGCTGAGCATGTCGATCACGGCCGTGGTCATTTTCGCCAGATACGGCGGGCAGGTGGCCGAGAACGTGTATGCAAGCGACACAATGCGCTGATGCTCGGTCATGTAGGCGTCGCCAGCACAGAAGCCGCCAGATGTGCCCATGGCCGTTGCCAGAGTGGCGACAGTAATGTCGATATCCTTGCGCTTGACGCCTTGCTCCTCGGGCAAGCCGCGGCCGGTGGCTCCAAGCACGCCCAGCGACCAACTCTCGTCGAGCAGCAGACGGAACTTGAACTTTTGTTTCAGCTCGATGATGCGTTTAAGATCCGGCGAGTTGGCGGTGTACTCAAACAACCCCTCGGTCACAATGAACCGCCGAGGAATGGGGCCCTTGCGGTAGCGGGCGCTGGCAGCCTTGAGCTGCTTCTCAAGATCGTCCATATCATTATGGCGGTACCAATAAACGTCGGCGCGCGCGAGCTTGGCGCCCTTTTGCAAGCTGATGTTGGCGGCCGAGTCCATGACCAGCACGTCGCCGCGCTTGGCAAAGCACGGGATCACGCTGGTGGGGGTCGCCATGCCCTGGGCGTAGAAAATGGCCTTTTCGGTGCCGAGAAAGCTGGCAAGCGCGCGCTCGGTCTCGCCATGCGCGTCCTGGTGGCCGTAAAAGCCGGCGGGCCCGCACGAGCCCACGCCATAGTAGCGGATGGCTTCAAGGCAGATCTTTTGTAGGTCCTTGTTATGCGAGAAATTATGCATATCCGTAGACGTAAAGTTGTTAAACGTGCCTTGGTGGCCCACGATCTGCACGCGCGGGCCGTTTGCGCCATGAATCACCGCCGCGTCCGCCAACAGCTTCTTGTCTTCCGGAGTGGGTTCGGCCACCAACGGCTCGGGCTTCCATTCCTTGATAAGCTCGTCTGTTTCCTCGGAGCTTAGCGGCACGTAATTCCGTTTGTTGTAGGACTGTTTTGACGCCAGAAAGTAGCGGATGGCGAGCGCTAACAGCAGCAGCTCAAACACGGTGCGCAGCGGGTCGTTTTGGTGCGAGGATTTGATGTAGCGGCCCAGAATCGCGGAGCCGGGAATATAAGATAGCACGCGTAGCAGCTGGTCGATGCTTTGCTCGACCCACAAACCGGACCGGTGCGCGAGCTGGTCCATCTCTGTCAAGGGGTGATGTAAGGATTACGTGGGGGTGGGTTTTCGAGGCTTCGCGATCGCCGAGCCGGCCAATTACCAAGATGGGACTGGGACTGAAGTCAGTCACTATCAGCCTTAGCTATACATACTATAATTTTAAGCACCGCGGTCAATCAGGTCCTTGATGGCAGTGGCCACATCCTTTGATTGGTCCAACTCGGTCTTTGCTTCTTTTCCGAAATCTTGTTAGTAGTGTTTGGCTTGAGGTGGAATGAATCGCACGACAATCAAAGCCGAATCGCTAATCGCATCGCATATCGCATCGCGAATCGCGAATCACAGCTCGCAAATCGTGAATCACAAAAGAAACTTACCGAATCGTGCATAGGCAACCGGTTTGATGCCCAGAGCTTCCCGCACCAGGATAGGCGTGTTGGGGTTATTGCGTTTCATGGCAGGGTAGTACTTGGTCAAAAAAGATCTGGTTAGTTTGCAGTTCAGGGATATTAAAAAAAACAAGGGGACATACTTGACCGATTCCGAGCCCGGGCCCTGCTGGCTGAAATGAATCCGCAGCTCTTTGAGGGCCTTTGGAAAGACGTATTTTGTCGTCGACATTAGAATGATGACAAAACGATTGGCTAGCCTCGAGGGACCTCTGGCAGCCGGCTTGGAGATGATTATGTGGGCTCCACGATCTCCTGCAGGAGCATAGATGAGCGTGAAATGGGTAGCGAAGAAAAAAAAATAAGCAGAGTGTAATAGGATCTAGTTAGTGCAGCGGACTACCAGCTGATTACAGGCTGTCGATCGCCGCTAGCATTGTTGACCTGGCGGTTGCTGCAGCCCCGCTTTTCAGAGCCCTCGATTTATCAGCTTGACCATCTACCATGGCCAGCCAAGCGAGTTCCAAGTTTGCGCGGTTCCTCAACTCCGAGGCCGGCCCGAAGACCATCCATTTCTGGGCCCCCGTGATGAAGTGGGCGCTGGTGATTGCCGGCTTTCAAGACCTGAGCCGGCCTGTGGAAAAAGTGTCGGGCACTCAACAGTTGGCCCTGATGGCTACGGGCCTGATCTGGACAAGATGGTCGATGATCGTGCGACCGCGCAACTATTTGCTTGCTTCCGTTAACTTCTTTTTGGGCTGCGTTGCCTCTGTACAAGTGGGGCGACTCTACAACCACAACCGCTCGTTGGGCTACACGCCTGGCGAGGCCATCAAGGCGATCGCGTTTCCGCCGCCCAAGCCGGAAACCGCGCCTCAGAAGCAATAGACCTGCAGTAGTGTGCAAAATAGATGCTGCTGTGCCTAGTCTAGCGCTGCGCCTAGTCTAGATACTTCACTAGATTATTGACTAGTCTAGAGCCTTGACTAGATTGACTAGAATGACCAGCTAAAAGATGCTACATGATGCTCCATCACGGCTCGTCCTCGCCGTCACTTTGCTGCGACGACAATGTCAGATCACCGACATTGGGCTCGCTGGCTTCTTGACTCGAAGGAAGAATCGAGCCTGTGGGCAGCACCGAGAAAAGATTCGGGGTATCGCGCGAACTGCCTTCGGACAACTCCGCGTCTGAGGAGCCCGGCTCGGGCTCATGGCCACTATGTTCTCCATCACTGCCAAACGGGTCCGGACAGCCAGCAATCAGGCCATCAAGCCCGCCGCCAGACCAGCCTTTGCGGGCAATGCTCTCGAAGATCTCAATTTCCGCCGTAACCACCGATGCAACCGACTTGAGCAGCTGCACGTCCAGATCTCCAGTAAGATGGTACATATCCGAGAGAAACTCGTACTTTAAGCGATTGATGTCGTCGATCTGCGTCGTAAGGTCCAGCAGCGTCGACCGGTACTCTGCAAGGTTGCGGTTGCGGCGCTTTGACTGCCGCTGCGACGTGCGCTCGGCCGTGCGCAGCGTTTGGATGCGGGCCCGCAACGCGGTGCGGAACTCGGCCTCCTTTTGGGCCATCTCCTTGTCGAATGTCTTGAGATCCCGCTGCGTGGGCTCCACGAGCTTGTCTCCAATGGATTGTGCCAGCACACCCGTGTGGTTGGAGATCAGCAGATGCAGTCCCGACGACGCCTGCAGCCCGGCAGACACCTTCTCGCTGCCCTTTGCCCGCGACACGTCGTCCAGCGCCGTGCCCAGCTCGGCGGCCGCGCTCGACATCGCCGCCATGGCCGCTTGGTACTTGGCAGCCGCGTCCACCGCCGTCTTCACTTTGCCGGCCAGCGTCTTGGCGTCTTTTGGCGATACCAACTCGCCCGGCCGCGCCATGCCTTCGAGCCCCCCGTACAAACTGTCTGTGATGGAGGCGTGCGAGCCCAGCGGGCCGTCGGCCTGAGTGGCCAGCGACGTGCTGGACGGCCGCCGAAACAGCCCAAACAGCGTGCGCGACGCGTTCTGCACTCCACCAGGAAGCCAGCGGGCCTCACCCTGCGCGTTACTGGCTTGTTGCGTCGGCAATCCGGGTCCCTTGGGTCTTTTAGGCGACGTCAATAGCGATTGGCCCGAGATCTGCGGTTTTAGCACCTGGTCGCCAACATGGCCACTGTCGCGCAACCGCCCCGCGCCGTCGGGCGAATAAATGCCCGACCGGTCCGTCGGCGACCCAGAACTGTCTGCATGATTACGATTGGCCTCGGGGACCCGTGGCGAGCGTGCCGGTGATAATGTTGCCCTTGATATCGAGCCTGCTGCACCGGGTGCGCTCATTAATATTACAAAAGCTTACAGTCAGCACCTTTGACGGTCGCTCACTACCGTTGGGGTGCACCTGTCAGCCGGGTCTGGAAACATCGGGATGGGTCAGTGGGTCAGATGGGTATTGGGTCACCACAGTATGGGTCATCGTGCAGCCGATTATCGGAGAACGCCATAATGACGAAAATGACCGAAAATGACCAACATGTCGTAAAAAAAGATCTTTCCAGGCCGAAAATGCCACGACCGGCAAGTAGCTTTTCTATATAGTAGAAAATGATGGTCAATGGTATCTACGGAAGCTAAAGTGATGGGGGGTGCTTGGCACTGATAAAGAAGCTGTGGAAAAAACAATCCCGAAAAAAAGCGTTCCAGGCAAAATTTCCGCATTTTCGAAAATTAAATCCCTCAGCTATATAAATTGCACTTTATTGGAGCCTTTATGGTCCCCGTAGCCAAACGCAAACTCGCCGGGAAACGGTGCGGGATGCCGGGGTCACGCAACTTGCATGCACGGCCCACAGGTCACTAATTAACCAAAATAGTCACCAGTGCAGCAACCGGCCGGAAAAATCAGGCCGGCGGCCAAACCATGCCATAAATGCCTGAGAAGTAAACCCAACGGTCTTCAATTAAGATCAGGACCGTCCTTATCCGCATCCGTGCCTATCCGGTACTACATGCACATGCACGCATGTCTCATTCTACTGACTCATAGGCAACTTGCCCCTGCCCTGCCGATCCTGGAGATAAAGCCGAGCTCCCACCCCCAATTCTGCGTGCTCTTTTCAGTTACTCGAACGACGCCCCGGATCTCAACCCGGTCTCTGTTCTTATTATCTGAATTGTCTGCACGGGTCTTAATTCGACCTCTACCCTCTACAATCCCCACCCCTTTTTTTTTCCCTCTTCGGGTTTGAGTCATTGTCCAGCGTCAAGCGGCACTCACACCTTTTGCTTTTCCTTTTTCCTTAATTTCTGATTTTTACTTGTTGCTTGGCCCCGTGTGTGTTATGAACGCCTAGGCCGCAAACTGTACCAGATATCATGAGCCCTTCTTCTCAGCCTAGTCTCGCTGACCGCCGCCATATCAACCAAATTGAAGCTCGCCGCATTGCCATCAATGCTCGCCAAGCAAGCGTCGCCAAAGACCGTCGCGGAAAACAACGATTTATGCGTCACCGTCGTGAGCCTGTGGCGACTATGACTTGCCGCCAAACCGCTCAAACTGAATGCAATCCTCGTCTCGATGCGGCGCTTCCCGGGCCCTCTGCCGCTGAAATCAGAGCCTGGATAGACGAGCATGCGGTTGCCTCGCGGCCTGCTTCTAGTCTCGTGCTTTCCATGGTAACTGACAGCATCCACTGCGAAAAGATCAAGAAGCAGGGACGGGATTTGGTCGAGCTGCATTCAGAGACAATTGCCTGCCTCCGCCGGTGCGACGCATTGCGAGAGTCCAACCAGTACTATACTCGCAGAACCCATAATGAGTATTTGGAATTTGACAAGAAGTTTCCTCGTCCTCATACTGCTTGTGCTTCCTCTGTCTATGACTCCTTTGTTGCTCGAGTAGCTCGTCTGCGATCGGCAGAGCAGAAGCTGCAGGAACAAGTGGATCTGCTCACTGCCAGAATTCCTCCCATCGTCAGCCATCTTTACCAGACGCAGATGACCTTGGACCGACATTGGCGTCGTGAGGACGAGAGTGAGTCGGAGGCCTCGGATCCGCGGAACTATTATGTCTCTTACCGCTATGCGTCCATGTACCGGCGTCAATACACCGAGGCCATGTCGCAGGCACGCTTATACCCCGATTCGATGGCCCAAATGGAACTTCGTCTGCTGCCGCCGTTGGACGCTCCGGACCGCCCGGATAACCTTAGAGACGCTTTTGTGGTTGACCCCGAGCTTGTAGCCACCGCTGTCCAGAGCCAGAAAAAGCTGGTTTTTGGTGCTGCGGAAAATGACACCCATAGTGAGGCCGCGCCCAGCGAGCTTGCTGCTACGGCCAGCGACGCCGCCAGCAATGCCGGTCTCTCCAGGGATGGCCTTTCGCACATTCCTACTTTGGCCGAGTACGTCGCAGAGCAGCATGCCATTGTTGATGAAGTGTGCTATGTTCGCCGGCAGAATAAAGAGGACCAGCTGATCGAGGACCTCAGCACGCCGTTCAAGGACCACGACAAAAAGCGGCACATTGAGGCGATTGTGGATCTCACAAGCCACCGCATCATCCACTGGCGGCCTCACATGGTCGATGTGACCCTGGACCCCCAGCAGTTGCGGGTGTTTGTGCACAACGCGCTGCGCCTAAGTAGCACAAGCTACACGCTGCTGATCGGTATGCTCGAGTACATGCACCGCGTGCGGGCCAAAGTCACCGAGATGGACCGGCTCGGCCAGCCGGTGCCCGAGATTCTGGCGTCGGGCACTAGTGTGTTTATGGGATCGCTGATACTGGCCCACAAGTACCTTGTTGACTTGCGGGTGCGGATGTCTGGCTGGAGTCAGGTGTTTGATATTCCAAAATCCCGGTGCTGCGAGCTCGAGCTGGCGGTTATGAAGGCCCTGGACTGGAACGTGCACCTATCCCTGCAAACGTTTACGCTGATGTTTAACACTTATGGGTTCATGGCCCGTAAGACCTGTTTGCATCACCAGCCCCATCTCGAGACTGGCCTTGTTGGAGGCAAGCTTCCCGGCTACCACATGAACATTCCAGAGGATCCCTACAGCCCTGAAAACTAGTTTGGTTGTTAGCGAGACAAGTAGGATTATTATATTAAGAAGACAATTAGCTGACCCTTTCTGAGACACCGTCTTGGCAGATAAATTGGCCAAAAATGGGTTATAGTAGCGCTCATTCAATAATTTCATTCTTGAGGGCTCACAAGACGCTCACAAGACCCTCACAAGATAATTCAAAAGCAACTCGGAGATGGTCCTGGCCGCCTGCTGTGGCTCTGCATGACATGCACGTCAAAGTGATAGATCACCTGCAGGGTAAATATACCGCAGGGAGCATTGTGAGAGCTCACCATACAGCTTCTAACTACGATGCCGGGCGACAACAAACGACGGCGCCTAAACGACGCAACGGCGCAGAAGATACAAACTGCTGAACCTGCCACTTCCCGCCTATTTCACGCGTTTAGAGCCGTTATCGAGTCCTCTCTGGGCGCTGGCCTCGAGCTTGGGCAGGTTGCCGAGGTCGCTATTTGGGCGCTACTTAATGCAGGCGTCTCACCGATGGTTATTAGTGGGATGGTTCAAAAATCTTCCGAGCCAGCGCATCACGCTCTGCTCAAGTTGCATGAGTCGCGCGAAATGCAGGATGTCTACAAACAGGTCGACAACCCGAATACGCACTTGGGGTTCAAGGAAATGCAAGAGTCTGCACGCGCGCGCACACGGCTGGAGGAATTGTTGAGTGAGAAAGAAAAGCTTTTGTTGAGTATCAAGGAGATCAATACTCACAATGCTCTGCTTGTCGACCAAAAAGGCAGCCTCCAGAACGACGTCAACGCACTGCGGGGGCTTCTTTGCAATGCCCGCGATACGTGACTTGTCGTATCGGCGGCATATTTTAAGCATAGTACGAGCATAGTTCGAGCATAGTTTAAGCATATTTTAAGTAGACTGCCTTGCAGTTCAATTGGCAATTAAGAATGGTGCATACATCATATGTTAAGCAGGTGGTTAAGCAGTGCTATAACCTAGAAAAGTGCACATTTAGCACCGCGAAAAGGCACCAGTGCCCTTCTCCCGCCAGTCAAGCTCGTGCTCGATCTCGTCGTGGTCGGCGGCCGACACAATGGCCAAGGCACGGTGGATGTCCAGCACATCCTTGAGCTTGCCCGAGTCGCCGACCTTGAGCAGACGGTTGACGACGCGGCCCAGGTCCTCCATGAGCTGGTCCATAAAGTCGGCAGTCAGCGACGCATTGACCACCACCCGCAGCACCTCGGTCTTCTCCTCGGCCTTGGGCATCGGGTAGTTGGGGATGATGTAGCCCTTGGACCGCATCATCGCCGACACGGCTTCCTGAGGAATCTCGGGGTGCTTCTTCTGGAACTCGGGCGTGAAGCCAAACGACACCACGGGGAGGCCATCGTTGTAGTAGCTGTCAGGCAGACTCGGGTTGTAGTCGGTGACCTGCTTGGGCTTGTCAGAGAAGTACTCGCCGCGAGGACGGTGGATATCCGAAAGCACCTGGAAGTACTCGGTGTTCTCGAGGTAAATCGACAGCAGCCGGGCCATGGCCATGCAACCGCCGTGGATAGCCTGGAAGCCGCGGCGACCGTTCTTGATCAACGCATAGTACTGGTAGATGATGGGGTGGCTAGGCCGCGAGAAGTTGAGCGTGTAGGTGACCTCGCTGCCGCCCAAGTACTGGAGAGTAAACAGTAGACTCTCGGGCAGGTACTTTTGGTCGCGCCAGATGATCCAGCCGCAGCCCACGGGAGCCAAGCCAAACTTGTGGCCCGAGGTGTTGATGGACTTGACACGGTCCAGGCGGAAATCCCACTTAAGATCAGGCGACAGGAACGGGGAGATCATGGCACCCGAGGCACCGTCGACATGGATGGGGATATCCCAGCCGTGCTCCTTCTCAACCTCGTCCAGGGCCTGGGAAACCTGCTCGACGTTCTGGTAGTGGCCGGTGTAGGTGGAACCAAGAATGGCAAACACACCAATGGTGTTCTCGTCGCAGTGCTTCTTCATGTCGTCCATGGAGAAACTGAAATGGTCCTTGGCATGCACGTCGAGAATGCGGGCCTCGACATCAAAGTAACGGGCAAACTTGAGCAAAGCCACCTGGGCATTGGCACCCATAATGACGTTGGGCTTGTCCGAGGGCCGACCATTGGCCTTTTGGCGCTCTTCCCACCGCCGCTTCATGGCCAGACCACCAAGGTGGATGGCCTCCGAGGAGCCGGTGGTAGCAGTGCCCACACCAAGCTCATCTTCAGAAACGTTCCACAAGTTCGAGATGATCGACACGCAGCGCTGCTCAAGCTCGGTCATAGCAGGGTACTCGTCGGAATCAGCCAGGTTTTTGGTGAGACTCTCAGCACACAGCTCGATGCCCTCCTTGTCCAGAACGGTGGTCACAAACGAGGCCAGGTTCAGCGACATCTTGCCGTCCAAAGTCAAGAGACGGCGGACGACATCGGCGGCAGTTGCCGGCAGCATGCTTGTTTCACGAAGGTAAAATTTTGAGGCCGGAATCGTAACGGTTTGGTTGCGTTCCTTGACCAGCTGGTCACTCACCTCATGTGCGTCGTCGCGGCGGCTGTCCACCAGTTTCTGGACCTTTGCCAGCAGACGCTCGGGGTTTTCCTTTTGGGCCTTGTGAAGCATGTTTCAAGTTGCGATAACAATTGACCAAGTAGATTACGTTGAGTCTAGTTTTTCTCGATACTGAAATGTTCTGGCAACTTATAGATTTCTCAATCCCCTTGCCCACGCTGCACCAGCAAGCCCTCGGCGCAGCAACCGCCCCTTGTGGTTTGAGTTGCCGAAAGGAAGTGCCAGTGGATTCTCGAGTGGCGGTTGTGGTTATTTGTGAAACCAGCACTTGGAATATGCCTTTCGATCGCCATTTATTGCTGGTTATGCATGACCACTTAATGGGGTCTTGGCATAGCATGCTCTGCAAGATCGGTGGGGACAGCTCAGTCAGAGAGACCCAGAGAGAAGTAAACACACCTCCAAAACCACAGCCAAATAGACTAAACAGACAGTCAAAAACTAGATCATTTTAGCCTATAGACGAGCCTACAAACTGCTAGTCTTATTCTTTTTGGGTGGCATGGCCCCAAAAAAAAAGCCCTATGTTTTCGTTTGCGGGTTTCACCCCGTTTAGTCGACCTCCTTGTCAAAGGTCTCGCCAGCAACAAGGCTGGGGACATCGCCGTCGATCTCCTTGATCTCGGCGCCGGTGCCGGCAGTGGCAGCAGCAGGCACACCGCCCTGAGCGGCCTGAGCAGCCTGGATCTGCTCACTGAGCTTGCGCAGCTGCTCCAGCGACTCGGGACCCATAGACGAGATCATCTCGGGAAGCATCTCCTGAACGCTCTTCTCGGTGGAGTGGCCGTGGATGGCAAAAGTGTTGTACTCGGCGGCCTGCTGGACGGCGGGGCGGCCAAAGTGGATGACCTTGCCGTCGTCGCGGAACATGTTGACCTGCTCGACACCGGTCAAGGTCTGAGCGTTGAGCTTCTGCAAAGCGGCCTGCACCTTGCGGTCGTCGCCCTCGGTCTTGACGGCACGCTTAACCTTGCGGCGGGGGGTTCCCTTGCCTCCGATACGGGCGCTGGCCTTCGAGGCCTTCAACTTGGCGAGCGTTGCGGCGTCCATTGTATTTGTTAAACTAGGGTAGTCCCTGACGATAATGACAAATTTTGCCCTTGGCCGAGTTGCAAATCTGGGACCGGGCGCAGATCTGAGTCTGGGTTGCTTATGTATACGAGAGGGGAGGGGGACAAGGCAAGTTGTCGTCGCCCGCTATTGCTGATGTAACCGGCTTACCTACGCCTACTGATCCGGCGCAGCCTGACGTAGCTTGACCTAGCCTTGGACCTAACCACGTACCTAGTGCCAAATCCCGCGTTAGACGTGCTTCCGGCTGGCCCGTAAAGCTTGGCAAATGCTTAAATCATTAGGTCACAACCGTTAGCTATATAGGCAAA
Source organism: Wickerhamiella sergipiensis (assembly GCA_030563925.1). Classification (NCBI taxonomy): domain Eukaryota; kingdom Fungi; phylum Ascomycota; class Dipodascomycetes; order Dipodascales; family Trichomonascaceae; genus Wickerhamiella; species Wickerhamiella sergipiensis. The sequence goes on from JAJMKN010000003.1 coordinate 42,987, forward strand.
GCTATATCTTTGAAGGTGTATCGGCAATTCCAAAAACCATTCGCGGTATTAGGTGTCGTGGGTCTAGAACTAGACTACTGATTTGGGTAGCTGCTAGTTAAGAGTATGACCTAACCTGAAACCAGCTGGTGCAGCCAATTGACCATGCGGGATATTTCGCCATTGGTATCATTGATCGAAAAACAGCAATTGCTATTGTTTCAACTACAAAAATATCAAGCCATCGCCGGGTTAATTATTATTTACTTTTAGCTTGTGTTTCCAAGAATTGCTAGACCCCCCGCTTTTTTTTGTTGAATGATATCCGACCACATGCGCCAGCTTATGCAAGCTGGCCCAGTGGTGGCGGGACGGTCGCGGTAGAAAGCCGCAAGAAAAAGACCGCATTCAGTTGCTGGCAATCCAAAAGTTTAACCAGGGTGAACCTCAAATACGAGGTCTTGTTATCTATTAGCAACAAAAAACCCTGTAGGGCAATAATATAAAGGTGTTTCACATGACCTATGCAAGTGGATCATGCAGCTTCAAAGGTACAATCTGTAATGAGTAAGCGTATTATGGCACTCGGTCCGATAGGCAGCTGCAAAGGGAAAGGACTTGTGCATACCTTTTTGCAAGTCAAATGTCCCAACGGTCGGTCGCCCCCCAGCCTCCTTGATCGGAAAATGAGATGCTTGCAAAGCCGCTAAAAATAGATTCCTTTGCGGAGAAAATTAATAGACATATGTTTGAATAGTTCAACTACCTTCGGCAATCCTCGGATCGGCTATTTGTTGGCCAACAGCACCGCCGAAAAAAGCGGGCAATCCCAAGCACATTCCAACCTCCTGGTCTGTCTCAGGCGATGGCGGCTTGGGCTCATGCACCTGCCATGCATACCGCTGACTCAGCACAATAGCTCCCATCCTGCCCATCCCCTTGCTGCTTGATCCCAAACAGACACCTTTGTCGCATTTTTTTTTGGGTTTTAGCCAGCCGTCCCGCTATCAGCACACCCCTCGCATCCCTTTGGCTTGCCCCAACCCAACCGCACTAGAGCTGACCCGCTTGAGTCTTTTTGCCCCCCGTTGCACCTCCAGCAATAAACTCAACCACCCCTTTTTGCTCGTAACAAGGCCCGCCTTCGTTTCGCTCTATATCTCCTCTTTGGCTTGGAGACGCATCCATCTTCCAGTGTAACAGTTTCTTGGTTCCGCTTCTTTTCTCTTAGAAGAAAGATCCAACCAGAAAACCAACCCGAAGGACCAGCCCAAAAAAAGCAGAGAAAAAGGTAAAGAGATCCAGCACCCGGTTGGATTAACCCCCGCTCTAAAAAGACAAGGTTGCTTACTTCCTCCTCACCGTCTTGGTTCTAATCTTGCCGCGCGGATATCCACTCTCGCTTTTCCATTCCAGAGGACGTTTTTCTACCCCCTCTTCATTCGTTCATCATGCAGTCGGTAATGACTGTAGGCTTTAGTGCCACGGCGGCAGTGATGACCTGGCGGTTGTCGCTGTCCAAGCAGCTGAAAGTGTATACATACTGGCCGACCAACGAGGTCCATTTCAGCAGCGAGCTGTTTGGATCCAACGTGTTCCACCCCAACCAGCTTGACCTTCACAACCTGCCATCGGGCCAGCCGGCCATGGATTTTGTGATTTTGGTGGTGCCCAACATCAAAGACGTGTCGCGCATGTGCAAAAAGATTGCCCCGGTTATTGACAAAAAGACCCAGATTCTCGTGGACGTGAGCGGCGGCACCGCCCCGCTGCAGCGCCTGGTGCGCCCCCACCTCTCGAAAAACGTTGTTTCCGGCATCATGTGCGACATCAACACCCGCATGCTCAGCATGGAGCAGCCGGTGTTTCATGTGTCGCAGTATGGCGGCTCCCGCAGCATGGGCCCGCAGCCGTCGGTGCATATCGAGCCGTCGGCGTCCAAAGCAGCGCCGCTGTCGTTGATTGCGACCGCCCTGCAAAGCGGCGGCATCCCCGCTGCCGTGGCAAAGTCGGCGGCGGCGTTTGGCTCCATCCAGTGGGAGCGCACCATCTCGGTGGTTGCGTTTGAGCTGCTGGCGATTGTGCTGGAGATCCCTACCGTCGAGGAGCTGGTGCAGAACGTGATTGCCAAGCCCATCATCGAGGGCCTCATCGAGGAGCTGGCCAAGGTCGCTCAGGCCACGGGCACCAAGACACTGGCGGCCCGCAGTCAGTTTCTCAAGAGCAGCTCGACGCTGGTGCGCCGCGCGCCCAGCGATTTCGCCTACCCTGGCGCCGGCCGGCTGTTTTACGAGTTTTATGTGCGCGACGAACTGCCGCTGGACTTTTTGCTGCTGCTGCCGATCCTGCTCAGTGACGAGCTGTCGCGCGGCGGCCCCACGCCGTACCTCGAGTCGCTGTATGCGATGCTGGTCCATCTCGGGTCACTCAACACCAAGCCGTCGATTTTGTTTGAGCGGGTTGGTGACTCTCCTGCTGCATCTACTGCTGGTGCCGTTGGCGTCGACTCGGCAACTCACCAGCAGCGCGAGGCCGAGCTCGAGCAGCGCACGGCGTCGCTGCGGGAGCTCGAAGCCGCCCTCCAGCAGCGCGAGCAGCAGGCCGCGTCGCAGGAACGCGATTTTGGCGAGCGTGAAGCGTCGCTCCAGCAGCAGCTCCAGCAGATCACACTGCGCGAGCAGCGCACGGCCGAGACCCAGCAGACGGTGGCCGACTCTGCCGAGCGCGAGCAGCAGCTGGCCCAGCGCGAGCACCACTTGGCCCAGCGCGAGCAGCAGCTGGAGCAGCGCCATCAGGGCCTGTCGCATCGCGAGCGGTCGCTGGCCCAGCGCGAAAAGTCGGTGGGGCCCCAGAACGGGGGCCCCCAGGGCTTCCAGGGACCTCAGGGCTACCAGGGCCCTCAAGGCGCACCCCAGGGCCAAGGCCCAGGAGGCATGGGCCCGCCTCAGCCGCCGGGCCATAGCAATATGGCGACGCCGGCCCCCAATAATATAAAGCGGTATCCTGGCTCTGCGGTGCCTCAACAGGGCCCGTTCCCGCCAAACGGCGCGATGCCCAACGGCGGCGGCCCCGCCAGCCGCAAGTACCGCTCGATGGTGGGCATGAGCGACGCGGCCGCGGCCGGCGACGGCTCGAACCGGCTGCGGTCCAACCGCCGCAGTGCACACAACCTGCCCAACATGGCCGATGCCATGGACCCGCTGTCGATGATGCCCAGCGGCCGGCGCCGGCAGAGCCTTAAGGGCGGCATGCCCAAGACCATGTCCATGACGTCGTTGTCGGGCGCGGGCGGCCAGACGTTTTCGCAAAGCTTCCAGCTAGACTCGATTCTGGGCTCGGCCCACGACCGCTACGGCAGCGTCGGCCGCAGCTCGCGCGGCGGCTCGTCCCACGCGCTCACCGCCGACCACACTCTGGGGAGCAACCGCCCGTTTGCCCACGGCAATAGCGTGAGTGGCAGCAGCTACGACCGCAGCTTCAACGTCAGCGGCCAGCATCTGGCGCCCCACAGCCAGCGCAGCTCGCCCGGCGCGGCCGCCAATGGCTCCAACGGCTCTAATGGCTCGAACGGCTCCGCCGGGTCCGCTGGCCTCAACGGCTCGGCGTTCCCAATATCGTCGGGCCCGCGCGTGCCCAGCCCACAGCGCCAGGTCCTGCCGACGTTTGAGGTCGAAGGCAGCAACTTCAACGGCTTCTCGTTTGACCAAAACGAGCAGGGCTCCAACTCTGCGTCGGGCAACTCGCGGTCTACGCCGCCGCGGTCCAACTCGGCCACGCCGCCCACGCCCAACACGCTGGATCCCACGTCTGCGTCGAGCCTGAAGCTGCCGCAGTTCCATAGCCAGCGGCCCCTGGATCTCACTTTTTAGACAGGGACAGTTCTCCCGCCTCGAGCTCGAGGGTTGCCTCTTCCCGGGGTTTCCTCTTCTCGAGGGTTGCCTCTTATATCATACCGTGCTTGATGTACGTTAGCGTATTTTTTTATCTTCATTCCTTGCTCAACTGATTCAATCGACTGACTCAATTAAAATGAGTCTAATTACTTGCGTCCAGTGATTCCTACTGGGGATCGACTACTTGACGGCTGAATTCACTGCAATCGGCGAAGTGCTCGGCTGCGAATTCACTGCAATTCACTGCAATTCGCTACAATTCCACTTCGAACTGACTGCTGCGGAAGGACTCGAATTGCGAATTAACTACGAACTAGCTGTAATTTACTGCAATTCACTGCAATTCACTACGAATTGACTCCCGGCAAATTCAACAGCACGCTCACAGCATCAAACGGCGTCACGCAGTCACGAGTTTAGACTAAGGGTTTTATAGCTATGTCAAATGCTTATTTCTTAGGAGCCTCCTTGCCCTGCAGGTAGTCAGAGGCCTGCTTGACGTACTGACCGGCCTGGTCAATGTAGTCCTTGGTGACCTCCTGGGCCTGGGCACCAAACTCCTGGGCCTGCTTGTAAAGAGCATCGCCACCCTCCTTGGCCTGGTCCAGCAGCGAGTTGTTGGCGTCCTTGACGTCGCCCTTGGCGTCGCTGGCAGTGTCGCCGGCCTTCTGGGCAACCGACTTGTCCTGCTCAGGCTCCAGAGCCTTGCCGGCCTTGTCGGCGTAGTCGGTAACGGTCTCCTTGGCCTTCTCAAACTCGGACTTCTGCGAGTTAGGAGTAACCTTCTCCTCGAGCTTGTCGGTGAAGTTCTTGCGGCCGAGATCAGACATTGTAAATTTTAGTTTGGGTGGCCAACTGGTGGCCCTCTCCACTGTTTAAATAGACCCCAGATGGGGGGCAGTGGCAAGGGTAAGGCGCGAGGGTTTATGCGGGCAGTGGCCAAGTGTTGCTCTCACATGAACCCGAGCGCCTGCATCCGATGCCTGGGCCGCACAGGTTGCGGATAGGGCAGCTGGCAGCTGAATCCTCGATACTTGTAGCGTTGATCAGGCCTTCTCTTTAAGCCCCTAAACAAATCCAAGCAGTTAAATACCGTTGGTCCGTGCCCATGGATTGCAGTCAGGGGCAGCAACCAGCCGGGGAAGGGCGCTTGCTCAAGGTGCGACCCCTAACCCGGGATATGCAGGCAGCCATTTCCGACAAGGTCATGCACGACCGGCTCCGCCTCTGGTCGCCGCCCACCGCAACCAGCAACCCCTCGATTTCTGTCAACCAGGACGCGAGACCACCTGTCAAGTGTCGGTGCGGCAATTTATCCGTAGTCTGCATATACCTCGTTTCTGGCGGGGGGCTGCATGGCCGGCGATGTTTGCTATAGGCTGACGCGAGCACGTATGGACCAAGCGTAAACAAATATGTAAAGCCCAGCCCGGATGCATAGGCCTGCTGCAACTGCTTGCTATTCACGATCCTGCCGCTTCCGATTGCCGTTCGCAGCCGGGCTGCACCAACTTGCTGTTCACGATCCAGTCACATGCACATGCCATGAGGGGGCAGCATGTGAACATCCAGAATGTGGGCATGTGGGGATTATCGCTTGGGTAGCGATCTGGATTTAGGTATATATTTAGTTATATGGCAATGCAGCATTCGGAACGTGTATAGGGGGATCTGCAGGTATGTGGCAGGATCCGGCAGGTATATAGAAGGATATGGCAATGGCAGGGCAGGCAAGCTGTAGGGAGGAGGGCCTCTACATTGAAGATCAATAGAACTATACAATACTGAACAGGTTATGTATTCTAAAAACGTCTCCCCTAAGAAGGGGCGACAAGCGCACACAGAGCCGCACCCACGCCGCTGCCGTCCTTGGCCACGCCCATGGTGATGCGCTGCTCGTCGTCGCCAATGGCGGTGAGCCTCCAGGCCTCGCGGACCATTTTTTCAAAGTTCGGGTAGAACTCAATCACCGCACCGTCTCCTCCAATGTCGACCTTGTCGAACTTTTCCAGCACCTTTGTTTGCTTGAGAAGACCTGCTGAAGTCGCGGCGGCAAGGTAGGCTGCGCGGCGGCCAATGGCATGGGCCAGTGTTTTGATGGCCTTACGCTCATCAAGCGACGTATCGTAGCCAAACGCTTCGAGAATGGTGGCTCCCACAAGCTCGAGGTCGTCGCTGTTGTCGCTCTCAATGTAAGAAGGCACCGACGTGTCGGCGGACCACGCCGTCTCCAGGTTCTTGTTATCATCCACGGCCTCTTTGGCAAACAGCAGCTTCTGCTCCTGCAGCTCCAGCAGCACGCGGCGGAGAATCTCGCCAAGGAACATGCCGCTGACCCGCTTCTCAAACATGTGGAAGCCCGGGTTCGGGGTGTCCTTGTCGATCTCCTTGTCGAAACGGGTATTGGGGAGCACTTTCAGGTCGTTGTCAAACGAGCCCCACTCGGTGTTGATAATCATGATGGGCTCCTTGATATCGGGGTGTTTTGAAGCATCGTACTTGCCAATGTGGCTGATCTTTTCCGAGTAGGCGGCATTGGTGCCGGTGCCAAAAATGCACCCCATCACGGTTTGGGCCCGGTCGCCGTTGGCGTATGCACGGGCCATCAAGCAGCCAACCGTGTCATTGATGAGTGCAGCAACGTGCACGTGAAGGTCACGAGCGTTGATCTCGTTTTGCAACGCAGCACACACGTCCTGGCCAACCGCCTCTTTGATGTCGAAATCTTTGGTCCATCGAAGAAGGTTGCCCGAGTTGATGCTGGTCTGTTCGACCGGGAACGAAAACGTGAAGCCGAGCTTGAGGTCGTCCTTTGCCTGGAAACTGTCGCGCGCGAAATGGTCCTCGTGGTGCTTTTCCAAAAACTCTTGGATGCAATCCACCAAATATGAAAAGAACTCCTTCATGCTGCCACGCATCATGGCCTTGGGGACGGCCCATTTCTGCTGGACAATATCGAATTTGGAGTCGCCCAGCAGGTTCACCGAGCAGACCCGGAAGTTGGAGCCACCGAGATCGGCCGCAAGGTAAAGGCCGGTTTCCGAGCCGTTTGGAATGCCGGTAACAAACGTGGGGATCATCGGCAGCCCGCGCTCGGAATCAGCGGCGAGATTTGCCTTTGCCTGCTCGCAAAAGTAGTCAACGCACTTGTTAAGGTGTTGTGGGGTGACTTCAAACTCCTTGACGAGCTGGTTTACTGCTTGATCAAGAGAGGACATAACAATAAAAACGTTTTGGTTTTTTTTCAAGAAGATCAGTTACAAGCCGTGATAGTTACTGGGATTGCAAAAATCACAAGCTAGGAAAAATGCCAAGCGATCCAAGGTTGGGGAGTGGATTATTGCTGTGCCCACTTTAACCCACGATAAAGTACGGCTGACAGGGGCAGCCGCGTGATTGCTACCCTTACCTGGGGCCCTGACCGGCTTGCCCCGTCATCAGGACATTCTCATGTGATGACGTCGGTGCCTATCGCCCTGTCCCTTCCCATCCGTCGCTTATGTAAGCATTATTTCCCCGGTCCCCATGGTCCCACCGTTGAGGGCCCCACCCTCCCCTCTGGTGTTTGGGTTACCCGGCAATTACATAACGCGCGCCAACCGTGCCCTTGTTTACAATTTTGAGGTGGCTCCCCCCCCCCAAAAACATTGTCAGCGTGTTTCTCTCCCCCTTCCCCCCCATAACAACACAATGAGAGAAGTGATTAGCGTCAACGTGGGCCAGGCAGGTTGCCAGATCGGCAACTCGTGCTGGGAGCTCTACTGTCTGGAACACGGTATTCAGCCTGATGGATACCTGTCCCCCGACCACAAGAAGCCGTCGCGCGACGAGGGATTCTCGACGTTTTTTAGCGAGACCGGCTCGGGCAAATACGTGCCCCGCACCGTGTACGCGGACCTGGAGCCCAATGTGGTGGACGAGGTGCGTACCGGCAAGTACCGGTCGCTGTTCCACCCCGAGCAGCTCATCACCGGCAAGGAGGACGCCGCCAACAACTACGCGCGCGGCCACTACACGGTGGGCAAGGAGATGGTCGACGACGTGATGGACCGGCTGCGGCGCGTGGCCGAGAACTGCGACGGTCTGCAGGGCTTTTTGTTCACCCACTCGTTTGGCGGCGGCACCGGCTCGGGCTTTGGCGCCCTGTTGCTGGAGAATCTGTCCCAGGAGTTTACGAAAAAGTCCAAGCTCGAGTTTGCCGTTTACCCCGCGCCCCAGAACTCCACGTCGGTGGTTGAGCCTTACAACTCGGTGCTCACCACCCACGCTACTCTGGAGCACAGCGACTGTACGTTTATGGTCGACAACGAGGCTATTTATGACATGTGCCGCCGCAACCTCGACATCTCGCGCCCCACTTATGAGAACCTGAACCGCATGATTGCCCAGGTTGTTTCGTCGGTGACGGCGTCGCTGCGGTTCGACGGCTCGCTGAACGTGGACCTCAACGAGTTCCAGACCAACTTGGTGCCCTACCCGCGCATCCATTTCCCGCTCGTGACCTATGCGCCGGTTATCTCCGCCGCAAAGGCCCGCCACGAGTCCAACTCGGTGCAGGAGATCACCAACGCGTGCTTCGAGCCCACCAACCAGATGGTCAAGTGCGATCTCAAGAACGGCAAGTACATGGCGTCGTGCCTGCTCTACCGCGGCGATGTCGTCAACAAGGATGTCCAGCAGGCCGTGGCCAACATCAAGACCAAGAAGTCCATTCAGATGGTCGACTGGTGCCCCACCGGCTTCAAGATCGGTATCTGCTACCAGCCCCCGCAGTATGTGCCCGGCGGCGATCTTGCCAAGGTCGACCGCGCCGTGTGCATGCTGTCCAATACCACTGCCATTGCCGATGCCTGGAAGCGTTTGGACCAGAAGTTCGACGCCATGTTCACCAAGCGCGCGTTTGTGCACTGGTACGTTGGCGAGGGCATGGAGGAAGGCGAGTTCACCGAGGCCCGCGAGGATCTGGCGTCGCTGGAGCGCGATTATTACGAGGTTGGCATGGACTCCAACGAGGCCGACGAGCTGACCGAGTACTAACGGCGCTGTTTTTAATTGCTTTAGGCGTATAAATTAATACCATATATTCGCAGTTCGGCCTAGGCTTAGCTTAGGCCTTGGCTAAGGCGGGACTCTTGGCGTGCTCCTAGGAATTTCCAGTCTACTTCTGCTTCTGCAAGGCTCGGAACCACCACCCTTCTACTTGGTCAAGGATCCCATGAGTGGCTCCTTCACTGCCAGCATCGGCATGAAGTGGATCGCATGAAGCAGTGCGTCGCATCGCTTGAATCCGCTCAATTAACCACTCGCTGGTCACCGGTTCATTGCGATGCCGCGGCTCACACCGCAGAGAATATTTTTCGCACAGCTCTTGGTTCGTGCCGTCAGTATAATGGGTAATTGGCCGTCCAAGAGTGACGGTTGACATGCCGAGACCACAATAACGCTTGTAAGGGTCGTAGCGATACATGAGACAGTTTGGTTTACCAATGCAAGAGGCACGGCAGTTGTCTAGACTCAGATGCGGCGAATGGCTGCTTTCGCCCGCAGATGTCATGGGCGAATACTCAATGTCCTTGGCAAAATTGTCCCAGTTCTTCTCAGGACTGCCCGGTAGATATGGCTTCATGAAATCAAGGTACAGGTCTGAGAAAACAATCGGGGTGTTTTTGATGGTTTGGTACTCCCAGAGCAGCTGGATATCGCGCGGCGAGCCCTGGCTCAGGCTCAGAATCTCCGAACACCAGTTTTTGCTGCTCACTGGCGTCGCCCACACCGCGTTTCCCTGGAAATGGCCATCGGATGTCTTTATGTCCAATGAGATGCCCAGCCGTTCTTTTAAAAAAAGTCCAATCATATAGTCGCCGCAGCATTCGCGCTCGGCCCACCACGAGTATTCCCGCACCCAGTCTTCCGAGTGAGGGTTGCCAAAGGCTGTGGCCATCAACCCACGGCTCAAGACCACGCCGGACCCGCCGTGCGCGAAAACATGCTCCAGGCCCGCAACCGCACTGCCCAGATAATAATGCTCGTTTGGATCCAGCTGGGAGAGAAAATTGCCGAGATTCTTGGCCAGCATGCTCGTGTCGTCGTCAATGAGAACGTACCAGTCGAGGTCGGGGGCTTCTTTATATGCCTGGTACAGCATCGGCAACGTCTTGAACTTATCCAGGGTATGATCGCCGGGTATATGGATCTGGTCGGGCGAAATATACACATGCTTGTCGCGCAAAGCACGATGCTTGCGATAGGCCTCGAGCTGCGGGCTGCCCGAAATCAAATCGCTGGGCAGATGTGCCAATGCATCCACGATTTCCGTGTCGCCAATGGAATCTGCTCCATCGGAAAACACAATTGTATTTGGAAACTGCGTAAACGTGGTGCTGATATGCACAGGAACATATCGCCATGCGGTCTGGATGCTGGTTTTGACCAGCAGCAGGATCCGGTTGGTATGGGCACCGTGGTTCGTTTGCTTGCTTCGTCTCGTTAATGGCGACTTGTGGTAGTGGTCTTGGCCCCGCCAAGTGTCACAGGATATAAACCGGTTGGATTCGGGATAGGTATGAAAAAACGCTTGGCCTCGAGGAACAAACGTGGGCGAGATCATATCGAGGCACTTTGACTGAAATATGGTGCTCTCCTGGTACCACCACACAGACAACGTACACAGCAATGCAACAATCAGAAACCGGTGGAAGACTTTTGTGCGTTGTCTAGGCATATTTTCTTCTTCGCACCTTTAAATCCGGTGTAAGTTGATGTTTGTTTTTTTCGTTACCACTCAAGGTGTTGGCTGCCGTGACCTGGCAATTATTTTTTTGATAGCCCTTTCAACAATCCAGATAGCTTTGGTCACGCAGGGTGAGGCTCAGCACCGGCCAAAGAATATATTCGTTTGCTGCAAAGCTCGATGGCTGTGCCTGCCCAATTGTGTCGATGCAGCCGCAGAGTGTAACAGGCCCCTTCCTGCAGGATTGCCCTTACTACAAGCACGGCCATGCTTGTCTCAGACAGAGTTTCCCGTTTACCTAGGCAACAGCATGCCAATTGAAAAATTATCAACGTGCCTAGACGCGATGCACATCCATAAGATGCCTGAGATGGTGGTAGCGGGTAGTTGGCGGCCTGTTTTGGCTATGTTTGCGTCGCAAAACCACGTGCATTATCGCCTGCCATCAAGTCACCCAACCACCCTGCACGAGGGATGCAGCGTTGAGTGCATAATATAAGTTGCATTGTGCAGAGATATTTTGTGCAAGTTGCATCGCGGGAATAAACCGTGTTCGTCTTCAATTCATCTGCCATCCACTTACTAGCAACTTTCGACCACCGACTATCTACTATCCATCACCTACTATCTACTGCCCACTTCCAACCAGTACCACCCACCCCTTGCCGGTCTGCCTACTGATGAGTTCCTTACCCCCTTGGTAGTTGACAGCTAGCTTGAGTCAGACCTCTTTTGAGTAAACCCCCCTTGAACCACCAGCGTAACCATGAGCGATCCTAAGCCTGTGAAAGCATGTCTATTTGATATGGACGGTTTGTTGATCAACACCGAGGATATCTACACCGAAACCACAAACGAGTTGCTGGCCGAGCACGGCAAGGGTCCTTTGCCTTGGGAGGTCAAGATCAATCTCCAGGGCCGGCCTGGAACCGATGCTGCCAAGCACTTTCTTGACTGGTCTAAGCTCCCTTATACCCCTGAGGAGCTGTTTGCCAAGACCACCTCGATCCAGGAAAAGAAGTGGCCGCGCACGGCGTTTCTGCCCGGAGCGTTGGAATTGCTAGAGAAACTCAAGGCGGCAGGCGTGCCCATTGCGCTCGCTACATCTTCTCACACCGCCAATTACCACCGCAAGACCGCCCATCTTCGTCATGGCTTTGATCTTTTCGGAAAAGATACCGTTACTGGCGATGATAAGCGGATCCCGCCCGGCCGCGGTAAGCCCCAGCCGGATATCTGGCTTGTGGCTCTTACTGCGCTTAACGAGGACCTCAACTCGCAGGGTAAACCCTCTATCAAGCCCGAGGAGTGTCTCGTTTTTGAGGATGGTGTTCCCGGCGTAGCTGCAGGCCGTGCTGCCGGCTGCCAGGTTGTGTGGGTGCCTGATCAGCGGGCTTTGGATGTTCTTGGCGAGGAAAAGACCAAAGAAATCATCGGTCCTAATGAGCTGCTCAAGACGCTGGTTGACTTTGACCCGAAAAAGTACGGACTCGATGTCTAGCGCCTTGACCAAGCCATATATAGAGTTGGGCCGAGATCAAAAGCCGCATCTAAGAAACACCGCTAGAGGGTAGACATATAAATTATCTATGGAACGTGACGGAACAAGTACGAGACACTCTCACCGTTGTGCAACCGGCGCACGGCCTCGGCAATCACGGGGCTAACGTCCAGGCATTTAAGCTTGGGGCACAGCTTCATCTTGTCCTCAATCGGCACCGTGTTTGTGCAGACCACCGTGTGCAAGCGGCTATTGTTGATGATCTCAATGGCCTTGCCCGACAGAATTCCGTGCGTGACAATGGCAATGACCGAGCTGGCGCCATGGCCCATCAGCGTCTCCGCTGCCTTGGCCAAAGTGCCGCAAGTATCGGCCATATCGTCCACCAGAATGCACACCTTGTCGCTCACGTCGCCAACCAGCACCATCTTGGATACCTCGTTGGCACGAGCCCGCTCTTTGTGGATCAGGGCAAAGTTAAGGTCCAGTTGGTCGGCCAGCGACGCTGCCCGCTTGGCTCCGCCCGCATCCGGCGACACAATGATGCTATTGGCATAGTCGACATGGTTGCGGATGTATTCCACCACGCTGGGCTCGGCATAAAGATTGTCCACAGGCACATCAAAGAAACCCTGGATCTGCGACGCATGCAGATCCATAGTGATCACATGGTTGCAGCCAGCCGTCTGCAGCATGTTGGCCATCAGCTTCGCAGTGATAGGAGCACGGCTCTTATCTTTGCGGTCCTGGCGGGCATAGGGGAAGTTAGGGAGCACGGCGGTGATGCGACGAGCAGACGCAGTTTTGCATGCGTTGATCATGATCAGCAGCTCCAGCACCCGGTCATTGACGTCTCCAGAGCCAATCTGGCAAACAACATACACGTCTTCATCACGCACACTTTCGCCGATATTCAAGTAGATCTCGCGATTGGATTCCAGCTTGATGCTAACCGCACAAAGATCCTGGCCGAGACTAGGTTAGTACATGGAACAACATCGATTTTGGAAGGGCCTCAAAAACTTACTTTTTGGCAACAAGCTCGGCAAGACCTCGGTGGACGTCGCCAGCTAGTAACTTGATAGAATTGGAGGACATGACGTTGGCCGTGAGATTTTTCGAAAAATCACTGCTGGATTACCAATTAACGTTTGGACCGTGAGCAGGACTTGGCTGAGGTACTAATCGCAGGCGGGTACTAAGCGGAGGTGGGTACTAAGCGCAGGCGGGTACTGGGCAACGCTGCTGGGATCGGGGCTGGAGCCGGGCTGGGCTAGGGACCAACTGGGAACGGCTGCGGATCTGGGCCAGGAATGCGGTATCTCCTGAGTCAGCCGGTTCCGCGCAGGGTTCGGAATTTTCGGGTGAGTCCTCGACCCCTTGATAACCCAGAGATTGAGCCGCCGTGTGGATCGGCGGACTTCTGTTTAGCCGCTATTCCCTAAATATAGACATGTCTAGCTGGTACATAGAGTGACCGGGGTCACAATTGAGCAAATAGACAGGCTCAGTAATGCGCGCCCAAATGCGACATAAACGGATTTGAGGTCTTTATCGGCTGTTTTGATTGTCGGGATTGTTGTGTTACCGGCTGCGCCAGCTTTTTTAAGAAAGCGGTCCCTGATGACAACTGCCCTGCATGGGTGACCAGGATATGCGGGGTTTGCAGAAAAGCAAATACCCGATTGTAGCTAGTGGTGATCCTGTCTTGGCCACCGCGAACTGGCTATAGATTAAGGTACCTCGGAACTATCTTGCACAAACGTACATGAAACCACCGTTCATGCGGTTGCCAATGGCGGCATGCGGTCCGTTTTGCCTCAAACCTGCAGAGGGGTACCTGCCTATGACGTCAGCTACGGGGCGTGATGCGGATCTATTATTTAGGTACGTCCGGGACCCCCCGATTCGCCTCGCGCACCGCATCTGTTGCGCATCTGGCCAAGCACGGTCGCCGAAGTAGTATGTGTATATAAATTTAGAGGCGGAACTGCCAAGCACCATGGTATTTTAAACCCGCGCCACAAATATGTCGAGCGCGCTAGGGCCCCCCTGCTGGGAATGTCGCATATGCAGTTTCATCAGCAGGCTTGAAAATGCACTAGGAGCTGCTGACAGGACGTCTAGCCTATATATGCGGGCAGAGACCCACCCGGCCCAGATTCCATCGTGACCCTCTGACCGGCTGCTAGTGAGAAATCTTATAGTGCTCCCGCCAAAACCAACTGCTATTTTCTGATCATGACCAACCCGCCTCGCATTCGATGCGCCATCTGCGAATGGGCCGACGACCATACTCCGTTGCAAGCAAATGCATCCACTTTTAACAAGCCCGTGGCCGTCCAATACAAGGACCACTTTTCAACTGCGGCCCATAAGTCCAACTACAAGCGCTGGTGCCACTACCGAGACGAGCAAAACTTCCCCAACGACTATGTCGAAGAGTGGTTGGACCAGTTCTCCCTCAAGGACCTGCATGCGTCCGTGTGTTTTGACAATAATTATTCCTGGTCCACTCAGGCGCACGTTGCCCTAAGCCCGGGCCTCCGGCTGGCCTAGATGCCGCTCTTATTTATTGGATTTTTCTGTTAAATTTATATCTATATATCTATGGCGTGTGGCCGCCCTCCTAAATACCTTTGCTTTTAATCACTTGTTTCCCAGCTATTCAAACGGGTCGCCCATGCAAACCTGCTCTACGCTGATGGTGGTAGGACGCTGGTAGCGAGAAGAAGACGGCTCTGCGTGGTCCACGCCGTGCTTGGTTTTGGGAGGCTTCTCCAGGCGGTTGGACCGGGCCCGAAACTCAGAAACCCGCGCGCCAAACTCGGCTACTCGCGTCGCACGCTTGAATGCGGGAGGTCCCACCGCAGTCTTTGGGGCCGGGTGCAGCATACCGCTGGCGCGAGGATGGAACTGCTTCTGAGCCTCACGCTGGGCTGGCTGTCCAGACAGGGCGGGGCCAAACGGCGTCTCGGGCGACAGGCCCCACGGCACATCGCTATCAGTACCGACAAGCTTTGCCTTGGTGTGAGAAATAGCCGCTTTAGCCACCGGGTTCACATTCCAGGGATTCTTTCGCGGCACGTTCCCATTCAAGACCGGGGCCGGCGCCTTGGTTTCCGGCTTGGCATTCCAGGGACTCTTTCGCAGCATGTTGCCATTGAAAGTGGAGACCGACGCCTTTTTCAGAACGGGCGGGCCGTTGGCCATCTTGGCCGCGGCAGCGATGCGCTCGTTCAAATCCTCCTGAGTGATGCCGTACTCCTGCATCAGCCGCTTGGCGGCAATCCATCCTTTTCCGGGAATGAAGAGGCGGCGAAAGTTGTTGAGCTCGCCCTCGATAAGCCGCTCGTAAACGTGCTCGAGCGTGATCTCAGGAATCTCCTGGTTCTCAGCCTCTTCCTCGGCCTCGTGCGCGGGCTGGGAAGCATCGGCACGGCTGAGAGGATCCTTGTTTACATCCTTTTCGGCATCCTTTCCAGCAGAACCCGGCGAGTTAGGAACAAATACCTGGGCAAATGGTTTCCATTTCGGATTCCCTAGGACCTTGTTGCTGTCCATAGACGACAGCGCCAGCGGCCGCTCGACGGGGCTTGCCAAGCATGACGGCCGATACACCTCAGCAGTGCCTGCAGTTCCAGCAGAACGCGCCAAATCAGAGGTTTCGGGGGTGCCGGGAGGGTCGAGCGACACTGGGGCTCTAGACCCGAAAGATGGCGCTTTGGCCGCAGAAAGCTTGCGAATCTTCGACGCCGATTCCGAGCTACTGGGCCGAACCGGGGACCGAGGCGGACCGCGCGCGAGATTCTTAACCTGGCTCACGATCTGGTCGCCAATTTTTTCGTTCATCTCGACCTTGAGCAGATTCAGGCGGCGCTCAATGTCGAGCTTCTGAATCAGGCGCGCGGTCTCAGCATTGATCGGCGCTTCCGACTTCTCAAGCGGGGCCAGTTTGCTGAGGGCCTCGTAGGTCAGAAAGGCAGTGGGGACCAGGCTCAGCACCGCGAGCGTAGCCACCAATTCGTCGGACGCATTGGCAGTGCTTTGAGCCATTTCCTTGATGGCGCCGAGCACATCGGTCACATCGGCGTCGGTACAAGTCAGCGCCTGAGTCTGGGCAATCTTCCGGACCACATTGTGGACCACCGCGCCGAGGAAGGACGAGACGCCAAGAACGTAGCCGGTGTGCGCCAAAGACAAAAGAGTCTTGGGCGCCTGCTGCTGCGCCGGCGCGGGCGCCTCGCCAGGGCTCAATTTGTTTATCTCCATAGGTTTTGTGTTAAACATTGCTGTTTATGTTTGTTGGGACAACCTCAAGCTCCTCATATATGCACGAGCCCGCATGATCTGCATTATCCTACAGGCAGGCACGGCTGACCCACAACCAAACGTCGGCTCTATTGAGACGAGAGTTAGGTTTATTCGAGACGAGGCGTAGCTCTATTGAGACGAAAAGCTTTATTTGAGACGAAAAGATAGAGCAGACACACTACCCGAATGGAGTCGTCTTTTAAAAGTAATGGTCTAGCAAAAAAAAAGTTACTGTAAACAATAAAGAATAGGAGATGAAAAGGAGAATAAATAAATGGAGGCTCGGGGCCCACGGAAAGCATTGCAAAACGGAGAGTTCAATTGGCTCTGGCTTGAGGCGCGGAATTACCACGGCTTGGGCTCACAGATTAGTGCCAGGGGGTATCGAGTGCTTCCGATCCGACGGTGCACAAAGGGATACTCATCCTTTGGAAGGTCAACGAATGAATCATCGGGTGGCGTGGAAACGCTGTGATCGGTGTCGCTGGGAGCCTCGCACGACTCGTAGTCGATGAAATCGTCAAGTTCAAGCTGGGGGATATCGTCCTGCTTAGACTCGGCGGACTGTACAGTCTCGGCGGACTGCACAGTCTCCGACTGCACGGGCTCGGATTGCGAGGGCTCAGCGGCGGCGGTAGAGGCAAGTTTGATAGAGTCATCGGCCTCGGCAGTGAGGTCGTCGACCACTTCGATGAGCGAGTCGAGGTCTGCCGAGTCGGTATCTCGAAGAATCGAGTCGATGAAAGCATCGAGCTCTTCCTCGGAAAGAAGGTTTGTTTCGGTGTTGAAAGGGTACTCGGTGGCGAGAACTTGCCTTGGCTGGGACGGGTCGGCCGGCTGGTCGGCTCGTTGGCTGGAATGGTCAGAGCCAGCCGTAGCGGCTAGCTTGGGGGTGACAGCCACCGGGCTGGCGGCTGTCGAGGCGACTTCCTTTGCCTTTTTGGCACCAGAATCAACGGATTCTGGTTCATTAGCATCCAAAGAATACTTTCGCTTCAAGTTCTTGGTTACTGATGGCATGTAAAACGGATGAAAACAAGGATTGGGAGGGAGCAAATAATTTTTATCAGCCGCGTCATGCATGACGTCTGCATGCGCATGAATACATAATTTCCTCCAGAACGATCTCGTCGCCACAGGACGTTTCAGTGCCTTTTAGGCCCAAGTAAGCTAGAAAAAATGCTGACCACGTCGCCCCAGGCAGCCACGCTGGTGACACGATAGTTTCGGGGGCCTAGGGCCACGATGGCGTCTCCGCAGTGCTTGGCGGATTTTATATTAATGCACGTTACCTGCATGGAGGTATGACTAACCGGCATGGTGCAGAAATCGGCGAGATGCAAGGTTAACAATGGGGGGAAAACGGTGACGATAGAGGTTTTTTAGCTCGAGATTGTGATTGGTGGCTATAAAATAAAGCGATAAATAAAATAAATAAAACCCTCAGATTCATTAAATCAGTTTTTTGTTTGAGTCAGTCATGGATCTCAGACAGTGTGAATATACGTTCGTCATTGGGCAAGTGAAATTTGTCACGCCCTTTATTTGACTTGCCTGTTGGCCAGTTCATACCCAATCCAGGAGTCATAAAGCAGTCATAGACAAGCAAATAAAGCAGCGACAAGTTATTGGGGTTACCGTGTTTGGATCCGTCTGTGCCGAATATTGACCCGCTAGAAATAGCTGGTAATTGAAAAGCATCAGCAAAGACCATTCGCCAATGCCGCATCTTCCTGACGGGTTGTACGGCCCTCAGTTGGCATTAAAGCCAGAAAATGCGACTCCGTCCGCCCGGTCGAAAATACTTCATCATATACTGGTTAGCCTCTGGCTCATATGGGATTGAAACTTATCTTTAAAATACGGTGTCCTCATGAATTTTCAGTAGGAACAATTGGTATTTTTGAAATAATCATAGCCATAGATACAAACCTTTTTACCAACGTTTCTGCTTGGGCTGCCTGCTGCCAGCCAAGGTTCAACGCCGACCACTCTTTTGGGGCAACATTCTGCACAGTCGAATCCAAACTTTGGTTATACCAAAACGGACAACCTGCTTGGGAGAAAAAAATTATTTATACGCCTGTCCCCTCGTCAGACATCTGTCATCAGTGAGGGCAGCTCCCACTAAACAGCTCCCAGCTCCCAGCCGCATGCAGCCCGCACAGACAGCCACAGAGCCCACAAACAATACAGACAAAACAGACAACACATACAACATACAGACAGTACTCGCACAATCATAGGCCTTAGGCTCTTATCAAATACATTCACCTAAAAATAGACTCACCCGATACAGGGGCAAAAGCAGCTACACGCAACAGCAGCTACAGACAACCCATGTCGTGTGCTAAGCATCCCACCCCACATATCCTCGTATGTTGGGCCTCATCATTGCCTTCCTTCTTGGAGGCATTGTGATTCCGGTGCTTGCGCTGCTGGCAGTGGCGTATGTGCCGTTGCAAATGCTGGACCGTTTGCCGTGGAATAAACGCCTGCCGCAAATAGAGCCTCCGAGCGACGAGTCTGCTGTCGAGGCGATGGAGGCCGACAAGCCCGCGCCCGGCGCAATTGTGGCGTCTGGATACGTCTATTTCTCGGAAACATACATCTCCATGTCCGAGGCGCCCAGCGGCGAGACGGTGGCTGCGGCGGCCACCAGCACCAAAGACGAGACGGCGCGGTCGTCGCTGAAAAAGATCGTAAAGCATGCGTCGCGGGCGTCGCTGCGCAATGTCGCCGTCACGCAAATGGCTGCGCAGCCCAAATCGGTGGCAAAGCTGCCCCGCTACTGGGCCGAGGTCGGCGATGGCCGGTTTGTGCTCTACACAACGGCCACAGGCCCCAAGCGGCGGATCGTCAAGATCTTTTTATTGACAGAGTATGTGGTGACGATTTGGCCGTTGCATGCGCAGGACTTTGAGCTGTTTTACCGCCGCTCGGCCATCACGCTGATCCCGCGCGCGGGTAATGGCGGCATTGTGGCTCTGGACATGGCTCCTGGCGAGCCCCCCAAAGACGCCGTGTTTGTTTATATGGATAACCCCACCGACAAGGAGGATTTCTACTTTTCGCTGGTCGAAGAGTGTCGCAGCATCAACCCCGACGAGAGTTTGGGGCCCCGCGACCCCATGCAGATGGCGCGGCCCCTTAAGCCCACCGACGCAGAGGTGCAGGCCCACATGAAATACCTGTATCAGTACCCGAACTCGCCTCAGACGGTGTGGCTAAATGCGTTTTTGGGCCGCATGTTTCTGGCCGTCAAGGACTCGAAGCAGATCGAGGACTATATCCGGCGCAAGATCATCTACAAGCTCAACCGCGTCAACTCGTCGTACCTGGGCGAGGTCGAGGTCAAGCACATCGACCCGGGCAACTCGGTACCCTACATCACCGATGTGGGGCTGCGCGAGTTCACGCCCGAGGGCAACCTGCTGATCGAGGCCGGCGTGTCGTACAATGGCGGGTTTGCGGTCAAGATCGCCACCACGCCGAACCTAAAGTGGGTTTCGGGCATCTCCATCGAGCTGGCCGTGGCCCTCAAGTCGCTGCAGGGCCGCATATTGATCCGCGTCAAGCCCCCACCGTCGAGCCGGATCTGGTATGCGTTTGAGACCATGCCCAAGATGGATCTGTTGATCGAACCGGTGGTGCAACAGACACAGCTCAAGTACTCGATCATCACCAACGCGTTCCGGTCCCGGTTCCAGGAAATCCTTAGGGAAACAATGGTCATGCCTTACATGGACGATGTGAGCTTTTTCGATACCTCGGAGGAGTTCTTTCGCGGCGGTATTTGGGATAGCCGTGGGCGCACTGAACCGCCGCCGCCGCGACCCGTGCCGACCGCGACTACATCGAGCGACGAGGATTCCGATAGCGAGCTTGACTCGCCGAAGCGGCGGCCGCCCCACCACTCGCGCACTAGCTCCACTGTGTCGATCCCTAATGTGGGGGGCACTGCTGTTTCTAGCTCGCGGCCGGCCACCCACGGCTCGTCGTCGTCAACCGATGCTGCCGACGGTGGCGGGCGCCGGGTGTCGAACGCCAGCCAGTTTAGCGGCGCATCTTCGGCAACGCTGCAGTCGCTGTCAAACTCTTCGGCCACTACCAGCACAACGACCCCTACTGTTGGCTTCAGCTCAAGCTTTGGCCTCGGCAGCGACCGCGGCGACCGCGGCGACCGCGACGACGAGAGCACGTACGGATCACTCCGGAAGTGGTCCAATTGGTCGTTTCGACGCAACTGGAAAAAGACCGACGGCGGCTCGGACGCAGCCAGCATCCGCAGCGTGAGCTCGTCGGCGCCCAGCATCGGCTCGGCCCCGCGCGGTAACGGGTTTGCACCGGTCTCCGAGTCGACAGCAAGCACCGCCAACGCGTCCACAACGGCGGTGACGCCAGCAACAGTGACGGTGTCGTCGAGCAGCCCCTCGCCGGCGCGGCGGCCGCGAGTGGTGCGCAAGCCTGTTCCCACCATGCGGCTGGACGCCCGCTCCAGTCCCGCCAAGGATGGCAAAGATATCTCTGGGCGGTCCGAGCACCTGTCCGGGCACCTTCCTGAGTCGCGGGCGCTCTTCCAGCCGGCCGGCTCGCCGGAGCGCGACCCGCATTCGGACGGCGGGTCGTTTGTGTTTGAGTCGCCGGCTCGCCGCGACAACCACCGCGACAAGCACGATGAGCCTGGGTCGCCGACCCCGACTAAAGCCCAGAACGAGGACGACAAACTGTTTGCGCCGCTGCCCATCTCCATCCCTCCTCAGCTGGCGTCGGCCAGCACCAGCAATGTGACAGCCACGCCCGAGGCGTTTGACTGGGATTTCAGCAACTCGCCCACGCGCGACTCGCCGCTCAGCTCCAGCTCCGGCAGCGGCAGCACCCACGGCACCGACGGCAGCGCCAACGGTAGTACAACCGCTAACCGCAGTAGCGCGGGGAAGCGGCTGGTGGCCAGTGCGTCCCTGCCGATGCTTGCCAATGGCTGGGCCAACAGCTCCACCAACTCGACGACGGCCAACCCTGCCAGTTCGAAGCTACCGCGGTCGCCCAGCTCGGCCAAGTCTGCGCATTCGGCCCAGTCGACGCATTCAGCGCACTCTGCGCAGCGGAACCAGCTGATTGCCGAGAACCAACCGCCGGCGCTTCCGCCAAAACGTCGCAAGCCACCAAAGCTGGTGACGGTTGCGCCTGAAGCAGAGCCGCGCTAATCGCAGCGGTATCCGCAGCGGTAACCGCGGCCGGCAGGGCCGCCCCTGAGAAACAGCTAATCTTACTATCTAGACGTTAAAAGCATGCTAGAAACCGTGGATCTTGATCTGATCCTTGGAGATCTGCAGGGCCTCGACAAGGAAGCTCACAACCTTCTGGCGCTGGTCGCCCTGGAACTGCAGAATCTCGCCATGCTCGGTATCTTTGTTGATGTGGCCGTTGCAACCAAAGTCCTTCTTGAGGGTCTTGAGAATCCGCTTGAGATCGTACTCGCTGGGAATGCCTTCGACCGTGGTGATGGTCTTGCGGCCATTGCGCTGCTGGCACCGGATATGGATATCGTGGACCGAAGCAGGGAGCGAGTCGTCGCCGCCGTTATCGCCAAAGGGATCTTGTTAGTTTTGCACGGTGTATGGTTGGTGGCTGGTTCAGGATTGCTTTTGGACCTTGCCAAAGTCGCTCAATGTGGCGCCAAAAGTGGGGGCGACTTGGGGCAACTTGGGGCAACTTGGGGCAACTGGGGGCTGCATGATAAGCCCCCTTGGGGCGGCAGGGGCTCGCCCTGCCCGGGCACGAATGCCCAGCAACCCCGCGCGGGCGCGAAAATCGAAACCAGCCAAAACCGGGTTACTTACCGAAAGACTTGAGGTTATCAATAGAAGCCATAAACTGGTTGGGGAAGAAAACTGAAAAAAGTTTGGGGTGGGAAAAGAAAAGGAGATTTACTAACCCGAGTTATCCCAGTCTGCTGCCTTTCTCAGCCAAGCCGGATAGCAGTCTTGCTGCGGCCCTGACAAACGCACGCTTATCGATGCTTACCAACTGGCGGAAGGCCCAGCGGGCCCAGCTGCCAAGAGTGATGACACCCAGGCTGACCCAGGCTGACACCCCACCAAATGGGGGTGGTTTGCAGCACTTGCTTAGACCCAGCCTCCCAAGTTCGACTGTTCGACTGTTCGAGTGACTACTGAGCAGCACAAGCACGAGCAGACATTGAGAGCGAGAGCAGCACAGCACAGCGCAGTAAAATGTCGTTTCTTAGAGGCGATACCGATATCAATGCCGCCGTCCGCAAGGCTACAAGCCCAGAGGAGACGGCTCCCAAACGAAAGCATGTCCGAGCATGCGTTGTTTATACGTGGGATCACCGCAACGGCCGCGAGTTCTGGAACGCCGTGAAGTTGCTGCCGATCCAGAACGACGACATACAGTGCTTCAAGGCCCTGATCATGATCCACAAGGTCATCCAGGAAGGCCACAAGTCGGTGCTCACCGAGGGCATCAAAAACGTCAATTGGATCCGGTCGCTGGCCAAGGGCGGCTACGCCAGCGGCGGCTACTCGCGGCTCATCGACGAGTACGTGCGGCTGCTGCTGCACAAGCTCGAGTTCCACCGCGCGCACGCCGCCTTCAACGGCACGTTTGAGTACGAAGAGTACATCTCGCTGCGCAGCGTCGACGACCCCAACGAAGGCTACGAGTCCATCATTGACCTGATGAATCTCCAGGACAGTATCGACGATTTCCAGCGGCTGGTTTTCAGCTCGCTCAAGGGCCGCTACGGCAACGAATGCCGCATCTCCTCGCTGACCGCCATGGTCACCGAGGCCTATGGCATTTACCGCTTCATCACCAGCATGCTGCGGGCCATGCATCAGACCACCGACGACTCCGAGGTGCTGGAGCCGCTGCGCCAGCGCTACTACTCGCAGCACCGTCGCCTGCGCAACTTCTTCTTTGACTGCACCACCCTCAAACCGCTCACCAGCCTCATCACCATCCCCGAGCTGGCAGAGGAGCCTCCAAACCTGTTTGTGGATGTCGAGGGTGCGCCGCCGCTGCCCAAGCGGCCCATCGAGCGCTCCAAGACCGGCGAGTCCTCGGCCCCACCCCCAGGATCGCTGGCCCCCGAGCCCACCGGCGACTGGTACCTGCAGCAACAGCAGCAGCAACAGCAGCAGGCCTACGAGGACCAGCAGCGGCAGCTCCAGGCCCAGCAAGAGCAGGAGCTCATGCGCCAGCAGCAAGCGGCCCTGGAACAGCAGCGGCAGTTTGAGGCCCAGCAGCAGGCGCTGCTGGCCCAGCAGCAGCAGGCGCAAGAGGAGTTTTTGCGCAGCCAGAACCAGCGCCAAGCCGAGGGCCGCGTTGCCGAGCTCGAGCAGCAGCTGTTTGCCATCCAGAACCAGCAAGAAGAGGCGCAGATGATGCTGCAGCAGTACGACCAGCGCGTGCAAACGCTCGAGACCGAGCTGGCACAAGCCAACTCGTTTTCGCAGCAGCAGGCCGACGCCCGCACCGACCAAATCGACAGCTTGCAGGAGCAGGTGCAGACCTGGAAGTCAAAGTACGAGTCGCTGGCCAAGCTGTACTCTCAGCTGCGCCAAGAGCACCTCGATCTGCTGGCCAAGTTCAAAAAGGTCCAGACAAAGGCGGCGTCGGCCCAGGAAGCACTGGACAAGCGCGAGCGGCTGGAACGCGACCTCAAGAGCAAAAACCTCGAGCTCGCAGACCTTATACGCGAGCGCGACCGCGCCCGCTACGAGCTCGACCGCACGCGCGGCCAGCACAAGGACGAGACCGACCGCCTCGAGCGCGACCTGTCGCTGCTGAACGACAAACTGGCCAGCACCAGTCTCACCGGCACCGAGCGCGCGCACTTGCTGGCTGCGCACTCCAAGGAGCTCACGGATCTCGAGTCCAAGCTCAAGGGCTCGCACCAGGACAAGGACGACGAAATCGCCTATCTCAAGGAAACCGTGGCGGCCATGGAAGAGGAGCTGAGCCATTCGGCAACCGCAGCGGCCTCTTCAGGCGGCCATGCCGACAACTTGGTCGACGCGGTACTGAAATCTTCGGCCGATACGGTGCAAGAGGCCCTGTTCCAATTTGAGTCGCCGGCTCACGCTGGCAACCCCAGCTCGACGCTGCCTTACACCACCAGCAACGTCGACAAGGCGTGGGATAGCGTGGATGCGTTTAGCAACGCGTTCACCGACGCCATTGCCGAGGGCACCGGCGCCGACCAGTCGCCGATCATCAAGTCGTGCATCACGCTCACGGCAACGGTTGCCGAGCTGCTGGGCAACACAAAGGGCCTCAGCCAGCTGCAGCAAAACGAGGACGTGTACGACAACATTGCTGTGCCGGCCCAGTCTGCCGCCACGGCCGTCTACACGTTTTACACTAGCATGACGTCTGAAATCCTGTCCAGTTTGGACGTCGACGAGCGCATCGATCTGGTGGTGGCCAACCACACCGATGTGCAGGCGGCGCTGCAGGAGCTGTCGCGGGGTCTCACCGCTATCATGCCCAAGGTGGCCCACGACGACGACCCTGACAGTGCCATGGCGCGGGCGGCCGAGGCGGCCGAGCAGGCGAACCGGCGGCTGACCGAGCTGCTGGCGCGCCCGCGCGACCCGTCGCTGAGCACGTTTGATCGCCAGATCAACGAGGCGATTATTGCTGCTGCCGTGGCCGTGACTTCGGCCATCACGGCGCTGATCAAGGCGGCCACCAATGTGCAGCAGGAGATTGTGGCCCGGGGCCGCGGTACTGACTCCACAAAGGCATTCTACAAAAAGAACCACCGGTGGACCCAGGGCCTGGTCACCGCCGCCTATGCGGTGGCCGACGCCACCAACGTGCTCATCACCACTGCCGACGGGTCTCTGTCCGGAAAAAACAGCCCGGAACAGCTGATTGTCGCTTCCAACGAGGTGTCTGCGTCCACGGCCCAGCTGGTGGCCGCCGCGCGCGTCAAGGCCGACTACATGTCCAAGACCCAGGAGCAGCTGGAGACGGCGTCCAAGTCGGTAACGTCGGCCTGCCGCTCGCTGGTGTCGCGGGTGCAGGACATTCTGTCCAAGCGCGACGCCGGCACCACCAAGCAGGTCGACTATGCGCAGCTGTCGGACCACGAGTTCAAGTCGGCGGCCATGGAGCAGCAGGTCGAGGTGCTCAAGCTCGAGCGCGAGCTCAACTCCGCCCGCAACAGACTCTTTGCCATTAGAAGGGAGGAGTACTCGCGCCAGGATGAGGAATAGACAACTTAACTGTATACCGTCACGACTACAGATGCTGGCTCAAACTACCATGCCCGATTTGGCAAAAACTGTGATATGAATACTCACAATAGTTTCCTTATGAAAAGCATGGATATTCCCCGATCTGCCTGTCCGTTCTTGTGCGTTTATACTTATATTTCATATCTCATATGTGATTTCCTGCATGGCGATAACCTACAATGTTATCAGTACGCTTATGTATTGTAACCCTAAGCCATGCCCTAGATATGTATATTACGGAATCTACAAAAGCGGGGCGACCCACTTGTAACAGTTATCGTCAAGCCATGGACCTACAGCATATTCTAAATCATACCCAAGATAACTTGGACCCTTCAAGCCCGAATGCTAATACTGCTCCGCACTGCGAATCTCCGTCTAATGAAGACTTGACCTCTTTTAACAGCTTTACCCATCCTCGTTCGTTTAGACAGCGGAGAAGAGCATTGAGCACGGTGACTTTTAAGCTTGTGGAGCCTTCTGGACCATCTGAGAGACCAGAGAACATGGGTACTTTTTCGAACCGATTCGACTGTTACCCGCTATCATACAAGGACGCTGTGTTTAGCGAGAGCGGTCGCCGGCGCTGGCGCGAAGGTATTTCTCCACAAGGCAAAGACTCGAACGCAGCGGCTTTAGCGTCGAACTCCACGAGTTCTGCGGAACCGCCCAATTCCCAAGCCAATGGTTTTGCGTTGGCATCGGGGCCTGAGAAGGCCGACCTGGCTAACCTCAAACCCTCGTCACAACGAAACAATCGGAAGACCAAGCAACTGGGTGTGAGAAGGGCATCTGCAGAAAAGCGCATGGTTCTGGAGGCTGTTCGCCAGAAAAAGGCAATGGACGCTGCCGCGAAGGGAAGAAGCAAGAAAATCATTACCATTCCTTATCGCCGTAACCAGCCCAAGACGACCCATTTGTCTCCTGAAATGCTTCATGCCGCGGGCATTCTTATTAGTCTATATCGCGGAGAGAGTCCGCGTTCTCTTAAACCGATGTACCCGCCTGATCATGTTATGCATAGCCATACCGGCTATTGGAGACTGGAGTCTAAGCGTCACAGAGTTCGTCCGGTAAACCCGTTTATAAGAGGTCAAGCATTCATGTCCCCGTTCTTAGAGTTGCCGATATGCCTGAGATCGGCAATTTTTTCCTCTATCTGGAACGACGTTGATCGTAACTGGTTGCAAGAGTATTCGAGGCTACATGAATCTCTTGAATTTCACTACAAGACCAGCAAGTCAGACGCGCCGTTCACACAATATACGATTGACTATTTCAGGGAGTGGTCAGACAAAGACTTCGCAAACATTGTTTACCACGGCCTTTCTTCTCCAGCTTTTGATGCCGCCGTTCTCCGAAGTCTTGGATACGGCCACATAACACTAAAGTTGAAGCAGCGTGACATGGAACTGCCATCGCAAAGTAAGAGCACAGACTCCAATATGGACGTTTCTGGCAGAAATAACAGTGCTGAACTTATCAGTTTCATCACCAGACCGATGCCAGGTGCCAAAGCGCGAACTTTTCGAGCCGTTCAAAGGCCCATCCATCGAAACTAGCCGTTCATAGCTTTATCCTACGAAACTAGGCGATCGATGGTACAAAGAATCGGACATGACAGCTTTAAGCCAAAAAAATATGCTCATTGTTTAGGCATACTTTTTTTGTCACCAAAAGCTTCGTGCTATCCTTGCCAAACCACTGACAAGAGATTCGATCACAGCTACTCCACTTTTATATATTGAGAGCTATTCAGCCCCATAGACGAAGTCTGCTGATTGCTTGCTCGCAGGTGCACCCTAGCATCTTCCTACTTTCTCGTTTCAGAATCCCAGACAAAGAACTTGCATCGGGCCTCCTTGTCGTTCTCGTCTCCAAATGGTCTATGTTAGCGGCAATTCGGCATGAGTGTCTCAAACTTACCTTTGACAGATCCAAAATGCTCGCCCCTTGTTTGGTCCAGACTTTTTCGTAGACATTATTTTGCAATCTTCGTTGTGGTAACACCGCGGTATTCGTCGGCGAAAGATACTCTGCCACGCATCTGCAGTTCTAATCTGTTCAGAAACTGAGACTGGGCGCGCTTTAACGGTTTCTGGGGTTTCCTTGGCCTCGCAAGGCTTCAGAGCAAAAAACGACTTCATTGTCGTTTGCGTACCTCTCTTTTTAGTTTGAACATTCGGCGTAGTCAAGCTACGTGCCACGGGCGGTATTTCTTCAACCATTTTGCGCTGCTCCGACACTCGCAAAAAGCTCTTTAGCCCTTCATCAGTACCAAAAATACGATTGGCAGATAAACTTGGCAGTTTCTCCGTGCTCTCTGTGGCCATATTGAATATAGCAAACACAGGGCAGTGATCAGAACCGAAAACAGACGGCTGGATATCGGCAGCTGAGACCTCCAAGCCAGACGTAGATAAAATATAATCCAGACGAGACCCAAAGTTAGATGGGCGAGCATTAAGCATCTGATTCCAGCAGGTAAACATGCGCTCTTTTTCCAAGTTCATTGACCGTGTAGTGTCAGTCAACAAGGGGTTGTCGCCCAGAACCCAGTCTTTTGCTATTCGCAGAGGGACCGACAAGGATTCTGAAGAGTCGGGAGGCGGCGGTTGTGGTGACGCCCGTCTTGACATTGCTTCAGCAGAATCTCTTTTCTCCATCACAACATTGAGATCCCCCATAACAACAACCTCTCGCCCTAGGAGCGTCAGAGATCTTATGCGTTCGTCCAAAGTGCGATAGAACTCGGTCCGGTACTCGATGCGAGTCTCGTTTGAAGTTGCAGGGCAGTAGAGACCAATGACCACACAAGAGCCCAAGTCAAGAGTTAAGCATCGTCCTTCACCATCTAATATCAAGCCTTCTTTACGGCTGATATCAGGATAAGCACCAATGCTATTCTCGAGCTCTCGGTAAGCTGGCTTTCCTTTGCCAGACGGTAACCATCCTGTGAGTCCTTCTTCGGCTTTTAGAACTCCAATTGTACTTCGCACAAAAAATGCAACTCCAGAGTAGCCTTTTTTCACCGAGGAAAATGTAAAAAACGAGGTATAGCCTTCGGCAAGGGCAAGTTGTCTTGTCAGGTCGCTCGCTTGCAGTTTTGTCTCCTGGAGGCATATAACATCGCCATTGAGAGCTTCAAAGAGGGCATCATAATTGTTGGATTTACTGCCCTTGAAAGAACCAAGGATTGTCTTCAATCCACAAACGTTGAACGTGACAAAACGCACTGCGCGGCAGTCGCCTACCATGCCCTGCACCTTCTCCAGATGTGAGGGTGATGACAGAATTGTTGGCCCGAGCTGTCGTCAACTACTAAAAGTCCCCCTAGCGGCCACCTAGCTTAAGCTCTAGCTTTTTAAATTCTGGCAAATTGCTCTGCTGGTCTTGATTTATTCAATTGAGTGTCACACGACTGTCTAGAGCTCGCATCTTCACAGCTTGTAGTAGGGGCGAGTGAATTATAGCCTGTAGAGCTACGGCTAGTGTTTAACCAGTGATCGAAGCTCTGAAACCTCTGGCACGATTACAAGAGTTCATTCTATTTCATCCTCCTCAACCTCGGACAGGTCGTCACTGTCGATGTCGTCGATGTCGTCTCTCAGCTGGGTGTTTGTACCCTTTTGGACAGTACCAATGGCTTCCTCCACCAACCCCGATATTGTCTGCATGTCCAGGGGCTTTTGTTTGTCTCTAGCATTGATGAGCTTGGCTCGGAGAACCCTGCGGATCACGGCCATTGTGTCTGGTTCGTACCAGCCGTCAGATGCATCGGCCTCTTCGCGTAGCTTGGAGGTGAAGATGTATTGTTTCAAAAAGTCATCAGAAATGTCGCAGAGTTGCAGCATTCTCGTCGATGGCACGGTGATGCCGTCGAACTTGTAAATCGGCCGCTGCGAAACAGTGCCTGTGGGATCCTCAACCACGATTCTGAAATGCTCCACTTGGTACTGGCTGAAGCTCTTGTCCTTGCTGGGATCGTCGCCATAGCGAATATAGGCCCCGCGCCAAGGACCGCTGCGGTAAAAGTAAGATACGTAGGGCAGGGCATAGCGAAGGTAGCGGAGGTATTCAGGATCGACTTGCGCTTCCAGAACCCGGCGGGTGTAACAGGGCCGCTCAGCAAACAGTTTCCGGAGATTCTCGATGCACTTGGCGACCATGAACCGCGGCTGCGGGTCCAGCTCTTCTGGTGGTCCAGACGGCACCCGCTCGCCCCACAATAGGATCTTGGAGATGATTTTCGGTCGCGATGTTTTGTTGACCAACCTCGGGGCTCCGTCACCATCATTAACCACCGAGATAGAAGGGTTCTGGCGGTAGCCATAGAAGATCGGCTGGCCCTGAGGCGAAAAACGGGGCGGAGGCATGATATCGGCATTGTCGGGATCCAATGTCTTTGCCGGCTCAAACGGGATCTTTGAGATATCCTCCAGGGATGTTTTCAAAAGCGTGGACTTCAAATTCGACACAAACTGAGATTCGCCAGTGTAGTATTGAAAGTCTGCGATTTCGCGGAACCGGAAGTTCGTGGTGGCCAAGTATACGGGCCGTAGCGAGTACTGTGACTTGACAATGGCAATGGCTTTACGGATATCGCCGTTGGCCTGGTCCAAGGCGATCTTGGGCACCTCGATCTCCAAAATAATGTTGTCGCAATCGACTTTACGGCCCCTAATAGGATGATGGAACGCGTCAGGTCGCAGTCGCAGCTCTAAATGCTCTTCAGGGTTCCGAACGACTTCGCTGATAGCTTTGGGGCCGCCAACTTTCGCGAGAGCTTTGGAACTGTTTTGGACATTGAATGGCAATTCCAAAGAAACAATCTTAGGAAGCTTCTCCAAAGAAGACATCTTTTGGCTGCTCTAGTCACGCAAGAGCCTTTTAGAAACCCGCAAATAAGTGGTCCTCGCAAGCGAATTGCCTTTTGGGGCTCCCAGGTTTCTAGACAGTAGAGAGACGCTTGTGTCAGCCAGGGTCTCTAGCCAGGGTCCAAAGCGATCACAATGGGGAAGGCAGTTAGTAACATGCCTCGAGTAGTGGCATATCTGCGGTTCCCTGTGCCTCGCAACGGCAGCGAGGACCCTCCGCTGGTCAATTGGAATGCTGAAAAGGAAAACGAGCTGTGGGCGTTGCTCAAGTCCGGGTCTAGCGAGATCGATTGGTCCGGATTGGCGAAAAAGTTCAACGTGTCTACCATTTACATTCTCCAGCAAGCCGCATGGCTCTACGAAAAGGAAATGAAGCTTTTAAGAGAACGCATGACGCAGATCCATACTCAAAGCGGTTCTTCGTCGTTGAAGCAGCCGTCATTGCCGAGCCCGTTTGCCGGGTCTCCGCAGCATTCGATTGGAGAAGACTCGCTGGACAATGGGAAAACCAGCTCGTCTACATCTATCAACGGGCTGCCTGCGCGGCGGCTGATGTCAGTTTCTCGGGCCTATGAAAGCGAAGGCTCCACCACCAGTCTTGCTGGCGAAAGTATGGATGGGTTTGTGCCTGAGTACTGGCAGCGAGATACCACCGCCCTACCGGAGTTGACCAGCTCATCGGAGAATAGTGTGACACAAAGTGCCTTGGAAGAAGCATTGATGAACCGATCTACCAGTAGCCGCTAGATGCCTAGGGCTAGATGCCTAAGGTTAGTGGCTAGGAGGCTAGTTGCTAGGTGACTGGGTACGGAGGAGACAAGGAGACTAGTGACTAGGAGCTCCCCTACCTGGTTGCGACTTAATATTTATAGTTATACGAATATACGACCGATTCCAACTTGAATGGAACATTCTACAGCCAAAACCCCTCGCACCACCGCTGAAGGGGATTATTTATGCACGCCGTTATCTATGGAACGTAGCGACCTCGCGTTGTTAATTAGGGATCTGCAGGCGTAGGGAACGGGCGTCACGTGTCGCGTGACCGCCCAAGTGAAAACGCCAGGAAATCCGGCTTGCTGACTTAGGCTCAACCATGCTTGTCAAGACGTGTCTCCTGGTGGCTTTGTTGAGTTGGATATGCTCAGTGGCGGCGTTGGCAGGTCCGGCCGAGAATTCTGTCGCGACAGCCCAGGCCGAGAGTATTGGCAAACATGACAAGGCGTTCAAAATGTCGCCTCAAGATAAAAGCTATGGCACCAACCAGCATGATGAAAAGGGCAAGAAAAACAAGTTCAATACCCCGACAAATGTCCCTGCCGGTGATAGCGCCGAGGAGGACGACGTTACCGACGGCTCTAAGGGCCAGAAGGACCCCGTAATTCTCAATGACTACGACCCTAATCGTCTAGGGGTTTCCGAAGAGGACGCGGCCTCGGACGACAACAACAAACGTCAGCCCAAGCAGGCCGCCGGCAAGGTCTCGTCGTCATCCTCGGAGGAATCCAGCCCCGACAAGGCTGACCCCAAGGCCGGGCTCAGCACGGGCAAGGGAGAGGGCTCGGGCGGCGTAGGCGCAGGTCGCGACGAGCTGGAGACCGGCCCGGTGGCCGCAGATACCGGCGACTCGGCCGCCAATACCGGCAAGCCCGCCGGCAAGCCTGTTGGCGTCACTAGCACCAGCGTGGGCGCGTACCCGTCGCGCAACTCGGGCGCCAAATCCGACGCAGACATTGACGAGAGCTGGGGTGGCTATGGCCGGGTGATGGTTGCTGCCACCATGATCATTCTGTCCGAGCTCGGCGACAAGACGTTCTTTATTGCCGCGCTAATGGCCATGCGGCACCAACCGTTTTTCGTGTTTTCGTCGTCATTTGCGTCGCTGGCCATCATGACCCTGTTGTCGGCGTTTTTGGGCATGGTGCTGCCGTCGCTGCTGTCCAAACAAGTCACCACTCTGTTGGCCGCCATTCTCTTTTTGGTGTTTGGCCTGCGCCTGCTGCGCGAGGGCTACGCAATGGACGCCAATGCCGGTGCCCAAGACGAACTCGACGAGGTCGAGCATGAGCTCGAGCTCAAGGACACTTCGGCCGCCCAGGACCTCGCCGAAAAGGGCGGCGCGTCCTCGGCCACAACTGCCAAGTCAAAGCAATTCGAGGGCCTCACCAACCTGGCATCTCTTATTATCTCTCCGCTCTGGATCCAGATCTTCGTCATGACGTTCTTGGCAGAGTGGGGAGACCGCTCTCAAATCGCAACCGTTGCCATGAGTGCAGGCAGCCATTTCTGGCAGGTAATTATCGGCGGCATTTTGGGTCACGCCATCTCCACAGCCATCGCCGTCTACGGCGGCAAACTGCTGGCAACCCGGCTGTCGATGCGCACAATCACTTTCGGCGGCTCCATCTGCTTCTTTGTGTTTGCGTTGATTTATACCTACGACTGGTTCAATGGCACAGATTAGACTTAAACGCATATATGAATACTGCATTCGCTTCTAATTATTCAATACCGCCTATCTTTTTTTCCTTTCTTCCTTTCTCGACCTAAAAAAAAAATGCTGCATTCTTTATGGAATCCGGCATATTGACCAAAAATGAAGTAGAGTATCTTTGAAGAGCTCGCTCGGCCCATCGGGGGCATCGGCAAAAAAGTGCGATCTCTGTGGATTGAACACAGGACCTCCAGATAACTTGACCGAATCACTTCAGTCTGGCGCTCTCCCAACTGAGCTAAGACCGCTTATTATTGAAAAATTTGAATCGTGGCGAAGTCACTGCTAGATTGGAACTATGCCCTTAGTTTTAAACCCCAGACTATGTTACCACGAAAGAGCACCAATCTTGAGGCTCATTCACAGTGGATGGTCATTGAAACGACTGAAATTCTGGTGTGGCTGCACTGAATTCATACGTGGTCTCAATAAAGCACCGCGTTATGCAAGGGAAAGGGTCGACGGTACAGCTCTTAACTAAACAGCTGCTCTATTGCCGCGCTTGAGCCTCGGCTGTACGTAGAAAGGAGTACTTACGTACAGTTGGGCAGGCTCAGGTTTAGTCTACAGTAGGATAGTTCCAACGTGAGATAACTGCCATTTGTGCACCGTGAATGTTTAGTCGAAAAAAACCACTGGGGTTCGGAAAGTGTTCAGAGGATCTCTCACAGCCAACCACCGCTAGGCACTGTAAGCCATTGCAATGTCAGGCTCAGAACTGCTGGAGAAGGAACCGGCCCACTTGTCTACTACCAGGCCGCAGTCAAGCAGAGTTTGTGTTTTCTTAATTGGCCCCTTTGTTGTTCTTGCCTGCCTCTCAGTATGGCTAGTTGTTACCCTTGGCTCAAGCCAGGGCAACCTTGGCTCTTATTTTTTAGCTGGCTTCACAGGAGTGAGCGTGGGGGCTACTTGCCTCGTTGCAATGATGGCCTTTAAGTACTATAGAATCACATCACAAAGTGCAGTTACAGTAGTCTTTAAAGTGAAGTAATCATATTCTTCATTCTGCGTATTCTGCACAAGTAAAATAGAGTGCACAATCGAACCCGATTCATGCAAGATTGGCTCGGATCTGGCAGCTCCTACAACCGGGAACTAGCAATTAAAAAATAACAGCGAGCCAGTCGTTGAAACTACGAAAACAACTTCTCAAGAAAGCAAAAAAGTGCGATCTCTGTGGATTGAACACAGGACCTCCAGATAACTTGACCGAATCACTTCAGTCTGGCGCTCTCCCAACTGAGCTAAGACCGCTAATTTTTGAAAAATTTGAATCCTGGTCAAGCCACTCGCACGCTAAAAATTACAATCCGTCGAGCACAGGAAACTCGAGATAGTTCACCGCAATCTACCCAGGGATGCTCGCCTGAGCCTGTGCATGCGCTTCCAGCGCTCTTCAGAGAATCAAATGTTAGCTTATTCTGTACTCTACGGGCCATGCACTGCTGGGCTGGAGCTTTGAGTAGAACCTTTCACAGACACCCTTCTTTGTGAATCCTTGTGCCAAGTAAAACTTAAGTCCTTCTTCGTTGGCCGTCCAAACGTGCGCAGATACCACCGCTAGGCCCCGATCCTTGGCGGTCTCAATGGCGAACTCCAACAGCTTGGTGCCTACACCGCGACGACGGTACGATGGTAGGACACCCATTGTTCGAACATAGATCTCATTTTTATGGTCAAAACTGATGCATATAGCTCCCACCGGAACGCCGTTGTATGCTACAATCGCGGCAACATCTCCTTGTTCCGCAACTTCGGTGTACCACTTTTTGGAATAATGCACTTCGAGCGTGCGAGAGGTAATGAGCTCGAAGTAGCCAATATTTTTTGTCGACACCGAAACAAGCTCCAAGGAACCTCCTTTAGCAGGCATCAAAAGGTCTACCTCGCAGGAGCTATGTATCCTAATCAACCAGCATGTTTACCATTTTCACAACCTAGTCCCCGACTTAGGTAACTGGCCCCTGCCCTTAATTAGATTCCCGAGACTCTGATTGAGTCCCTCATTTTTTAACCGCTGCAATTAAGGTCAGACTTAGCTGTATCGACAGCTACCAGGCATACGATGGTCCCTCTAGGGAGCCTGTAATTAGAGTCTTTGGAAGGAACGAATCCGATGAGAACTGTACCGTCCATATCCACGGCGTGTATCCCTATCTGTATGTCGAGCATGAGGGGCCTGGCGATGTGCGCGAGGTTGCCACCGAGCTACACAAAGCAATTGACGTTGCTCTGGCATCTGCACTTCAACGGGACTACCGCGATTCTCGGAATAGATTTGTGGCCAAAGTTCACTGTTGCAAGGGCATTCCATTTTATGGCTACCATGTTGGCTGGCGGCCGTTTTTAAAGATCTATCTTCGCAACCCTTCCTATGTGCTGAAATGTGCCGACCTGCTAAGTAAAGGAGCGGTGATGGGGAAACCAATGCAGCCATGCGAGTCGCATATCCCTTATATGCTTGCATTCATGGCCGATTTCAACCTCGCCGGCTGTGGCTGGCTCGAGTTTGCCAATTTCACCACCCGGCCAAGCAACGGCAGAAAGGTGGTGTCTTACAGCGACTTGGAAATCGATATCCAAGCCGGTGACATCTTGAACAGAGGCCAATTACAAGAGGAAAGGCTCCACCACAGTCTGGAGAGCCAGCATGTTGCCGGAACAAAGATCCACACTCTCAAGGAATTGATCACCCAGGACAACGAGCGGCGACAGAGGCTTAATGCCAGCATCTACATTAAGCCGTGCGAGTCGGAGAAACGAGGAATGCCCACGTGGGAACGAGCAGAGGAGTTTGCCCAATTGCTGGATCAAAGGGCTCAAGAATCAATCGAAAACTGGGATGGGCCCTTTTCGAAGGATGCCATACACAGCTCTCTAGAATTGCACGGAGCAGAAGATCTACCCTCGGCATTCGTGTCGACAACAGCGATGCTGAGTATCCGCAACCAGCCCCAAGTCGAACGAACTGTGCCATTGCGTCAAGCATCTGCGTCAAAGCGCCCCACGAGCGACGTCGATATATCCCTGAGCGCGCCTATCAAGAGGAGCCGGCCGCTGTCTCAGGAAAAAGCCATGTGGAGCCTGCTGTCGTTCTCGTCGGACGACCTGTCGCAGGCTGCCATTGACGCCAGCAGCCGATTGGTGACGCTGTCTCGTCCTCTTGGTTCTCAAACGGTGGAGAACATCAAGTCCACATTCGGAGGAGATGGACGCTATTTATTAAATTCCGCAATGCCGTCCCGGCAGTCGGTAATCGACACCGTGGGCATCGCCCCATACAACCAGCCGCATTACAGCAACGCTGCCGATGTTCCGTTGATTCCGTTTGTTTATGCCGGCCAGGAGTACAATCTCAAAGGAAGCGGGGTCACCTGCCTGCCCTCATTTTCATTCAGCGACCATCTAAGCTTCAATCCTTTGCAAGTATTCACCGAGGGTATAGCAGCGGATGAAGGCTTGTTGGCTAGCTATGGCGCCCAGTTTGGGTCACAAGGCTCGCAATGGCGTCGGTTTCAGTATTCAAGGCCGCTGCCGTCTCGAGCAGAGGTCTCTGCGTGGGTTTCCAAGGGGTGCGCCAAACAAAAGAGTTCGTCGGCCAACCCCTTTGTTGTGCCTTCGTTGGGCACCGCAGAGTTCCACGATGATGGCATGTCCCTGCTTTCATTGGAGGTCCATGTCAACACGCGGTACAAAAAGAGCCCTGTTGCTGCTGAAGATGAAGTTTTTGCAGTGTTTTGGCAGTTTTATTCGTCCTCGCCTCACAAACGTGACCTACCCACAAAAGGAGTTATTACCAGTACGCCGGTCCCCGATCAGCCCGGATCTTTTGTGTACATTGTTGATTGCGAGTCTGATCTGCTAAAGGAGGTGTGCCGCATGACCCGATTTTATGACCCGGATATTCTTTGCGGGTACGAAACATCTACACGGTCGTGGGGATACCTGAGCGCGCGGGCCAAGTCAAAATATGCTGTGGATCTGAGTGAGGAGCTGGCTCGCGTTGCCAGCGACAACACCTGGAAACCTCCTACAGCAGATCTCACGGTTGCAGGACGGTACATTCTGAACCTATGGTCCATCTTTCGCAAAGAAGTCAACTTGCTCAAGTACACGTTGGAGCATGTTGTTTATCATTCGTTGCACGAGCGGATGCCCTTGTATTCATTTGATGATTTGACGACCTGGTGGCATTCCGGCGTGGCTGATCAAGCTACTGTGCTAGAGTACTACCAGCGCCGAACTGAGCTGAATTTGAAATTGCTGGACCATTATGAGATCGTCTCGCGGTTTTCCGTCCAAGCCCGCATTGTTGGAATTGATTTCTTGTCGACCCTCACGCGGGGGTCTCAGTTCCACGTCGAGGCAGTACTGTGCCGCCTGACCAAACGACAGAATTTTATCATGGCGTCGCCTTCCCGCAAACAGGTTGGCCAGCAGAATGCCTTGGAGTATATCCCTTTAGTTATGGAGCCCCTGTCAAACCTCTATACGGATCCAGTTTGTGTTCTTGACTTTCGGTCTTTATACCCCTCGATTGTTATCGCATTCAACCTGTGCTACTCAACGTGCATTGGCCGAATGGAGCCGTGGCGGGGCCGGAACAAGATCGGTATTCTTGAAGACTTGCAGCACCCTCCTGGCTTGGTGGGACTTCTCAAGGATGATATCTATATTGCGCCCAATGGCATTGGATATGTTCGCTCAAATGTTCGCAAGTCTCTGCTCGCCAAGATGCTGGAGGAGATCCTCGACACACGCTTCATGACGAAAGATAGCATGAAGTTCAACAAGGATGATCCGCGGTACCAGCGGAATCTAAACAATCAGCAGCAGGCACTCAAATTCATTGCCAATGTCACTTATGGATACACGTCTGCCAGTTTCTCGGGAAGAATGCCGCTTGCCGAATTGGCCGACAGCATTGTTTTGAGTGGACGGGAGATCTTGACCAGGGCCATTGAAATGATCGAGTCGCAGACCAAATGGGGCATCAAACCCAAGGTCGTGTATGGAGACACCGATAGCTTGTTCGTGAAGCTGCCCAATGCCACGCGCTCACAGGCGTTTCGCATTGGCCGTGAGATTGCTGAGATGGTCACTGCCGCCAATCCCGATCCCGTTTTCCTCAAGCTAGAGAAAGTGTACCACCCGTGCATATTAATGACCAAGAAGCGATATGTTGGCAACAGCTACGAGCGCGAAGATAGTAAGGCATTCTTTGATGCGAAAGGCACCGAGACCATCCGGCGAGATGGGACACCGTTGGTGCAGAAACTGGAACGCAAAGCGTTGGAGATCCTGTTTGAAACAGTTGATTTGTCGAAGGTCAAACAGTATCTTCAGAACCAATGGCGGAGAATGCTCAATGGACAGGTTCCTATCCAAGATTATTGCTTTGCTCAGGAAGTGAAGCTGGGGTCCTACAAAGAAGGAGCCAACGCCAGCCTTCCTGGAGGAGCGGTTGTGAGTCTGAAGAAGCTTGCCAAAGATGAAGGAGCTGAGCCCCAGTACAGAGAGCGAGTGCCGTTTGTAGTGACAGCGGGGCCTCCCGGAAGTCGGATCACTGACCGGTGCGTCAGTCCCGAGGAGATGATTCGGAACCCCGACTTGGTGGTGGATTATGAGTACTACATCACCAAAAACATTCTCCCTCCATTGGAGCGGCTGTTCAATCTACTCGGAGCCAACGTCAAGGTTTGGTATATGGATATGCCGCGTACGATGCGGGTCAACACCACCAGCACCAATGGCGAGACAGTTCGTTCGTATTTTCGCAATGCCATCTGTCCTGTATGTTTGGAACGAAGCGATGTTGGTGTCTGTGAATCGTGCCACCAGAGGATTCCTCGCTCTATTTATGTTGTTCAAAGCCGGCTTCGGGCCCAGCAGCAGACCGCCGACAAGCTGCGAACCGTTTGCCGGTTATGCAGCGGCAAGCATGGGCCTAGCTCTTGCATCACCCTGGACTGTCCTATCTACTACGAGCGACAGCGGGCGATTGCGGAGATCGGGCCGTTGGCGGAAGTGACCACGGAAGCCCTGAAGCAGCTTGAGTTTTAGCACTCGGTTTAGTTAAGTATTAAAGTACAAATCTGCAACAACTGGCAAAAATCCACAACTTAGAAGACCTACTTACAGCCATTGACTGCGATCCCAGTGCGGGTCCTGGATGAACGCACTCAATGCTCTAGTGGCCTGGGTCTGGATCAAGGGATGGGTAGCCACACTATGTTAGTGAAAGTCCAATTTTTGAAACCGCTGCGGGTACTTACGTTTGAATGAACTTCTCCAGTCCTTCTCTTCGGGATTCAATGATATCGTCTTTAAACCGTGAGCTGGAAAATACTTTGCCAGGTAGAGCCGGCAGAGAGACCCGACAGCCCTCGCGCTGGAGGATCTCTTTGAAGGCCTCAAAGTCGCTGTAGCGGCGACGCACAGACGATTCGGCATGCCTAAACGAAGGGATGTTTGTCTTGTTAGATGGATGCTGCTGAAGCTCCAAAGAGGTATCAAGGGGTCCAAAGATCCAACAAAATGCTCCTCTAAGAGAAATAGAAACTTACCTTGCACCGGATCTCATAGTCGGTGTATTTATGCTGAGTGCCATGGGTCAGTGGATTGACCACATCGACTTCGAGGAAGTCCTCAGGAACTCCATAAATATTAGAAGAGTCTTGCTTGCTGGTTGTTGCCATTGGCATGAACTGCTTCTGTTTTGGCGGCTGTTTTGGCGGCTGTTTGGGCGCTTCGGCCATGGGCTTGAACGGCCTACTCATCTTGTTAAGCCTCCCCCCGCCTTCTTCCCAGCCTTGTTCCTAAGCCAAGTGCAGCGCCAAGCAGCCCAACCCTGCTAACCTCAGTAAACAAACCCTCGCGCGCGCTCTGGTAACAACGGATTTGCAGACTCCAAGTTGAACACAGAGACTGAGGAAAAATGGCCTTGAACCAGTTGAATTGGACAGGCGTGAAAATGCCTCTTCCGGTAGCGCTGGGGTTACTGGCTATGCTCGAGGTGTATGCCACTAGTAAGATCAAGCCCTCTCATACCACTAAATTTTTGGAAAGAGCAGCGGAGATCTTCGAGCATGTCGACGGACTGGAGATGTCCTCCATTGCCGCAGCCATGCGGTTGATGGATGAGCAGGCACCTCACTCTAAGTTTGATCCCCATTATAGCCAATGGGTGACGGTTCTGGCCCGCGTTACGAATTACCAGGCCATCCAGGAAATGGCCGAGTGCCTACAAGCTCTTTGCGATCTTCTTCTGGGCATTAATTCTGCCATTTCGAGAAGTTTTTCGTTTGAACGCATCAACCCGGGCTTTGGAATCGCAGAGGTCGGCAAGATCTCTTCTCTGGCAAAGACAGTGGGAGCTTTTCCTGAAAGCAACGTGAATATGTCTGCGATTATTGTTGAGCTGGGAAGACTGTCTAGAGCCCCTCGAACGGTTATTTTTCCGGAGCTTGATAGCACTGAGTTTGAGTTTGGCAAGCAGGCTGACCCCACCGACGAAATTCCGCTTGAGGACATCCTCAACATCACCGGGTCTGGACTAGACGAGCCGGCCCATGATATGCAGCGGCCATGGCAGCTTTCACAAGAGTATGTTACTGCAATGCACGAGAACGATCTGTCGCGGGGCGTGAGCATTGTCCAGACCACCCACGACCGGCGACCCGCTGTCGGCTCGCACTCGGCGCTGTTCAAGATCGCTTGTTCGTTAAGCCCCGCTTCAGACCCGTCCGCTGCTATTGCTGCGGCAGTCACTGCCATCTCGCTGGCAACAAGAGCGGGCAACATTCACGAGGCTACGCGCATCACGTTCTGGCTCTACACCGTGGCCATGGACATGTTTATGGTCAAAGTGCCCGACGAGGTGGGTGGCATTCGCGGGCTATGGGAGTACTTGCTGGAGCATCGCAATGAAACCGAGCTGCACTCGGTTCTTAGCCCGACAACTATGGCCCAGCTGGAGCTGTATGCCAGCATTTATCACGGCGACAGTGTCGAGCGGATCGTGGAGCAGTACCAGGAATGCAACGTCACCTTCCTCGACACGTTTGGCGGCGACCGCAGCTGCAAATATGCGTTCCATCAGTTGAGCTACGACGTGTGGTCCACGCTGGGCCAAGGCGACCTGCTCAGAATCCACCTGGAGCTTATGGAGCGCACGTCGTTCCCCACCGAGCTCGACCCCAGCATGCGCACCGTCATGCTCATCACCTACTGCCTGCGCAGCGGGTTTGACATGGACTGCACGCGCGCGGCTCTGCGACTGATCCGAGCCGAGCTTGACGTGAACTCGTCGAACTGGCTCAAGCTCGACCAGCTGCGGTTCTGGCGTTGCATCCGCCACATCCTCGAGGCCCATCTGGCCGTAAAGTGCGGCAAACTGACACTGGCGGAGCAGTATTTAGCCAGTGCGCTGGGCCCAGGAAGCCCCAATGATCGCCATCTGACCATCTCTGCTCGCCTCGTCTACCTCAACTGGTTGCTGGCGTCGCATCGCTACTCTCAAGTGTGCGAGCAGGCCCGTGCCTACTGCGCTCAGGTAGCGGATACGGGGTTCTCGGAAATCAACCAGTGCTCGGCCTACAATCTGCGAGCCCTCGAGGCCGAGATCTACATGGCCGATTCTGCGGCCGAACAGCTCACCAAGGCGCTCGCGACTGCCGAGACGCTGGCCAGAACCACCGAGCAAAATGGTCAAATCGGCTCAATGCATCGGGCTCGCTACTTCAAATGCGTGCTTCTGGGCCGCTTAGGACGGATCGACGACGCCATTGCCGCCACGGTTGCCCTCGTCAAGGTCCTCGGCATCCGCGCGCTTCCCATTAGTGTGTGCAGCACCAACCTGTTGCTGGCGACGCTGCTCACTGCCAAAGCGGTTCATAACGAAACCATTGACACCCGCACCCTGGCCGCCTATACTCGCATCACCGAGTTGCTGTCCAATGTGTATCACCTGTGTGATTTTGACGGCATGCGAGAGCAGCTCGATCGGCTGGGGCGCATCCTCGATTATATGACGTCAAGCATCGAGTCTTGCAGTGAGATTGACTCGTACCGGTCCGCTCGAGCAATGGATAGCGACACAATGAGCGACATGACCGACGACAGCCCCAGCAACGACGACTACCAGGATCTGGACGTGTACCTCAAGCCCATGGCGGAGCACATAAAAAAGTAATTTCACGTATTTAATATTTATTCCTAGCCGAGACAACAGCCAGATGCCTAGCTACAAGCTAGAGCTATGTACAGAGTTTAATACGAGGCCACGAGACGAACAATCAAGTCCCAGGTACCAAACATAATAATACTGTTCGGAACAGTCCGCAGCAGGTGAGGAGTCAGGCCGCCGTACATGGATGCCAGGCCTTCTTCCTTGACCACGGTCTTGAAGCAGTGCACAAGACCCTTATATTTTGGCAGGCCGTTTTCTTGCGGGGCCTGTCGCAGACGAGTTCGCACAACCTCGTGCGGGTAGGTGATTAACGAGGCAATGAACTTGGCTGCGCCAGCAGCACCGGAAGTCGCGCACCAGCTGTAGAATTTGTCCACAGAAGTCAAGGTGTCTCCCTGCGAGAGACGGGCATGCTCTCTGCGGGCAATGAAGCCCTTCATCTGCTCGTAAAGCACCCATTGCAGCGAGCTCTCTGCGGTGCCCAGGTACGAGGCAGACAAACCTCTATAAAGAGCCGTAAAGCCCTCGTGTTTCCAGATTTTGACAAACGCATCAAGACTGTTTTTGTATAGCCGGTCCGCTCGCTGGGATTTATCGAGCTGCATGCGAGTCTTCACCAACCAAATCGGGTTCGTGACGGTGGAGGTGACAATACCGGCAGTAACGCCCGAACAAAGATGGATCCAGGTATCACTGCGGTCGGGATGGCTAAACCGGTGGGACAGGAACTCTTTAGACAGTCCGTAGGTAAAGAAGTTCACCGACCTTGCGGGTACGACACCGGCAAGATTGGGGCCCAGACCTTTGAACAATGCACTGGCACCCTCCTGCTTGTAGATTTTCCCAATAATATTAAACGTTTCTTGGACGTGGCGGTAGCCCTTGACGACCAGGTTGGCCTTGGACGACGAGCGAACCGCTAAGCTGGCATGCAAATCGCTTTGGAGGCGAGTCTTGACAACATCCAATGGACTCGTGAACAATGAGCCCGTCATACCAGCTACACCACCGGCGAAAAAGTGGACCCAAGGACTGACCTTTACTTTGTCGGCAGCAACCGTGGGCAATGGAATAGAGGATTCCACTGGGGTTGTTGCCGAGTCCTCTTCACTGGTGAGCGTTTCCTTGACGGGAGGGGGCCCGATATCTTTTATATCTTGCTCAATTTTCGTTATTTCCGAAACCATTAGCGGCGGTATTTCGGGTATAAATCAGCAGTCAAGGTGGATAATTTCTTGCCTC
Source organism: Wickerhamiella sergipiensis (assembly GCA_030563925.1). NCBI lineage: Eukaryota > Fungi > Ascomycota > Dipodascomycetes > Dipodascales > Trichomonascaceae > Wickerhamiella > Wickerhamiella sergipiensis. The sequence continues at coordinate 86,479 of JAJMKN010000003.1, forward strand.
TACGGTTAGGGTACACGCAACGGCGAAATTTCACCGCCAGCTGGGGTCTACCGGGAGTCCAGGGAGCCCAGTAAGTCCAGGGAGCCCAGTAAGTCCAGGGAGCCTAGGGAATCCAGAGAGCCCCGCAAAACTGACTAGAGTGCAAAAATGCTTAAATGAATCTACAAACCACATTTGTTTTTTTAGCAGATAAAGATATACGATACATTTTTTACCCAAGCATTTAGATTAGATGAAGGTCTCGTAAGGCAGAGCGGTGATGGTCTCAGGAGCAATCTCCAGAGAGATGGTGCGAGCCTCACGGGGCTTGACGGGCTGGCGCTTGACCTCGACACGAGTGCCGTTCTGGCGGGCCTCGATCTTCTTGGCAGCGGTGTCCTTGACACGCTGGACAAACTCCTCACGGCACTTGGAGTGCTTGACGTGCTCAACGCGCAGGTTCACGCGCTTCTCGATGTAGCGGTTGCCAACCTGCTTGTGAACAATGACGCCGACAGACGACTTGGTAACGTTGTAGACGATGCCGGTCTTGCCGTGGTAGAACTTGTGGGGCATACCCTTCTGGATAGCACCGTTGGCCTTGATGTCGACAATGTCGCCCACGCGGTAGGTCTTCAGGTAGACCGACATGGGGATAACACCATGCTTCTTGAAGTCCCGAGAGAAGGCGTAGCGAGTGCCCGAACGGTATCCGCGCGATTTACCCATTGCTAATGTGTTTGGATGATTTGGGGGTGCCTAATCTTTAGAGTGGTGCATGGGAGAGGCACTGTGACTGCTTATTGCCCTAGGCCCCCAGTATTGTGTTAGACACATGACTAATCAAACCATCATTAGGCGGAGCCCCCATCAGGGCTGGCGCTAGGGCCCCACTAGGGCTGACCAACAGTCACAAGTTGTCACCCAGCCCACTCGGGTACTATACACCCACTCACGGAACTCACCAAACCACCCTACCAAAATGCCCTCGGCTCCGCGTACCTACTCCAAGACATACTCGACTCCCGCGCGCCCCTACGAGAGCTCTCGTCTCGACGCTGAGCTGAAGCTTTGCGGTGAGTACGGTCTGAAGAACAAGCGTGAGATCTACCGTATCGGTCTCCAGCTGTCCAAGATCCGTCGTGCTGCCCGTGATCTGCTTACCCGCCACGAGAAGGACCCCAAGCGTCTGTTTGAGGGTAACGCTCTGATCCGCCGTCTGGTGCGCACCGGTGTCCTGACCGAGGACAAGATGAAGCTGGATTACGTTCTGGCCCTCAGCATCGAGGACTTTTTGGAGCGTCGTCTGCAGACCCAGGTTTTCAAGCTTGGTCTGGCCCGCTCCATCCACCACGCCCGTGTTCTGATCCGTCAGCGTCACATCGCCGTCGGCAAGCAGATCGTCAACGTCCCCTCGTTCCTGGTCCGTCTTGACTCTCAGAAGCACATTGACTTTGCTGCCACCTCTCCTTACGGCGGTGGCCGCCCCGGTCGTGTCGCTCGCCGCAACGCCAAGAACAAGGGCGAGGACGTCCCCGACAACGAGGAGGAGGAGGCTGACGAGTAAGTTATTTCTAGCCACGCCCCGAGCTGAAAAAAATGAATAAATCAACTGTCGTGTAGTATGGCCTACTCACATACCGCATAATCTATAGCTAAAGCTACTTTTTAAATGCCCCACTTTCCGCTTTTGCCTGCTAGCTTGCCTAGCTTGCACCCTGCAGCTCGCTACGGCTAGTCTCCATTGGTTGTTCTCCTTCCGACCGAGGCTCTGCTTGGTCAACTGCTGCGCTCAGATAATATCCAGCTGGCACCTGCAGGGGGCATAATATTGGTTTCTGAAGCTGATGAATTGTTTTTGTTTTTAGTTCGCAAAACTCAATATTCAAGGATCTCGATTTCGAAAAATGGCCGTTTATTTTCCAACTGATTTTTCCGGATAACGCTTAATTTGCCAGTCTGCGCTTGAGGCCGGACGGTCTCAGAATTGTTATGCATGTAGGCTTGTCAGTTGGGTGAGACGCTCCTCTAGAAACACTGAGAAAACGGACGCGAAATAGATCAAGTTGATAAAACCTGAGAATCGTAGTTTCTTTATAGACTTTTATGGTTGGTTCCACATAACAGATCCAGCGTCTGCCTGACTTGTCCCCATGAAACAAAGTTGTGCGACCCACCCACGCGATCTAACCCTGATCCTGAATAACATCCAGAGGTCTTGTCAGGCATAATCACCTATATTGGCCCTTCTGAACTGTCCCTTCAAGGCCCCGTTTCCGTTTTTTTGAGAGAAAAAATATAGAACGTTACAATGGAAGAACTGGTACAAGCTGTCCAGGGTCTTGAGAACGACGCAAATAACCGCAATCAATGGAACAACTGGCTGCAAGAGTTCCAGCGCAAACCAGAGGCTTGGCAAGTGTGCTACGACGTCCTCACTTCGTCGAGCTTGCAGGCAGGCTACAAGATCTTTGCCGCGCAAACGCTTCGGAATAAAGTCGCTTATGATCTGCGCCAGCTGCCGGCAGAAACACACCTCCAGCTCAAGGACCGCATCCTCGACCTGTTGGAGAAAAACCAGTCAGAGACCTTGGCAGTGTCGATGCAGCTGTGCGTTGCACTGTCGGCAGTGGCCATGCAAGTGCGCGAATGGACCAATGTTGCCGGCGAAATGATTCAGCGGCTCGGAAATATGGACAAGGTCGACTTGCTCTACGAGTTTTTAAAGGTGCTTCCCGACGAATTCTCGGCCTCGCGCTATAATCTCATTGATCGGCACGTGAGAGCAGAGCGTACAAGACAGGTTATCACCGATGCCGCGCCGACGGTTCTCAACTTTGTTATGGAAAGTGCATCAGCGGTCGCCAACCAGGACAAACACATTCTGGTCCTTGAGGTGCTGCAGGCCTGGGTCCGCGAGGTCAATCCCATTGATATGGTCTCTTCTCCGATTATGGATTGGCTCTTTGATGCGTTACCCCGAGAGGACTTTGTGGAAGTTGCTGCCGAGTCGATTGCAACCATCATCGAGACCACGGGCGAGGACGAGACTGTGCTACCTCAGGCCTCGGAAATCATGCTCCGTCGTCTGGCGTCGGTATCTTTTGGCCGAACCGACTATGCTGATAGCGACCTTTTGCATGCTGGCATGACCAAGGTCTACACATCAGCTGTTTTGGCGTGGCATGTCCAGATTGCCCAGAAACCACAGGAGTACGGCTTTGTATTTCTTAAAATGGTAGAGTGCTTGACCATGCCCGATACTGATCCGGACCTGATCCGCCTCAGCTTCTTCCCCATGGAGTGCATCCACCAAGTTGTGCTCGTGTCGCGGTATCAGAAGGCGCGGGAAATGCTCTCCGGCCCCATCCTGGACCTGATCATTGCCTATACCAAATTCTTTGAATACCCTCCGGGCCAGGAAAACGAGCAGATTTTTGCCAGCCGCAATGACGAGGAGCAGTTTCGCGAGCGCCGCTACGAGATCGGCGATATCCTGAAATATTGTTGCGACATCATCGGCGGAACCGTCACTTTGTACACGTATCTACAAATGATGCGTCGGGCCATTTCCGAGCCCGGCTCTGTGACCTGGCAGCAGATGGAAGCGAGTCTGTTTGCTATCCGGGTTGTTGCCCGCTATGTCCGGTCCAACGAGGTCGTGCTGGCAGAAATCTTCGACCTGTTTGCCTACATTCCAACTGTTGGAAAGGTGTTTCATGCGGCCGTGCTGGTCATTGGCCGTTACAGTGCGTGGACGTCTGCGCATCCCGAGCTCGTCGAGTTCCAGCTGGGCGTTCTGGTCAAGGGCCTGTTCTCCGATGACCGTCAGAACCGCTCGGCGGCTGCCCATGCGTTCATGTACTTTGCCACTGACTGCGGCCGGTTCCTAGCACCCCAAATGGCTACGCTGGTTCCTGTTTACAATGGAATGCGGGCATTCGTCGACGGCGATTCCCTGGGCAAGCTGGGCGCCGGGCTGGGCCACATCGTTGCCCACCTCAACAATAGCGACATGGCGCAGGCGCTTCGCGCGGTTGGCGACCCGCTGATGCTGAAAGTCACTGCTGTTTTGGACAACATTGATCAGGCCAGCGAGGAGACCAAGAATATCCTTGGTGAAGAAATCTCCGCCTATGCAAGCATCATTGCCGCGTTGCCCGCCCGCATTAGCCAATACCCCTATTCGCAGCGCATGAACCATCCTGTATCGCAGGTGATTCGTGTTTATTACGACAAGCTACTGGATCTGCTGCACAAGCTGGGTCCCAGCAGCCCGGCGATCGCCGAGGGCGTCGCGCATCTTTTCCTGTATGCGATCACCGTTGTCGGCGGCGGTTTCTACGACCTGACCCCGCGGCTGCTCCAGGAGCTGGCGATGCTGTCGCAGCAAACGGTTAGTGCTCGCGTGTACGAGCTGAGCGGCATGATCGGCCGAATCTACTTTAACGAGCGCAACGAGTCTCGCGACTGTCTGGTGAACCGGACTTTGATGGAGTCGATCTGGGAGTTCAACAAGGTCCAGATCCCATCGTTGTTGGCGACTTTGCAATCGGCACCGGATCTTATGACCGTCGACACAGCCGTGCTCGAGCGCGGGCTCTACTACCTTAGCGATGTTCTCATGGTTTTCGCTCCTGATTTCGTGGCCAGTGAGCACTTTGAGGCTGTTACGGCCACGATCATTCGTGCCCTGCTGTGCGACTCGCCGGCAGCCCAAAATGCAGCCGAGTACTTTTTGGACGAGCTGGCTACCTATGCCGTGATTCCACCCGAGGCGCCTGAACGGTCTCAGGAACTCGCGGGCCGGATCCGGAACGTCTTGCGCCAGCTGGGCCCGCAAGCCATCGAGAATGTGTTTGAGGCCTATCTCTACGTCTACTCCGACTATCCTCGATCCACGAATATTGTCATGGATGTGTTTTTCCACATATTTCAGCAAGAGGCGGTTGCCTGGACTGCTGCGATGCTGGATCGGATGCCGGGCGGCACCCTAAGCGACGAGGAGAAGCAGACGCTCTTGACTACATTGACCCAGACAATGGGCCAGTCAACGGATATGTATAGCCGCCCGCATGGCTGTGGAGTTGCTATTTACGAGTTCCTCAATGCCTACAAGCAGCGGGTGATCATGCCTCGCTAGGCGAGCTAGGCGAAGAATCGTCTAAACTATGTATGTAGATGTATGTAAAGATGCTGTCAAGATGTATTTGAGGACGTGCTGATGTATCTAATGTATCTGATGTATCGAAAATTTATGAATCAAGAGATGGTTGCGTTTGCAGTGACAAGGGTCTTGTTGGCGAGGCTCTTCAATGTAGTGTCGAGGCTCTTGCCGCCAGCGGCAGGAGTCGTCTCAATTACCAGAAACTGTCCTACCAATGTAGGGCGTCGGTAAGACACTTTGATGTTGTTCCATTGTTTATTGTTCCACGATTGAGCGGCCGAACTCACGACGTCTTCAATCAACGTTGCCAGAATGCCGCCATGGACTAGAAACGGGAACCCGCAGGTGCGAGGCCCGCAATAGGCAATGGCAATTGCGTGACCTGGCTGTTTCCGATCAACAAAAACCATTGGACCAGCAAGACCACCGGGGGCAACGAGAATATCTTTTGTCAATGGGCTCTTCGTTTTCTCTACCGATAAGGCCGAGAATGCAGGGTTTTGGCGGAGGCCCTGAACGATGTCCAGATCGGCCATTTCTCGACGAATCCATTCCTGAGACCGCAACGGCCCATAGCTGGCTTTGCCCTCGTAGAAACGAGTTGCCCAAAACGCGGTTGCGCCCGTCAGACTCAGGCCAGCAATCAAAGCGATCTTGGCCATCCCTGGAGAATCTGCTGGAGCTCGATTACCCTAGACAAGGGGGGGTCCTGCAAGGGTCTGTGCTACCTAACTAATGACTGGAAGGGCACCCTAAGCCTGGATCGGCTCGTGCCCCACATAGTGACTATAGAACCCTTCTCCCAAGAGGGCCTGATCAAAATTTCTGCAACCTGCGCATGACTGATAAGGACCCTAGGGCCTATGCGCCCAGCCCACAAGAGATTGTGGAGCAGGTGGCTGCTCTATGGGCGTCGGACGAGGCTACGATAAAGATGTCGTACGCCAAGCTGCTTGCCCGGGTCAAGAATGCCAACTCGGGGTGGCTTCTTAGTGAGAAGCGGTTCAAGACGATATTGAAAGAGGAAAAGCTGCAACCAAAGTCGGCCCCGCCGTTCACGTATATTAAACAGACCACGTCGCGAGAAACACCGGAATTGGACCTGCCCAAGGGCCTGCGGGTGGCTGTGACCAAAAACAGAGGGAAAACGCTCTTTGCCAATAAGCTATATCCCAAGGATAGTCTTGTTTGGGAAGAGCCGGCGCTGGTTCAAGCGGTGCCGGTTGAGTTTCTGCGCATTATGCGTAGTGGAAATGCCTGCGCCTACTGTGCCAAACCGCTCCGGACCTTCAATGGCCGCCCGGCCCGCGGCTCGGGGTTCGCGTGTGTCTCCTGTACCGGCAACTGGTGCTCGATAAAATGCCGCCAAAACGATCTCGTGCACCCGGATACGTTCCACCACGCGCCAGGAAAGAAGTTCAACACCAATGTGTGGAAGGAATTTGAGCTGCTGTGCCTGGATAACAATTGGCGAGGCGGATACCTTTATGGACTGGCGCTGCTCCACAAACTCAAGCACGACGCAAGGCGGCCGCACGCCCGCAAACAGCTTGATGCCATGGCCACTGTCCGCGAGGATATCCGCTTCGAGGCGGTGGCCAGCAAGGGCACTCCCGAATACACAAAGGCCGAGACAATGTGGGAACAGGCCCATTCCACCCTGTCGCGGGCCGTGGCCAATATCCACGATCTGTCTTACCAAGAGTTTATGGAGGGTGTCGGCATGGTCTGTATAAACAATATGGATGATGCGATCTACCTGCTCCATTCGCACTTGGACCACAGCTGCGAGCCCAACGTCGAGGCCCGCATCATCTCCAGAGCCGACGGCATCGAGGTGGTGGCTCTGCAAGAAATCAAGCCCGGCCAAGAGCTGCGCGTTTCGTATGTTGACCCCACGCTGCCGGTCAAGGAACGCCAGGAGCTGCTGCGCGTTAACTGGGGCTTTATCTGCAGCTGCGACCGCTGCAAGGCTGAGTTGCAGCAGACGCCCGAGGCAGCTGAAAATAGCAAAGAAGCTACAAACGGCGAGCCGCTCAAGGCCGTTGAACAAGAGCCCGAAAGCCCTACCGAACCGGCCATCAAGTCGGCGCTTTCGGGGAACCGCAAACGATCCAAGAGCGTCCGGTTCGACCAGAATCCCGTCACTCAATGTGTCGAGATCCCGGCCCGCTAACCGGTTGTATCATTGAACCGCACACATATATATTAGAGACATATAGTCAAAAGATTCATACTGACGCTTGCGTTGGTAGACATGCAGAATGCTACACGATGTAAGGTGGCTTGAGGAAGCTAGGTGCTAAGTTGGGCTACTTGCCGGCGGCTTCTTTCCGCTCGTTGGCGGCGGCCTGCTTGGCCCGCATGATCTCCGCGTGGCTTTCCATGCGCTGGCGGGGATCGCCTTCTTCCTTGGTCTTGATCTTGGCCATTTTCTTGGCGTTTTTCTGCCGTGCCAACTCTCGCTGATTTCCACGCGTCATGGCGGTCGGGCTCGGATGACTCGGAAAATAGCTAAGGTAAGCCACATAGCCGTGATTGATGACTGCGTCTGATCGTGCATATCCTCACAGATATAAAGCAGTGACTCACGGGCCATGCAGTTTCCTATCCTACAATGCAACTAGCCGAGGCATTGAGCCGAAGAAAGCACTATGTGGCCTCTCTGGATGAGAATTCTCGAAGATTGAGGGGTTTAGCGACGACCTGCGTAAAGAAAAACAAGGATGAGCTGTCCGAGCAGGACGAGCAGGAAATAAAGTCAAACACAGAGAACGCTGAAGCGGCCCTAGTGACTCACGCCACCCTGTGCACCGAGCTCTATACCTTGAAATATGATGTGGCGATAACCAATGCCAGTGCCAGTGTTGACGGAGTCAATCTTATCGAATTGCTTGCCAAGCGGAAAATACTCAGCCGCACCGTGAAGCGCTACGAGGAGATGCTGCAACCGGCGGTAAAGAAGCTTTTACCAACTACTTTGAACGAGAAACGCAGCGTTGTTAGCTTCAACCAGAAGGAGATGCGCAAGCGTTATGAGATGCTTGCCAAGGAGCTCCGGCACCTCAATGCAAAGATCCAGACAACGGGATGGCAGACCGAGTTGCTCGCGGGGTTCCAGCTAGATCTCGAGACAGCTCGTGTGTAAGGCATATATGGTATTTAGTATTCAAACGTTAATAAAGTTCTAAGGAAGCGGGGTAGCACTCGCAGACGTTCGCAGGGGCGCCGATGGGGGTGACGAGCACACAGAAGGGGAGGAGTCAGGCGACTCTCGGTTGTGATCTTCAATGGTGGCCTGACACAACGATAGAAACACGTCTGGGTGTGTTTGAGCAAGTACTTGGGGATCAATGGCACTAGCAACGAATAATGCCTGTACTCCACAAGAGATGCACGATGTGAATACGCTTCCTACCTGCGTACCGAGCATGACGACATAGGAAAGAATAAAAGGAATTCCTTCGACAGGGTAGGGAATGATATGCTTCAGGTAGATGTAGCATATCAGTCCTGTGACCGAGCCGATGCACCATGAGCTGAAAGTGAACACTCCGCCCGCTAAACAGTCGTTGGTCAATGCCTTGAATCCCTGGACACGCAGGAGCTCAATGGCATTGCTACAGGCCCCGATGTAGCTGTGGTTGTAGAGCGAGATGTACACAAATGTGTAGTTGTTGAAATGACCCAACAGCCAGTCGGCGACCGTCACTCCGTGGGTTACTAGCAGTGAGATCATGATGATGGAGATCTTGGAGCCAGTTCCCGTAAACAGATGGGATAATGAGCTGAGGATATGGACCACAAGAACCCCCACTGAAAGAACGAAACAAGCAAATACAAGCGAGCCAAAGTTGTAGGTAAATGCCCGTTTTAAGCCTCCCAATAGAGGGTACTTTGGTTGCTGGCCTCGGTAGAACCACCAGCCATAGACACAGCATATAGACGTGCGCACAACTGCCTTGATGACCCCATTTATCAAGGTGTTGACAAAAAAGACATAGATGAGAATCCCCACAAGCTCTGGCTGCGTGCGGGCACGGTGAGCCGCAGAACACTCACTGCTGTAGTTTTTTGCATAGCCAGCCATCATTACCAGGCCTGACAGCACAGAAATGCCGGCCGAAAGAAGCGAGCCCAGTAAAGAGGTGATAATGATGGAGGGCGTTTTCTTGGCAACCGACACTACAGCTTCAAGAGTTCTTGCGGCGTGAGAAATGCGGCGGCGAAGAATCCAATACACAAGAGCACTGAATAGAATCCACACCACCGACAAAAACATCGTCAGCCAGTCGTTGTTGATAATGCTCATGACCATGGTACCGATAGACACCGATATCTGGATAACCATGCTGATAACCACAAACTGACTGGTGAATAGGCACAAAATGATGTACAGCATGGCCGAAAGCAGCACGGCACCGCATACTCCAGCTACCATTACGAATAAACACTGGAGGTCAAATAGTCGGACTGCGTCGTCGAAGTTGTCTACCAAATAGCACTTTGTTCGAACATAGTCATGAAGGTCAATCACACAGACCACCAAGTACCCAGCCAACAGACATATGAACAATGGCATCCAAAGCAGATCTGTCCACCGCGCAGGGGTTGTATGCTCAACCGGTTCATTGGATGGGTCTTTGAGCTGGGATTTATCAGGGTCTTTAACCATTTGCGGCCCTTTCAAGGCCACTTCGCCATGTGGGCTATGGAGGACCAGATCGTTAGACATTGAGAGATTCTAACCACAAACTGAGCAACGCCGTGCTGAGATTATCATGTTTATATATTACTCTTTACCTTGAACAGCTTGCATGATCCGTTTTGGCGAATGCATGGTGGTGATCATGCACAATCCTGGGACCACTTGCATAATCGCCTTGACATTATGTTCAAGAACTTTTTGAGACCACCGGCGTTGCTGCAGGAGAAATACCTGGTGAATTTCCGCAACAAAGCATTGGGGCTTTCCAACCTACTGGTTCGTTCCGATAAAGATCTTGGTGGGTTCAGTAGCGTTGCTCTAGAGACCATTGGGGAACCGCCGGTGGACCCTGAGCAAGTGCCCCCTCCTACTGCCAAGGAAGTGCTTAAGCCCAATGGAGACCCTTTGACGTTTGGACGGTTCGAGGGAGATCTCAGCCTCGATTTGCCCGAGGATCGCCCGGATGTAGTGAAGTTGGGCTACGCAATGTTCCGAACCAAAGACAAGCAGCCAACTTGGCTGGGGTTTGGAGAGACCGAGTTCCACGACTGGTCCACTTTCAACCAATTGGCATTGCGGGTGCGTGGAGACCATCGTCGTTACTTTATCAATGTCCAAGCCGATACCCCGTATCCCACAGACTTGTACCAGCACCGGCTGTTTCTCAAGACTCCCGGTGAGTGGGAGCTTGTTACGGTGCCGTTTTCGAGCTTTATTTTGACCAACGGCGGTGTGATTCAGCAACAGCAAAACATGGACACTGAACATATCAAGAGTGTGGGAATTGGCATCATTGACGGCCAGTATGGACCCTTTAAGCTGGACATTGACTGGATCAAGGTGATCACGGGCGATGTTAACCCGGGAAATGTGGCCGAAAAGATCGCTGCGACACCCGGAGAGACTCTAAATATTGAATAACGGAGATGAGATTAGATGCCATGTTTCTTTTTACATTTTTTTTTCCCGGCTTCAGGCCGATCAGGCTCTACAGACCGCCTCGTCATGAATATGGTTTTTGTAAAAGTCGCCCACAAACTCAATGTCTTCGCGGCGGTAGAGCCACGCAGGACGGGTATAGTTAAAAGCTTCATCGAGAACATAAAACATATCCCACGATGCCACGGTCGACATTGAGCCATCACCGATCCAGCGGGGACAATATGATCGTCCTACTAATAGCGGATCAGTGACGGGTTTACGGCGCTTTTCGCGAGACAGCGCGTCCCGCTTGGCAGCTCGCCTAAACAGGTTCCTGCGAGACAGGGACCCCTCCAAAGGGTTATCAAACAAGAAGTTCTTGCCGCGTTCCTCATATTTTATTTTGGAGCCCTGGCCGTCCACCAATGCTTGAACGCGGGGGAACACCTTGGATTCGGCCACCCCAACAATTTCAGGCGTGTACCAGAAAGGGTGCGCCTCGGTGGTAAACACAAGATTGCCAGGGTCATTATTGAGGGGATGCGAAGGATCAAACAAGAGGTAGAGATACTTCACTGTTTCCGACAGAAAAAACGACTCCATTCTGTTATTCAATTCTCCCGTGCGGACGTCTTGGATGCCCGCAAAGCCACATTTGGCTTTATAAATAGTTTCAAAATCCTGGAGAGCAACCTCGCCAACCTGGAGGAATAGAGGGTCCTTGGCTGCTTGGTGCAGGAAATAGGTAGACTCAATAAACTCGGGCCGCAACAGGTACCACTCCAAATGAATTGAATCTTCATATTTCGAAGTCGGCTGCCAGCGCTCCGGGATGCCACCAAACGTGCTCCAAAGCTTATAGTAAGTGACATAGTTTGAGATGGCGTCTGCCAAGTGGCCACTGAGGACTTGCAGGCCCGGCCAAAACGCCGCCAAGGCATCAATCCAGAGTGCGAATTGCGTCCCGCTTTTATAGTCCACAACGCTGTACCACCAGTGATTGACCGAGCTATGCTTCTCGAGAGCATCGTACATCTGGTTCCAGATGCCTAGAAACTCAGCGTCGTTGAACAGTACGTGGTACTTGAGCGCATACTCATAAATGCTGTCAACAGATGCTCCATTGCCGGTATAAGAGTGTAGCCACTTTCCGGTTTGAGCGTCGATGCTCATTCCCACGAGATTGATGTCGCTTCGGCGATCCCAGATCTCGAAAAAGGCCTTGCGAGCCAGGTTCTCGAACCGCGTATCTCCTGTGAGTCTTGAAAGCATCCCAAACTCCAGCAGCAGGCTGCCCGCGCCCGCGCTGCAAGTATCAGTCACATTTACATCGCCAATTGGCACCACACCCTTTTGTAAATGCACTCGCGGATACGGGATCCCCGAGGGAGAGTCAAACGCCGGCAGCAGTCTTAGGCCGAGATCATAGGCTTGAGCAAGCAGATGGCCATCATAACCATCAATTGCGTGACCCAGACTAGGAGCGGAAGCATAAAGGTGGGCCGAAAGAAGGCCGCCGATAGCTCTGATTGTTGTTTCAAAGACCTGGACCACGCTGGCGACATCAAAGGAAACATTGTGCTTGATGTAGTCGACGTAGTGCTCAAACAAGTCCTGTTTATCGAGAATAGCCAGCATATCGACCGAGTCCAGCAAAGTCACCGAAAAGTTGCCCAGGACATCGTTTCGCTGAATATGGGTAATATCAGGATCAGGGCCCAGCTTGTCGCAGGTGCGAGGACGTACCTCATCTGCTGGCAGGCCAAACTCAACGTAGTTGTTCCAGCCATGGAAAAAGAGATCCTCGGTTCGGTTTCTTAGATTGGATAAGTGGCCCTTTGAGGATATATATTGCTCAAGAGGGGAAAATGCATGGACCAGCGAAGCTATCAACAGCCATCCTGGTGGTCGCATGCGATATCTAATCAGCCCAGAAGGATTCTCAGGATCAAGGGAAATCACAGAGCTATCATAGTTTTCAATGAATCAATGGATGCTTTAAATAGATATGCCAAGCTGTATCCCCCAATAAATGATATTTATAGACTAATGCAGGTTCAGGGGATTTGTCAAAAAAGAATTTGGCAGAACATCATTGCAGGGGCATGATACCCAGGCTACGCCCAGGATGCCTGCCCAGGATACCCACCCAGCCGGGGCCTTCATGCACCATTTGGTCAGACCCCTACCCTGAACCCTTTGCCAGCCTCTCTTTCCATTACGGCCCAAACGGGACGAGCTATTTCCAACAATGGCCATGCGAGCGAAAGAGAAACGAGGATTCAAAAAGGTTGGTTGAGGTTTTATAGTGAAATTGTATAGTTTACTTATAGGTAAGTGCATTCCAACCGGCATGAAAACGCCGTTTACGCAACGTTGCCCTCCCCCCCTCTTCCCCCTCTCTCCCCTTCCCTATCACCTAACTGCCCACACCACATAATACTCCTTACCCGTCATCAGCAGCAATTCAGGTCAGCGATCTAGTTGAGTGAGATTTGCGAAAACCTGTGTCTACTGTTACGTTCCACCTCTTCGAACAAGTTTATTCGTTCTACCCCCCTTTTTTCTCTTTACATCTACAAATTGAAGCCAACCATGGCACGAACATTTTGGGGATTCGGAGCTGCCAAGGCTCCCGAATTCAAGAATGACGCAGTGATTCCGCCATCGCAACCCGCCACCACTGGCGTCACCACCGGCATCACCGGCGCCACCCGAGACACCGATATGAGTGATGTGGGCGGCCCGGAAGCAGCTCAGGGATCCACTGCGGGCGCTGGCCCGTCTGGCAGTGGCCCGGCTGGAGGCGCTGATCCGGGAGCAGCGGTGGTGCCGGCTGGCGGGGCAGGCACCAATGCCGGCGCCACCGGCATCGACATCCCGCCCACGGGCCAGCAAATCAAGGGAAAGCTTATTGTGCGGATCATCGAGGCCCGCAACCTCAAGATTGCCAACGCCCACAGCAACCCCTACATTGTGTGCTCGTGTTCGACATCCGAGTATGTGTCCAAGAGCGCGAATGTGGGCAACGACATGCCGTCGGGCATTGCGATCCCCACGTCTTCCGGGTCGCGGCAATCTTCGAACCTGCGGCTCAATGCGCTGGGGGCCAACAACCGTGGTACTGCCAACCCGACCTGGAAAGAGCAGGCGCAATTCGACGTCACCAGCTACGACAGCGATCTTGAGGTGACCATCTACGACGCCGGCAACAACGAGGCGTTTCTGGGGTGGTGCAAGATCACCCCGGAGTTTTCGCAGTCGCGGTCCACCGACCAGTGGTACCAGCTGCAGCCGCGGGTGGCCGGCGACAAGGTCAGCGGCGAGGTGCGAGTGTCTGTGCGGTTTGAAAACACCATGGGCAAGCACTATGGGCCCAGCGACTTTGAGGTGCTGCGGCTGATTGGCCGCGGCACGTTTGGCCAGGTCTATCAGGTGCGCAAGAAGGATACGCGGCGGGTGTACGCCATGAAGGTGTTGTCCAAGCGCACGATTGTGCAAAAGAAGGAGATTGCGCACACCATTGGTGAGCGCGACATTCTGGTGCGCACGTCGGGCGCTTCGTCGACGTTTTTGGTGGGCCTCAAGTTCTCGTTCCAAACCGACCAGGACCTGTACCTGGTCACCGACTATATGTCCGGCGGCGAGCTGTTTTGGCATCTGCAGCGGGAGGGCCGGTTCCCCGAGCAGCGCGCCAAGTTCTACATTGCCGAGCTGATTATTGCCCTGGAGCACCTGCATGACCACGACATTGTTTACCGGGATCTCAAGCCCGAGAACATTTTGCTGGATGCCATTGGTCATGTTGCGTTGTGCGACTTTGGCTTGTCAAAGGCCAACCTCCACAATGGAACCACAAACACCTTTTGTGGCACCACAGAGTACCTTGCTCCCGAGGTGTTGCTGGACGACAAGGGCTACACTAAGATGGTCGACTTTTGGTCGTTGGGTGTGCTGATCTTTGAAATGTGCTGCGGCTGGAGCCCCTTTTATGCCGAGGATAACCAGCAAATGTACAAGAACATTGCGTTTGGCAAAGTGCGGTTCCCCAAGGACGCGTTGTCGCCCGAGGGCCGCGACTTTGTCAAGGGCCTGCTGAACCGGAACCCCAAGCACCGATTGGGCGCCACCAATGGCGCTCGCGAGCTGATGCAGCATCCATTTTTCAAGGATATCAACTGGGAAGCGCTGTCCAAGAAGCAGATTCCGCCGCCTTACAAGCCGCACGTTTCTGGCGACGACGATACCTCGAACTTCGATCCTGAGTTCACCCAGGCCTCGGTCGGCATGCTCAACCGCAACGGCATGAGCCAGACGCCGCTGTCGCCCGGGATCCAGGACAAGTTCAAGGGCTTTACGTTTGTGGACGATACCTTCGACGACCAGATGAAGGGCAAGTACGGCTCGTTCCGGCCCAGCACCCGCATGGGTAAGGACGACGGCATTGAGCTGTACGACGACAATGACATTAAGATGAGCGAGAGTTTCTACACCAGCGGGATTAAGCACAAGTTCCAGGGTCGCGAGGACGAGGAGCTGCGCGAAGAGGACGAGGATATGCAGATGGACGAGGAGGAGGACCATCGGCCCAATGACGACGACGAGTTTGTTGCTGGCCAGGGATTTGAGATTTAGGGACATATTTTGATACGGCTTCGGCCCCTTAGTTATGGTCTTGCCATTAGTCTGTCCAGGGTCTGTGGGTCCCAGGTCTGTTCCAGGGTCCCAGGGTCCCAGAGGCACCCCGAGGCACCCAAACGAAGGTTCCTAACCTTACTCATGGGTGTAGTCCCCAGCTCGAGTCCGGTATACACGCCCATCAAGCGGCGCAAAAAGGTCGAATTGACCGAGATACAACCGGTGTCTTTATTTAATGTGCAAGATTCGCCGCCCACGACCACTCAGGAAACTCAGCTGGCTGAGTCCGAGCCCAAATCAAGCGATACCGTGACGCAGGCGACGCGTCTGCGTGACTCTGCGGGCAAAGGCGCAGAAGCAGATTCGCAGTCAGATTTGGATCCGCAGTCAGATTCAGACGGCGAGGAAGCTCATATTCCGTCCAGTGGTCTGTTGCACACAACGCAGAGCGCCTTTTTGGCTACCCAGATCCCGTGCTCGCAGCCGGAACTTTCGAGCGTGCCTGACTTGCCCCGGCCAGAAATGCTGCCGCTACAGTTCAGCGAGTCGTTTTCGCCTGATTATGATCCTCAAGAACCTTTTGAAGAGAGCGAGCTAGAGAGCGAGCCCGAGCTTCAAGAGCCTGAGACTGTTGAGACTGAGACTGTTGAGACGGCAGAGGCAAAGGCCGGGACGGCAGAGGCTGAGAAGCCCGAAGTCGAAACAAGGGAAGTCCCTAACTCGCAATGGTGGGAAGAAACGTTGCCTGCGCTGGACGCAGACGAAACTATCGACACCGACAGCGACAGCAACACGCAGCACTATTTAAAGGAGATCCTGACCGAGTCCATGGTCGAGTCTCTGCCTCTTCCCTCGCAGCAGAAACGAATGGCCATGAACATGTCGCGAGGGTATTAGTTTCGGTAGTCTGGCTATAAGCGGCCTCGAGGTCCGAGGCTGTTCTGGCATATAGTACAGAGTACGGCTATATACTCTTTTGATAAATAATGTCTGGGTTTTCCTCGTACTCCTGAGCGGTGATGGACATTTTTGTGAATGTAGAAAGCCCCGCAAGAATCGAACCGCCCACCCAGGTGGTGTAACGGCGGTTTGGCGGCGCGTAGATCTTGATTTTCGTGTGTTTGGGCGCGCTGCTCTTGAGTTCCGCAAGTAGCCGGTCACCAAACCCCCGCGTCAGCGTCGACCCGCCGCTCAGAATGATGTTCTGGTACAGATCGGCCCGCAGATCCCGGTCTGCCTTGCCTATTGAGTCGGCCACCAGTTGATGGCAGCCGCTGTCTTCGGAGCCTACGAGGTAGGGCTTGAACAGCATTTCCGGGGCCCGGAACAGCTCTGCACCGAGCTTGATGCGCTCGCCATCGGGCAGTCGGTACTCGAGCTTATCTGCGAGAGCCAATTCCTTTTCTTCCCGCTGCGGCGATAGCGAGATATAGCCGTGGGTTTCCTTGATGGTGCGCACGATCTCTCGCTCGGCAGACGTGGTCAATGAGTAGCCCTGCTTGCGCAACAGCAGCTGCAGGTACTCTGTGACGTCTCTACCGGCTGTATCTGCGCGGGAGATGGCGTTCGTCAAACTGAACCCTTTATAAACGGGCACTGCCTGGGTGACGCCGTCGCCCGAGTCTAAAACAATGCCTGTAGTCTTGCCAGACGCGTAGAGCGCAAGCACTGCCTGCACGGAAAATTGCAGGGCCGGCACATTGAACGTCTCAAACATGCGTTGCGCGGCTTCTTCGCGGTTCTTGACTGGATTCAGCGGAGGCTCCGTCAACAGCACCGGATGGTCCTCGCTGGCCAGCTTCAACTCCTCGCCGTACAGATGGTGCCAGATCCGCTCCATGTCGTCCCAATCACTTACAATACCGTGCTTCATCGGGTACTTTAGGCGCATGAGCCCGCGATACTGCTCGGCGATGCGGCCTACAAACACGTCGCCGTCGAGACCGCCCATCATGGCGCGGTCGTGCTTGGGGCGGCCCACCAAAGCGGGGAAATATGCTTGCGGCTGTTCCTCGCCAGCAATGCCCGCTTTGATGGTGCCTGAACCACTGTCGATCACCACTGGTTGGTTGAGCCCGTCCATTTGGTGCTCTCTATGCCTTTGTCAACCGGGCCTCCACCATCTCTGTTTGTAAACAGCCCACCGGCCGGCACTCTCCCAGCTCCCTAATCATGGCAGACCTGGCCAGCTTTGTGAAGGATGCGCCTGCCGGCGAGCTGGAGGCCATTCGAAAGGGTAAGTTCCGGCTTCAATTGGTAGATGGTTCGTCCATGCTACAACAGAGCTACTATCGGGACCTTTGAACTAACAGATATCAGCGTGTTTACTAGCGGAAACAAGGCCGTCAATGACAAGGTTGTCGCGGCCATTGCCCAGTACAATATCGAGAATCTGCGACGGGTGCAGGTTGACGACAAAGTGACGGTGCTGTCAAAGTACAATCGTCTTGGTGACAACGAGTTCTTCACTGGAGACGTGGAGTTTACCGTGGACCATGTCTCGGGCAAGGCCAGCACTGAGTCGGGCAGCTCGCGCTCGGCATCCAGCGAAAGCAAGCAAGTCTATGCCGCGTTGGAAACATACATCACGGCCCATTACGGCGAGGACACTGTTTTCGATGTGTTTGATTCCGACAACGGGATTGCGGTATGCATTTCCGGCCGCAAGCTCAGTCCCCGCAACTTCTTCAACGGCCAGTGGATCGGCCAGTACGAGCTGCAAAATGGCAAGCTGAGCGGCGACATCAAAGTGGACGTGCACTATTTCGAGGACGGCAACGTGCGGCTCAAGACTGGCACGGCGGTGTCGGCCAGCGCGTCGGCCGCCAAGCTGGTGGATGCGATTGCCAAGGCCGAGGAGGAGTTCGAGGTGTCGCTGAACGCTACGCTGGTGAAAATCAACGAAAATGAGTTCAAGGCCCTGCGGCGACAGCTGCCAGTCACTCGCTCCTACATGGAGTGGGACCAGGTGGCTACCTACAAGGTTGGTCGCGAGATTGAGAAGCGTTAGATTACTTCTTCCCTCAATATATACTTTGTTCTTCTGCTAGACGCTAGACGCTAGACGCTAGATGCTAGACCGTTAGACTTTTAGACTGCTGGCTCGGCATCCTTCTAGCTGATTTCCTATTTTGATCTAGCTCGAGCACCTTGATCATCTTGATCCCCTTGATCTCCTAGCCTGATGAAAGACCGCCCGCGGTCACCAGAAGAAATGAACAAGCAAATAGAGCAGGAAAATGACGCCCAGTGCCATCCCCACCGTCTTGACTACAGGGTGTCCCGACCGTACAGCTCGCCCCAGCCGTGCGCCCGAGCTGCGCATCGAGCCCAGCATGGACCCAAACGTCTCGGTGGCACTCTCAATTATACTGTGGTCCGAGGCCTGTGTATAGATGTCATTTGTGACCTGTCGGATCGAAGCCAGTTTGCCGGCCAGGTCGTGGAGCCGATCATCGTTTTGATGCTCCATGTTAGTAAACTGGGAGACGGCTCGCCGCCGCAGCCCATGCAGCCCCCATGCAGCGTTAGCTATACAGGTACATAAATATGCTCACGATGTGCTATAGTAGGGTGCCTGGGCATAGCCCTCTTGAGCGTAGCCTTGAGGCTGCTGATTTTGATAAGCATAGCCCGGCGTAGCCTGCGCTTGGGCGGGGGCCTGGGCCTGGTAAGGCATGGACGGCGCAGACGGCGCGGCGGGCGGCTGCCAGTACTGGTAAGTCTGGCCGGGTTGTGCCTGGCCGGGTTGTGCCTGGGTGGATAGTGGCTGAGGCTGATAGCCTTGAGTTGGTTGAGGCGTCTGAGCAGGTTGAGGTGTTTGGGAAGGTTGAGGCGGCTGGCTCGGCTGGGGCTGCGTCGGCTGGTAACCCTGAGTCGGAGTCTGGGGCTGATAAGCCTGATAATTCTGAGGCTGAGGCGCCTGCGAAGGATAGGGCTGCGTGCCCGGGAAAGACATCTGCGAGTAGGCCCGCGATGGGTCATACTGCGCATAACCGTTCACCGACTGTCCCGACGGTTGGCTATGCAATCCTGACGGCTGGCTGGGTAGGCCCGACGGCTGGCTGGGTAGGCCCGACGGCTGGCTGGGTAGGCCCGACGGCTGGCTGGGCAGGCCCGACGGCTGGCTGGGAACTGCCGAATGCACAGAATGTCCAGACAGCTGGCTCGCCAGTTGAGGCTGCTGGGGCTGCTGAGACTGGGCAGACTGGGGCGGCGCATAATGGCTATAGTTGGCTTGGTCCTGAGAATAGGGCGTTTGGTAGCCCTGGTAAACCGGGTGAGAGTTCCTTTGCGCAATCTCGCTCTCCAGCATCTTGCGGTACGACTGCCGCGTGGCCAGCAGCTTGTCGTTGAGCTGCATCAGGTCCTCCTTTTTGGTCGAGTACTCGCCAATAAGCTGCGTGATCCGCGGATGCAGCGACATCAGCTCGTGATACATGCGCTGCACATCCGGGTTCGCGGCAACCGACCAGTCGGGATGCCGGCTGGCGGTCGCAAAGATCGACAGTAGCCGCTCGACGTTCTTGGCTTGCGCAAAGATATAAGCCTCCATGTCGGCGGGACTAGCCGCCGAGCTCACGCTTTGCGGCGCCGGCTTAATCGGCTCCACATAGTTGAGCGGGAAAATGCCGGTTTCGCCACGAAGAGTACCCTTCCACCAATCTTTGTGCATGCGGTCCACAACCTGGATGATATCGCCTGCCTTGAAAGATAGCTCGCCAGGCCCAGACGCATTGAGATCGTACAGTGCTTTTACCTGAGAAATCTCTGGTTCCTGGGACTGTCCCTGGGATTGCGGCTGGAGCTGTGGCTGCGATTGCGGCTGGGGCTGGGGCTGCGACTGCGAACGAGGTCCCTGATCCTGCAGCGAGAGAGCCAGCGCTCGCTTGAGGTCCTCGTCATCGTCGTCATTGGCTTGCGCTGCGGGCTTGGCCGAGCTCTTGGCAGGCTTCTGGGCCCGCATCTTGGAAAGAGCGGTTGTAGGGCCCTCAAGAAACGACTTGTCGTCGTCTCGCTGGCGCCAATCGTCGAGAATGTCTATGAGTCTGTCCTTGACGGCCTTGTGAGTTGCCGGCGAGGTGCCCAGCGCAGTCAATGCTGCCCAATTCTTGTCGGGGCGGTTATAAACAGCAGCCAGACCGGCATTTTGGACCACGGCGTTCAACACCGTCAGACTATACAGGCGAACATTGCCGTTTGTCGAGTCCTGCAGCTGGTTGATGAGAAGATCCACGGCTTTCCAGGCGGCATCTTCGCCTCCATCATTGACGGCCATGCATACTTTTGCTATTTTTTGGTAGTCCTCGGAAATCTGGTTCTTGTCTGTAGCCTCTTCAATGAGGGTTTTAAGGTTGGCCATAACTGTTAGAAATGGGTGGGGGCGCGGTTTGCCTGAATAAGCCTTGTGAGTAGAGGCAGTTTGGCTTAGCTGGAAACTGAGCCCCCGGAGAGGAATCTAGACCTGTCAGCGAAAAGACGTCTGTGACTAAACGGAAACCGGACCGGCTGGACCGTCAGCATATAGGCGCCGATGACTAAGTCGGGATTTTTTTGACCGAGAAGTCCCCAAACAATCAACTAAGCGGTATTTGTTATCGATCTTGACTCCAATGACCACCCACCGACGTGGATCATCGATAGGACCGATTGATGTGGGAGACACCCAGGGCTCTTCATTGAGCACGGGCCAATCCTCCGAGCTGCGCCATCGTTCGCGCAGCCAGTCATCCGCGTCCGCGAAAGCAGACAAGAACGGCAACAAGTCGGGCCAACCGGCCCGGGCCAGTAAAGGCCTGTGGCTCAAGTACCTTGAGTTTGCGCGTAAAAATACTTGGTTCACGCCTTTGCTGGTGCTGATCTTCTTTTACAGCTGGTACTTTTTGTCGGCCCGACACGACCCGAACCATTGGCTGAATGCCTGCATTGCCATTTCGTATCCAGTTGCCGGCACTCACGATCCGGTGCTGTACGGCAAGGGCAAAAAGGATTTTGCGTTTGTTGCCTTCAACGTTATCACGTTTACCTTCACCCGCGAGTTCTTCATGCAGGTGCTGCTGCGGCCGCTGGGGTACGCGCTGGGCGTGCGGACCCGGCATAAGCTCAACCGGTTTGTGGAGCAGGGCTATTCTTTGATTTATTACGGCGTCAGTGGGCCGGTGGGCCTGTACATCATGTACACCAGCGTCAACGGGGCGCTGTGGTACTTTAATATCGATGCTTTTTATGAGGATTTCCCCCACAAGTACCACGACGCTCTCTTCAAGTCGTTTTATCTGCTGCAGGCCGCGTTCTGGGCCCAGCAGGCGCTGGTGCTGACGTTGGCCCTCGAGGCCCGTCGCCGCGACTTCCACGAGCTGGTGTTCCATCATGTCGTTACTATTGCCCTGGTGTTTTTGTCTTATCGCTTCCACTTTACCTACATGGGTTTGGCCATCTTCATCACCATGGATGTGTCTGACTTCTTTTTGGCCATCTCCAAGCTGCTCAACTACCTGGACTCGCCGCTTACCGGCGTGTTTTTCGCCATCTTCACGCTAGTATGGATCTACATGCGGCACTGGCTCAACCTGGTGGTGCTCAAGTCTATCCTCTACGAATTCCAGACCGTGGGTGACTTTGAGCTCAACTGGGATACTCAGCAGTACAAGTGCCGCTTGTCGCAGGTCATCACATTTGCTTTGTTGTTGGCCTTGCAGCTTGTCAATTTCTACTGGTTGGTGCTCATTCTCCGCGTCGGCTACCGCTACCTCGCCAGCAACGGCCAAGAGGCCGGAGATGTTCGCAGCGAGGACGAGGACGAAAAGGACGACAAGGACGAGTAGAGGGTTGGTTCATAGAGTTTTCATAAGCCCAGTTCTTCTCGGCACGTAAAATCTGGTTAGCATTAGCTGCTAGCATTAGCTATTAGCTTTTGGCTACAAATAGGATATGTACAGACTAGGCGGCGTTGAAGCCCTCGCCGGACTTTGCGACCTCGCTAGCCTTTTTGAAGTTGGCCACCTCGTCCAGCCGCAGCTCGCGGCCCCGCTTGGCGGCATTGGACAAAACGCCCAGAATCAGGTCGCACGTCCGCGCAGAGTCGTCGTTGGCCGGCACAGGGTACGTGAGCAGCGACGGCTCGCTGTCGCTGTCGACCACGCCAATGGTGGGAACCCGGGCCGTGATGCACTCGTGCAGCAGCGGCCGGTTCTCCACCGGGTTCAGAACAACAACCACGTCGGGCTTGATGATCGTGCGCTGCAGGTGCGAGCCCAGCTGGCGGCCGGTCGGCTCGTCGGCCATGTCGACCTCCAGGCGCGCCCAGTCGCCGGTCATGTTGGTGGCATTGGTGAGGGTACCCGGGGCCCAGCGGGTGTGTACATAAAAGCCGCCGGCGCGGTCGGCCGCGACTTCGACACTCTTGGCCTGGCCGTCGCGAGTGCCCACAAACAAAACAACACCGCCCTGCTGGGCCACGCCCTCGACCACCGAGGCCGCCCGACGCAGGCAGGTCAAAGTCTGGTCCAAGTCAATAAGATGGATACCGTCGCGCTCACCATAGATGTATGGCAGCATATTTGCTCGCACCCGGGATGTGATGTGGCCAAGATGGGCGCCGGCAGCCAGCAGAGTAGCCACCGAAGTCTTTTCGATCGGCGGCGGCCGGAACACGTTCTCGTAGGGCTTGTACGAGTCCGAAGTGACAGAGCCGCCCACTTCGGACATCTGGTTGAAATGGAACAGCCGTCGCAAAAACAGTTCCTGCGAACTGTAGGGCTCATCAAACGCCGACCGCTTGAGCTGCGGGAACTGCTGGAAGCCATGCATGTTACCGCCCACCATCTTGTCGCTCTCGCGGGCATTCAGGATATCGTGCAGAGTGTTTGTATCGTTGAGCATGCGGTTAAACTCATTCTGGATCTCGTCCTGGAAGTCGTGGTCGAACACAAACTCTTTAACAAACGCCTGGAACTCGGTCCCGACCTTGTCCCGCAGCTCGGGCGACATATCGACTTTTTCGGGAGCAGCAAACGACTTGGTCTTCAAAACCTCCCGCAGCTGCACCATCGCCTGCTCTTCCTCAATAGAAGTCTCCGTAGAGAAAAGTCTCACTCCTCTTCTACCGGCATTTCGCAGAGCCCTGAGCATGATGAGTAAGGGGTGAAATTTCACCGGCCTAGTCATCCTTGGGCGACTCAGCTCAGGCTGCCGGACCCGAAGCCTCACCTCGGTGTCTTTAGTGAGGAACTAGTCGGAGAGATATCAGCCAACGAAACTGCTGTAGTGATCAATTTAGTATCTTTTCTCAGTTCTGAGGTCGAAAAGGCGGAACGCATAGCTGCCGCTGAGCCTCACCTCTAAAATATGAGTTTTCCTCGAACTCGACCTGTCCTTACTCAATCCCTGCCAGGTTTAATGAGGCTGTAGGCATTCTCGGGCTTGTGGTCTGGCAGCATCCTGAGGTAGTTGACAGCGCGAGTTACTGGGATCATACAGGTCCCTGTAATGCGTGCCGCCGAACAAGGCATGGGCGGGTTGCATGCACGCCGGCGAACCTGGCGTTTGAGGTGGCTGTTTGACTGCGTATTAGAAGCTGGATCCAAATCACGTAGAATTATTATTTTTTTTTGGTGGCAGGACCACCGTTACGTCCCTGAATTAATCCAAGAATGTCGTTTCAAGCGGGGGCGCATGCAGGTGATAGATCACCTGCAGGTGAGATGTCATGTGGGTGCCTGCAGCAGGGCGTGCGTATTCCCAGGTACTTAAAGCCCTGCCACTAGTAATTTCGATCTACGACTCCCTCTTTTGTTCGCTTTGCTTCTACTGCTATTGGTACCAAACGCATTGTCAAGCACGGGCTGCCGGCCGTGGCTACTTCGGCAAAGACATCCGCTGCCCGCCTGGGGCGTTCGCAAGCCTCTCAACCGGCTTCGCACCACCAATCGCGGCAGAATCATGAGCTAGCGAGTTTGTTGAAACTGAAGGGCTATGATCTGACTGCGCCGGTTGTGCCTGTTGTTACCCCGTTCGAGCCCAAGTGCGTGCATCTTACATGCAAAGAGGTAGACACCGGCGTCTACAAACTCCGCAGTCTTCATGTGCACACGAAGAGCATCATCGACTGGAGTCCCGTAGAGCACGATCTTCGACGAGCAGTAAAGATGATGCCTCCCCCTCTTTGCGAAGAGGTGGGCAAGCGTCTACGTGAGGGCTACGTGTTTAGCGGCATAAACAAGCTCAAGAGCGTCGTGATGGTTACACCGGATTCCCGGTACCCCTATGTATCCTATGCGCTGCCGAATAGTGTAGTTCGCAAGTAGGTCTAGAATGAGCTATTATTTGGTATATTTGTATGATGGTTTTGGGTGATATATGCGGGTGATAGATGCACGTGATAGATCGTATGCATGAGTAGGGTTTGTGCCTGCATAAATGTGATAGATCACATTTTGAGGCGGCCTCTCTGGGAATATAAAAAGGCCCATAACCTCCCACCTGGTCGCTAGTTCTGATGAGTTTGCCCACTGTTCTTCGCAATCTGCGTGCTCTTGCTACCTCGACCACTTCCGTCAACCGGCTTTGCCTGGCCGAGGCCATGCACAAGTGCCTTTCCCGGGCCCGTCTGGAGCGACTTTATTTCATCCCCGAAAAGGAGACGTGCTTGTTTGTGACCAAGAAGCGCACTCACAAGGCCTCGGCAATTTCCTTGAGCTCCTGGATCCCCGACACCAGCAATCCTCTTTCTCCCGGTGATGCGATTCCCAAAACGGTGCTGAACAAAGTCGCCGAGTACCTCCGGGAGGGCTACGCTCTTGTTGGCTTCAAAAACAAGAGCAAGTCGGCGGTAGTCTTTAAACCTTCCGAGCTTGTGGAGGGAATTGACTATGTGCTGCCTCCCTTTAAGGAAGTCAAATAGATGCTAGTTTTGTACGAGTAAAGGTAGACCAATAAGTTCACTAAGACTACTTTTCAATGTGCTTGGCAACACGCGCAGCGCGTACCAAAGGCGCCAGTGACTGCACCGGGTCTGCCGAGGCAATAAACGGCTGGGTTAACAGCTCGTCAGCCGAGGCACGCTGCTCGACGTTGACACGCAGACACTTGTCGATAAAGTCGGTAAAGACCTTTGACAAGCACGACGGGTCCTTGATGGTGGGCGTGCCGTTGCTGATGATCATGTACAGCGCCTTGATGGGCGGTTCGTTGAGGTAGGGCGGCTCGCCCTCGATCATCTCAATGATCATGATGCCCAGCGACCACACATCGATCTTGGGGCCATAGTCCTTGCGGGTGACAACCTCGGGCGCCATCCAGTACGGTGTTCCCACCATGGTGTTACGCTTGGACTCGATCTCGTTGATCTGCGCGCAGTAGCCAAAGTCCGTGAGCTTGATATCGCCCTCGGACGACAGCAGCACGTTGTCGCTCTTGATATCGCGGTGGATCACTCCATGAGCATGCAGGTGGCTGAGGCCTCTCAGAGTCTCGCGACACACGGCACCGATCTGAGCCTCGGTCATCATGTTGTAGGTGACGACCTCTGTGAGAGAGCCGCCCTCCATGTACTCCATGACCACCCAAAGCACGCCCTGGTGGATGTACGAGTCGATAAAGTTGACGATGTTCTTGTGCTGCGACTGTTTCATCACAATGATCTCGTTGACAATCAGCTCCTTTTTGGGCTGCGCCTCGAGCTTCATCTGCTTGATGGCCACGCGGCTGCGATCGCTGTTGCGCTCAGCAGTAAACACACCGCCCGAGGCGCCCTGGCCAATCTTGGACAGACCGCAATAAAGCTTTGTAGGGTCCAGCGGCGTGCAGATGGTGTCCAGGCGACTGAGGGCATCGCGGTCCTTTTGAAGCTTGGCCTCGCGCCGCTGCAGTGCGGCCGCGGCGGTCTCGCTCGAGTCCTGGCCGCGTTGCTGCCGCAACGTCGACTCCAGCGCCTTGAGCTCGGCCTCCTTGTTAGGCACATCCTCATGGTACTGTTGTTGCTGCTGGTCTTGAGCCTTGAGGCTCGGGCTCGATGTAGGGTCAATAAGCGCGGGCCGGCCCGAAGTTGACACCGATACTGGCGGCTTGGCCACCCGCGCCTCGCCAACTACTACGCCGGTATGCACGCCCGTTCCTGCAGGCTTGAGCGGCTCGCTGCGCTGCTGGTAGCCAGCGTGGCTCGTCTGGCTCGCACCGCCATAGGGCTGATGCGGGTGTGCCGATTTGCCGTGACTCGACGGCGCCGCGTAGCCAGGATGCTGCGGGTAGCCGGACTTTGAGCCGCTGCGCTTGACGTCGCCTTGTAATAGCGACCGCACATCTTTCTGTTCACCCGACGGTCCAAACCGCTTGGAAACCTGTTCCAAATAGTTGGGGTTGACAGACGGCACGCCCAGCGGCGGTGCCGGTGCTGGTCGCGGCGGAGGCGGGCCCGACGGCAATGTGGGCGGGCTGATGGGTGAGGCGATAGGTCCTGCGACTGACGAGCCGGACGACGCCGCCGATTTGCGCGTCGACAGCGACCGGCCCAGCTTGCCTGAGGAGCTGCTCCCCGGGTGCGCGCCCTGCGCGTCGGGCACACGCGGAGCCGGCCGCGCGGCCACAAACTTGGAGAACGGATTCGATGACGGCTGCGACGGCGACGCTGGCGTGGCGCCGATGATGGGGCTCGAGATGGATGCCGTGCTGGGGTTCTTGCTGCGGCCCTGCGACGGCGAGCTTGGTGAGTCGCCGCCCACAAACGGCGACGCTAGGCCCGACGCAGCCAGCCCCGACGTGGAGCCGCTGGCGCCAGCGTGGCTGCTGCTGCCCAGTTTCGGCGTCTTGAACCCGAACTTGGACCATACGTGGTTGTCGCTCTCGGTCTGCTGCGCTGAATAGAAGTTCATCACATCCACCACCGCCTGCGGGTTGTCTTCGAGCTCGCGGGTGGTGATGCCCGAGTCGGTGAGCAGTTTCTGCCACTCGGGCGGGATGCCCACAAACTGGCCCGACTCCGAGTCGTAGCCCACGTGCGTGACGTGCTTGGCGTTGTAAGGCTCGGAGATCTTGAACTCGCGCTGCGGGGGCGCCTCTTGCTGGCTGCTGCGACGGTCGCGGATGCTGCTCATGACGCGAGAAAACTTGTTGCGGATGGACCCGGGCGTGCTCGCGCTGCGCGGGCTCGGTACGCCTCGGCGGCCAGGGAACTTGCTCGCCTGCGAGCTTTCTTTGGGCGTCGAGGGCATGCTGCGGATGCCGCTGCCGCCGTTGCTGGCGCTGCTCGCCGTGCTGCTGCCTTTGGCGCTCCCGGGCTGCTGGCCCGGCGTGTGCGCAAGGCCCGCTTCCGGCGTCGTTACGACTCGTCGTGTGGGCGGCGACATGGCGGTATGAGCATTGTCGAACCCACCGCTGCGCAGCGGCGGCGTCGACATGCCGAGCACCGCTTCTGACGGGTTGGCCGACAAAGACAGGTTCTTGAGATTGGCAATGCCCTCGCCTACGGGGTCATGGCCGTCCGCGTCGGGGCCGTTGCCATTGTCGTTGAGCTGGATACCGGCATCCGACGGCACCGAGCGAGCGGAATGGACTGACGCCGAGCTCGAGTCCGAGCTGGAGACGGAGCTCGGGTCGGAACTCGAGCCCTCCCTCGCCCGCGCGGCCTGCGTCGACGGATCGGACGGATTCGACGGGTTCGCCGGCTTGTATGGGTTTGTTTCTGCGTCTAGGGACGTCTGCGACCGGATTCGGGCCGTTCCCGGCAGGCCGGCCACTGCAACGTCGCCCGAAACCCGCGACGTGCGCGACGTGCGCGACGAGCGGGTGGTGTCGTTGCTGGTCGGGTAAACGCCGCGGGCTACCGACCGAGAATGGGACCGCGAATGGGATCGCGAGTGCGCTGAGCGCGCCGAGGTCTGCGAGTTGGTGTGCGAGTGCGAGATGGCCTGACCCTTTGACGGCGATTGAATCGCGTCGTCGGCCTGGTCGCCCAGCCGCGAGTCGCGCTCGGCCTTGCGCCGCTGGCCCGACTTTGTCCATGCCGCCGGAACCGTGTCGGGCAATTGACTAGCCCGCTTTGCTCTCGGCTTGGACACCTTGAGGCTGGAGCTGCGCTCTTCTATTTGGCGCTCGTCGAACCGGAACTCGTAATCCGACAGGTCCGTCAAATCGTTTGGGGTCTCGCTAGTCACCTCGGGAAGATATTGCTGCCGGGGCTCGGGCTCCTTGTCGAGCCGGTGGGCAGCCAACGGCTCTGGAGCAGTATGAGAGCTTGTCACGCTCGACATAGCAACCAATAGGAATGCGGATGGTCAATGAGGTTTATAAAAAAAAAAGGCACACAAAAGAAAGGCAGAATCTGCAGGCCCAGAATTCTACCGTGAAATGGGTATGCTCTCCACGTTCAAAAAAGGGGGGGGTAGACGACGATTGGAGAGGTTGTGTCTGAGTAACGTTTGATGCACGAGGGCACTATAATCACGCCAACACTAGGATTCTCGCGTCGCTGGGAAAACTGCCGTCAAGAAACCTCGGACAGGATGTAACCGAAAAGAGAGGGTTCGGCACGTTTCAGAAATGGGTAGGAAACGGATAAGGGGGGAAACGTGGTAAAGGGTTCGCCGACTGACAAATATAGGCGGCGCCGGATGATCTGCGTTGGGAAACTGGCGGGGGCTAAGGAACTCCCCTGCTTATCTGAAAGCGTCGGCATGCGTGATGCCTCCCGGAAACCGGTGGAATGTTGAGCGGTAGCACTAGCGCATATACTATTGGGCGCTAAAATCGTGGCTTTCCTGAAACCAAAGTAGGCGTCATATGTAAGAAAGCCTTGATCCCCGAAAATAGGCTTTACCTCGCTGCCGTCCTCAGAAACGCGCTGCATGCGCAGGGTAAGGTATATGTGTGGCTAAAGGGAAAAAAACTCGGTGTTACAACTGCCAAGAGGCCAGTGCGGAGTTCTGCATTTGGGTTTAAACGCTAGGTTTTCTTTTCAGAAACAACAATAAACGGTTTGGCAGGCTTGGCTTGCGATTTCAAGTGCCGGGGGTTGCCCATACCGCATGCTAGCTTAAGACATACATAATTATTTGCCTGCATGGTAGAAACGGCGCGGTGCGTGGTGAACGGTCCTGCGTCGTTGCTACTTGCCGTCTTGGCTGGTTGTTCGCTGGTTTCCGATGCTGTTGTCGATGTTAATGAAGATATTAACGAATAATTAAATCTATATAACACTATCTACAGATGCTGAAGAATGCTTTTCGCCGGTGGCAGCACAAACACTCCCAGCAAAATCGTTCCATCTTGGCGGAACCGGTCCAGCTGCGTCTTTTGGTGATCTTGCAACTGCAGGTAATCGGGAATCTCGTCGTCGGCACCAAACGGAATCAAATACGCATCTTTGGCAATCGCCGACCGGTTCGGCAGCACGCCGACCTTGTCGCGGGACGCATAATACTCAAACAGCTTGTGGATGGCCGGTTGCGGAGCAGCTTCATCTGACGCAAGCACAAACGACGCAATCAAACGCGACTCGGCGCTCGACTTAAGGTACGCGGCCGCCGTATTTTTGGCAACCTTGCCCTCTACCAGCATCGGCTTGTCGAGGCTAATAATATTACTCCACAGACTCGCCGGCATATCGAGGCCTCCGAGATGGAATGCGGTAGCGGGGAAGTCGGAGTTGCGCTGCATTTTCACGACTCCATCCCAAACAGGCATCAATTCCTGGCGTGGTTCCGTATCCCCCTCTTTGTTTGCGTCGTCGTCATCGTCTTCGGGCGACGGGGTGGGCGAGTACGTTACCCCGAAATCAGCCCCGTTGTCGTAGTTGGCTTCCGTAGTGGCAGATACTCGCGGCGACTCGCCGCCTGTAGTAACGGGAGCGGCCTCGATGTCTTCGGAAGGCGCCACGCGCGAATTATCCAGCGGCCCGTGCGGACCTGCGGCCTCCATAGCATTCAAAGGGACCTCGCCCACCAGCTCTTCGCCCTTGTGAGTCTTGCGTATTCTCGGGGCCTCGTCGACCTTTAATACGCTCTCGCGAATACTCTCTTTACGCACGGACTCGGCGAGTTTCTGGAGCTCGGGATTCAGCAGCTGCTCAGAGGTCAGAATAGCAAACTCGTCGGCCGAAAGCTGCCGTGTAACAACGCGCATCTGCAGGTCCTCGTTTTTGGCATCCTTGAGATTGAAGTGCATGGACCGGAACTTATCGCGGTACTTGTTGCCCACATCGGCGTCTTTGCTGCTTTTTTGCGGCTTCAATGCGTGGTGGTCATACAACGCCTGCTCGATTTCCAGTGTGAGTTTGCGCGAAAATTCAAGCACATTGGTATCTTTCGGTAGTAGGCCCTTGGCAATGGCCGTAGGCACCAATTGCCGCGAGACGATGCGGTCAAAGGCATTCAAAGCCGATTGACGGACCTTATTTTCCGGAATTTCCGCCTTAGGAACTTGGTCTTCCTTTGCGTCTTCAGCCGACTCGCTGGGCTCGTTAGACTCTTCTGTATGCTCTTCGGGCTCTTTGGATTCCTCTTTGGATTCCTCCTTGGGCTCGTCCTCAGGTTCACGAGGTGCACATGTGGGGCAGTAATAGGGCTCTTCTACTGCGGTTTCGGTGTTCACGCCATAAACGCACGACACATGTTGCCAGGACTTGCAGTTTTCACATTCGGCCATCACCCGGCCAGGAGGGCTTTTTTTGTCATTGCACACGCATCTGACTTCTCCTTCCTTGATATTCTCGATCTTGTGGTTGCCTGAAGCACTACTTTCGCTTGTTTTTCGGCGCTTGGAGCCGCCGGCGGCCGAACCAGCGGCGGATTTCCTGGTCCTGGGCGGCATGGGATTACGAAACATCGGCTGTTGTGGAGAACCACAATATGGCGAACACCAGCATGCAACTAGCACCAGGACGCAGCTAACACCAGCAGTAATCATTGCCAGCAGCAAAAAAAGGCAGTAGACAAAAGCAAAATAGATAAATTACAAGGTTACATTGGTGGTCATATTGGTCGTCATGTTGGTCGTCATGTTGGCGCTACTATCGGTAGGGGGCTCGGTTTGGCCATCGTCGCCAGTTCCATATACCCGAAACTCCAGCAACCGGGCCATATAGGGGCTTGCATTGGCAATCGTAAACGCCGTCTGCCGAGGCACTCTAAACACGCCCTGGTTGCGCACGACGTACTCCGTTTCGCCAACAGTGACCTTGACGGCGCCCACAGACACCGAAAACGCATAGGACGGATGGCCGACCTCACCCGCCTCTCTTCTGGTCACGGCCTTTTTGTCGAGCGTCATGTATAATATCGACGCTGTGTGGAGGGCCATCGCTCCAAACAGCGACCAAATGTGTACTCCGGGCTCGCTATCGGGGACGCAATCGGCGACGTTCAGGTTCATTGTGGACTTCGCGATCTTTCTGCGGACCTCGCGGTGGTTGAAGCGGTCAAACATCAGAGCCGTCAGCACGTCCTGCTTGTCGGTTTTGGCATTCGCGCTCAATGGCTCGATGGGCGGCCGTCGGTGGCGTGTGCGCCGCGGCCGGTCGTCGGAAGGTGCCTCGGCCACGCCGTCGACTCGTCGGATCCGCGTCACTTCATTGTTATGGCGGTCCACGCGGTGCTCGTAAGTGATGGATTCTCGTTCCCAGAAACTCACGGGCGCTACCCGCCGGCGGCGCGGGCGCCTCCACATTCGGTTGAGTGGAGGTTCTAGGGCACTCGAATCGGGGAGAAACGGCCGGTCTTCTTCGCTGCTGTACTTGAAGTCTGCTTCCGACCCATCCTCGTTATCCGACTCGGACACGATATCCGGCAGATCGTCCATGTCCACAACAGAGCGGTCGCTGGACTCTTCTTCCGACTCCGTGTCCGATCTAGCTCGCGGCCGTCGCGACTTTGACGTGCGTCGCGGGCTGCTTGTGGATCCCCGCCGACTTCGCTTCAGGGGGAGACTTGTGTCCGAGGCGGTATCCTCAATCGACGCACTCAACGAGGGTTCCTCCTCGGATACCGCGATGGAAAACGACCGCTCGTCGAGGTTGATTGTGGGTTCCTCATCATAGTCGAGGCCTTGGTCGAACGTAGGCTCCTCATCAAAGCCACCATCAATTCCCCCATCTATGCTCTGATCGAAGCCACCGGAAGGCTCCTCATCAAAACCTCTATCAATAGAAGGCTCGGTATCGAAATCGGGCACATTTGCTGCGGAAGCAGGGCGGTGCCGCGACGATCCTCGTTTGGGTGAGAGAAGCGTTTCGCGACGAGGGGCACGGGGACTACTCTCTCTTGGCTCAGCATGGGCGCTGCGGCGTGTTGAGGGCCCCGAAGTAGGAACACGAGGTTTCAACTCAGAGTCGAGGTCTGCGGTTGAGTCGGGGTCGAAAATTGCCTGGAAGCTATCGTTAGAGGCCATCTGCATCTCCGAGCCGGCGCGTCTGCCAGAAGAAGAGGCCGTCCCGAGAGGCCGGTCGCCGTCTCTTTCGCTCCGACGAGTGGACTTTGCACGAGACGACCGCACGTCGCGGACGGCCCGCGAGCCAGGTATGATAATATCCGCAATCACGGGCCGTCTTGGGCGCTCCCGGTCGGCCTCAGACGATGTGTGCGGCCAGCCCTCGGTATACGTGGGCCGCGGTTCGCCGTCCTCAGACGTTGCTGGCCAACCCTCGAGGGCCGGAGGCCCCATAGGCGCCGTAGGCTTTGTCGGCGGCCGCCTGACGGTCTCAGGAGCACGCCATCCGTCTGGAACAACAATATCGCGAACCACAGGCCGTCGCGGCCGGGACCGTCGGTCTTCGGAAGATGTATCTGGCCAGCCTTGCGCCGAAACCAGCCCCGAGTCGCTCTCTTGCTGCACCTCTTCGACGAGTCGACCAACAGACGAAGCGATCCAGTTTTGACGACCGCTGCGCTGGTCAACGCGCTCAAAAGTACTTCTCCAACCGTCGGGAATAACAATATCGCCAACAACCGGTCGTTTTGGTCTATCTCGTCGGTCTTCAAACGTTGTGTGCGGCCAGCCTTCAGCATACACTGAATCGCCTTCTTCCGAGGTATGCGGCGAGCCTCCGGCGTATGTCGATGCCGAATCGTCCTG
Organism: Wickerhamiella sergipiensis; assembly: GCA_030563925.1. Lineage (NCBI taxonomy): Eukaryota > Fungi > Ascomycota > Dipodascomycetes > Dipodascales > Trichomonascaceae > Wickerhamiella > Wickerhamiella sergipiensis. The sequence goes on from JAJMKN010000003.1 coordinate 119,952, forward strand.
GCCATTCACTTCTGCGTTCTTGTCGTTCTTGTCGTTGTCTCTGTCCTCCTCGTCTTTGTTGTGCTGGTCGTCCTCGTCCTGGCCGTCGTCTTCGTCGTCATTATGTTTACCCAACAAACCAGACCAATCTTGGGTTCCACGTTGGACACGGACTTTTTCCCGCTCTTCTAGCTCCGATTCGCTAGATTTGAGGCTACTGCCGGCCTCAGACCGAGCATTGTGCGGTTGAGGCAGCGGTTCTAAACTTTCGTCCATCTGCTGTTTCGAGTTCACGTCAGACTCCGCTTCATCGCGCACGTCGTTTGCGGGCTCATTTAAGTGCTCGTCGCGCTGTTGTGGTGATGTTACAGCGGGAGATCCATCGCTCCCGTTGGAAACGCTTTTCAACATGCGCGCGCGTCGGAATGGGGGAACAGTATCTGGGAGGAGCTTGTCATGTGATTTTGTTTTGGGTCTCAGCGATGGAGCCATGCAGGGATGCTAAGGACTAAAGGATTAGAGACGAGGGAAATGAGACCAAGGATAAATCTAGATAAATAGGTAACTAATGATACAACGTGAGAGTACCCACATCCTCGTCAAACTTCAACCGCTCGCCCTGCAGGTACTTGCGAATGGCATTTTTGACTTTGGGGATGCCATTGGCAGAGTGCCTGCCTGCGCCGGTGATAAGTACCAACGGGGACGAGGTGCCCGATCGCTGCCATTCCTCGACTTTATCTTCACAAACAGCCAAAGCCGCGCTGACGGGCATCATGTGGAAATCCACGGTCCAACTCCGGCTAGACATGGCGGCGACCCGGTAAGATAGCACGTCCAGCTCCATCAGTTTGGCTCGCGTGTCGGCCGCCTCCTTACTGGCATCAGTGGCCACTACCTTTGAAAGCTTCGAGCCGCGATGATGCTGGATGCGCTCCATTTGCGTGTCGAGCCGTAGCTGGTATTGCTCGCGGACCCGGGCAATGGACCGCTGGTTGATAGACTGGCTTGCAAATAGCCGGTCCAGGTCGGCATTCGAGTACTTTTTGCTTGGCAGCGTATGCCCTGACTTGTTGTCGCTATCAAGATCCTGCATGAGGTCCTGGATATGGTGGAATGTCCCTGTGTTGTAAAACGCCATGGTCGCTTGGCTGAACGAGTTATCGTTTGCCTGCAGCAGCTCCACAGCCTGCTCGCGAGGAACATCCAGCACGTGCATGAGCATTTCGGTGTTGTGCTTGGTCTTATCCTCTTCTTTGCGGTTTTGTTGGTTGCGTTTCCGCTGCCGCTTGGCCGCTTGTTTGAACCGCTTGTCAAGGTACTGCGGAGTCTCGTCTTTGAGGGCATCGTAATTCAGGAGCACCTCACTGGTCTTGTCTAGATCGTTGTTGTGCTCCATCAACCGCACTCGAAGAGTCCCGCGAGGGACATTCGGGAAACATTGCTGCAGGAACTTGACGTTCGAGCTGAGGTCGTCTTCATCAGAGTCACTGGTTTGCGGGTCGTTTGCGAGCGAGTTGGGTTCCGGAGTCGAGGGTCCACTAGTAAGGTCGTTGATATCCTCTTCAGAAAGCCCTAACTCTCGCAGCTGAGCCTGCATCTGCTCAATAGCTGATGGTGGGCCCGCAGACATGCTATGCACGATAAAGTTGCGTCAGACAGGCACTAAGCTAAATACACTGTACCTCTAATAATATCCAGCTGCTGGTAACACTTGCAGGTGTATTATTCTTCTGTTTAAACTGGCGGTATTCCATTTCTTTTCTTTCGATTTGTCCATTTATTGTCTATTTATTTCTTTTATTTTTCTTATTATTTGTTTGATATTATTATTATTTGATATCTATTTGTAGTCATTTGTTTTCCTTTGTTTAAATCATATTGAAGTTGTTTTCATTTGTTTTTCATTTAAATCATAATGAAACATCTTGATACAACCACCGTGACTTTCTAGCTGATCAACCTTGATAGTGATTTTACTATTAATCCCTATTGATACCCCCTACTACCTATTGGCACCTCTTGAGACCTCTTGGTACCTTGGAGTCGATTTTTCACTCGCCGATCCCGACACCGATCCCGACATAGTCAGTCGTAAGCCGAAGTTGGCTTGGTGTCATCATGTTTGGTCTTCCTCGCAATCCAAAGGACTATACGCTTAAAGATTACCTGCGGATCGTAATTATCATCTGCTTGTATCTGCTGCTGCGGCCGGTGTTTGAGAAACTGTTCTTCAAGCTCAGTGAACGTGGCCGGAAACGGATGGAGCGGAAACGCCAGGACGAGCTGGCCAAGCGGCATGCCGAGCACCGGGTTCGTGAAAAGCTGGGCCTGGCTGCCGACGAGGATCTGCCCAAGGATGAGACCAAGGAGACTGCTGAAGTATCCGAATCAGCCGTGACATCTGCCAAGGAGGCCAGCACCGAGCCTACCAAGAAGTCGATCTCGGGCATGTTCAAGAAAAAGAAGCCGCAGAGCCGCCAGGACAAATTCCAAAAGGTTCTGGACGACTTTTACAGCGACGAGGACGTTTCTGATCTGATTGATTAACCACTTTCAAACATGCTTGCATTCCGGCTCTTGGAGCCACCATAACAAACTATACCTAATTAATGTAGATGCTCTTATCATCTTTGTGTGGCCTTACTGACTGCAACTGACTGCGACTCCTCGTAGTGACTGCCCCGTCGACTCGTAGTGACGGTCTCGCAGAGAAACTCAAGACCGTCGACTTGTAGTGACCGGCCAGAGACTTCTGACTCAAGCTGACATGGAAGACGAGGCCCGGGAAACGGTGCTGCTCCGGAGAAATTTTAAAGAGGGCCCTCTCTACACTGGCAACGATGGCCAGGAAGGAAAAATTGTGTATGAGATAGAAGGCAGTACGGGCGACGGAATCAAGCGGTTCACCGATAAATATATTTGGAAACGCCGGATTGGCAACGACAAGACAACTTTTCCATTCACACCCGAACATTTCCCTTTGGAGCTCCAAAAGTTCATTGGCACCACCTCGGCCAACGGGACATCCAATGGACACACCACCAGTGTCAATAACTCGGCCGACAAAGTGCTCGATGTCGAGGCAGCAGCTCGGGCCGCTGAAGGCACCAGTACTCGCCCTGGCGACAAGGCCGACGAGGCAGAAAACGCCAGCGGCGGCGAGGACGAGCAGGACGAGTTTGAGGAGTTTGACGATGACGATTATAACGCCGAAAAGTACTTTGACGACGGCGACGACGACGACATGAATGGAGATGACGGAGGAGACGAGGCCGCCTACTGAGCTGTATTTATAGATTGAGGCAAAACGCTTTATATTAAGCAAAAAAAAGTTATGCATTGTACATACAGGCCGCTAGCCGCGGGCAAAACTAGCCGATCAAGGTCGGTTCATGGGATTGATGCGTTCAAACATGGAATCGCCGTAGCCGTCATTGATCTGCCTGGTGATGTCCTCTTGGTATACGGGAGCGGGCTTTGGCGGTGGTGCCGAGAATGTGGTGAGCGCGGGCGAGGAATAGTTGTCGAAATGGCCGAGAGGTGCCTTGCTCTGCCGGGAAGTGGGCCTAGGCTCGTCCAAACTGATGCTGCTGATCTGTTCCTCCAGTTTGGCCAGTACATTTCCACTCAGGCTGGGCCGCAGCGGGCTTGGTGGCCGGTTGATAAACGCATCGTGCACAGGCAAAGGCGGAGGGGTGGGTTCGATTATTCTGTGCAGATCAGGAACACTGTGGAAAGGCTGTTTGTATAGGGGCTCTTGGCCAGGAACTTTGGGCAGCGGTCTCGACTGCCGAAATGGGGACGAGCTGCGTGACGGCGACAAACTGCGAGATGGTGAAGGCGATCGGGCCGGCGAAACGCTTCTTGTGGATCCACTGAGACTGTGGGTCGACGCAGAAGCAATAACACTGGCCCGGCCAGGCAACGGCGGTAAATTGCGTTTGGCCGACGCCATGGATGATGCTGGCGAGAACTCCTGGCCCAGCGACCTCACAGAGGTCGAGGAGTTGCGCCGCGAGGAGCTGCGGCGCTTTTTCGGATAAAACGTCATTTCCAAGTATACCTCACCGGTGTATCGTTTGTTGTAGTAGATGGGATGCCAAGCATCAAATCCCTCCCGGGAAGGAGACTCAAACGCCTGCTTCAAAGGAACAACTGTATCTCCGATGATGTCGGCGGATTTCCCATTCTCATCAAACACGCACAGTTTTAGGTGCGAGTTCTCATTGTCGTTTTGGAGCTTGAACCGAACCTCGTGGTCCCAGCAGGGGGCCTGCCCTCCGCGGTCAATAGTCTTTGTTTTATGGGCCAAAGTGCCAATGCGGGCAGAGCAAAACGGATTTTGCTTGGAAACCGCCCGCTTGTTGCTGAGATTCTTGGCTTTGATGATCACCACAATCAGAGTGCCGAATTCACCTCCAAACACCTGCGACTCATTGCTTGACGTGGACCAAGCAAGCGAATCCATTTTCCAGTGTCCGTTTGCCGATGGGAAAGTTATCTAGCCGGTCCTTCCTAAGTTTCTAACCGAGAATTCGCCCAAGTTTTCAACCCGTGCTGGCTGCGTAAGGAAAAACGCAAGCTTTCCCTAACTGCTAGCTTACTTGAAGCTGGTCCGGTCATTTTACCGGGGCACGGGTCCACATGCATAAAGCCCCATTAATGTGATCCTTTGTTTACATTGCTCAAAACGCGACCCCAGCCAAGATTGAGGCGCGCCAGCACCCTAGAATCTACAGAAAATAAATACTTAAAAGCGGAAAATCGGCTTGGACCCTATTACCAGTTTGCAATCCCAGCCCCGTGCGTTTGCGCAGCTGCTTATTGGGGCCTAGGGTCCGTGCTCACCTTGCATGATTTCGCCTAATTGGGAAGTGGATAAACAACAGCCCGCATGTGTACATATACTGGTTATGCATCCCTGCCCCTCCACCATATGCACGACCGAACTCTGTCGGGGGACAGTCTTCTTGTCCTCCAACGCAACCCGCTGAATATGCGCTACGACGACGGCACCGACCTCGTGCTGGACGAGGACGCTCTCCGTCAAACTGTCTCAGTAAACAAGCCTCGCCTGGACATGAGCCCTCAACGGTCACACGGCGAGTCTGCCGAAATTATTGACGAGCGTCCGCTTGCTGCAAAGGAGCAACATGTACCTTCTGACGTTTCCCCGCTTTTGGTCGCCAAGAAGGCACCGTCTTCGGGAGATTTGCAAGCTGAATCTCAGATTTCGCTGCATGAAAAGCCCTCCATCTCCGACCTCGGCATCTCCGCCGCGCCCCAGCTTGATCTCAACACCGAGCTTGGTACTTCTTTCGTGGCTGATTTCGGCGATTTTAGTCTCTCTCGCAAAAACACCATCGCCAGCCGCACCGCCGGTGAGGTGCGCTCGGGACCCTCCCGTAGCCCTGACCTGATCCAGCGGCTGCGGTCGGTTCGCAAGCAGCTCTCCAAAGAAGGTGTTACTCCCACCCCGAATAGTGACACTGGTATTAACGATTTGGAGACTGACCTGCCTGCCGGGCTCCTGAAAGTCATTGCCTTCTCTCCAAACACGCAGTGGCTGGAAAGCGACAGCGAAGACGACGACGATGCCATTGAGGACGAGACTACTACCGATGAAACACTTCACCCCACTGCCGACAACAAGGACAACCAAGAAAACAATGATGAGGTCCCTACGGCGCCCCTCGACGACTCTGCCACGGAAGAGATTTTCAAAGAGGCTTCGGCCAGTCCCTGTCTCGAAGAGACGGTGAGCATCGATCATCTTCCTGCAGAGCTCATGAGCACTATCCACGAGGAATCTCCCGAACCTGAGAGCACCCGCGAGGCTCACGAGTATTCTTCTCCAGGCACTTTCTCAAGTGCAATCGAGGAAACGCCTACTCCTTGTCTTTCCGACAGCGATCCTGTTTCTGCCGACGACCGCGGGCGGTTGTTTTTGCAGATCAACAAGCTTGGGGGACTGCGTACGCTTCCTATTGATGCTACCAGAAACCCTCGCTTTACTTTGACTCTTGACAATGGTCTGCAAACTGTTACTACTCCCCCTGTTGCTCTATCTTCCCCGCAGTTCTCGGGGGTGATCTCAGCAAAGATTGGCCAGGAATTCGAGCTGCTGGTAGCCCAGGACCTTGAGCTCGTGGTTACTATCAATGTTCTTATGGACGCGGTCCACCCGCCTGTGCGTGCCCAGCGGCCGCAGCAGGCAGAGGCCAGGGCGGCTTCACCGCCGCCCTCGCCGCGCAAGGGCATGCGCGGTCTGCTCACCTCCAAGAAAACCAAGGCAAAGGCCGAGAAGGTTGCAATGGTATGCCATGAAACGTATCTGCGGGATGAGCGTGAACACGATCTGGCCATGGAGGCCTACCGACGCAAATGCAACCTTTGGAAGGGCATCACCGGTCCCGACGGCGAGCTGGCGCGGGGATACTTATTTGAGTCGCACTATGAGAGCGAGATCTACGGCCGGGCTCGCTCCTACTCGCTGCCGTTTTACAATGAGTGGGCAAACGTGGATGACCCGCGGCACGTCTGCGACCTGCAGGTCACGATGATGTTTGTGCCCAAGCTCTACAACAGCGAGGAGCTGCCCACAAGCCTGTCGACATGCCAGCAAGAGCTCCGGATTGCCTACGAGAACCGGTCTCTTTCTTTTGAGGGCTACCTGACTCAAAATGGCGGTGACTGCTCGCTTTGGAGACGGCGGTGGTTCACGCTAAAGCGGAACGAGCTGGTGGGCCACCACGAGGCCACTCGTAAGGTGCGGACGCTGATCCACATGGAGAATGCCAACGAGATCATTGACTGTGCCGAGGCCCCTCCTAGCGAGGATCTATGGTGCATCTACGAGGATCGGACATTCCAAGTAACGTTCCGTGACGGCGAGGAACTCAGTTTCTACGCCGACACAGTTGCTCTCAAGCAAGAGTGGCTGCGGGTACTTCGTCTATCAACAGCTCACTGCTCGGGACAACAAAGAAGGTGGACCGACATGGTACTGGACCGCGAGGAAGCGGAGCGCGAGGCATGAGATGGAGCATCCGTAAATTATTATTCCGTGGCTCCGAGTTTAGGTATTTTGATTAAATTTTGCTAGAAGAATTTCCATAGTTTAACGTTTTATTTGAATTTCGAGCCGACGCTGGCAATAGTGCCTGACCGGCTCATCATGATTAACCAACGTAACCGGATGCAAGGGATGCAAGGGATGCAAGGGATCGTTGGTCATGCGGCATATTGCCCCAACTGACTCGGCCCAGTGATTACAAGCCCATACTTCGAAAAAGGTGGGCACATTAAGCTCCCAGCCCCATAGACTGCATTTTCCGGGCTAATACACCTTCTTTATTTTGTAGATTTTTGGTAATGGACCCTTTAGATATATCCAGACTAGTCTATATGGCGGCAAATTCCCGCCGGCCCAGTCTAACGGGGGAGGGTGAAGAACCACTTGCCCACTTTTCCTTGCATGCGGCTCAGACTTTGACAGTCATTTGACAGCTGAGTTGCCAGAGTAATGTCAAGATCGGTAAAGGTTTTCGGTATCCTTGAGGCACAAAAGTCTCCATTCTTAACTTAGTAGTATAGTCTACATATTTTGGCGCTGCCAATCCACTAAAAACACGGGCCAGAGCCGGTCTAGAGGCACGCAAGGTTCGCTGCTGGGAAGACCCTTCATTATGCATATCCACTACTGACTAACCTCACTACCTAAGGGTATACAGCCAGCAAAGGCAAGGTGGAACAGAAAACCGGCTATCAACCTTTGAGAGAGCCGTGCAATGAGCTTGCCGAAGGTTGTTGTGTTTGATTTGGATTATACTCTGTGGCCGTTTTGGTGTGACACCCACATCGTGCCTCCTACTCGGCCATCCAGCGACCACAACGAAGTGGTGGACCGACAGGGCGACTGCTTTACTTTTTACAGAGATGTTCCAGAGCTTCTAAAGTATCTGAGCGCTCAGAAAAACATTCAGCTATGCATAGCATCCCGCACGCAGTCCCCAAAGACCGCTAAAGCGTTGCTAGACACCTTATACATTGATGGCGAGCCAGCGTCGCGGCTATTTAGCTTCTCGGCATGGGGCACCGGGTCCAAAGTGAGCCACTTCAAAGACCTTAAAAAGCTTACGGGCGTCGACTTCCACGACATGTTGTTTTTCGACGACGAGACTCGCAACAAAGACGTCGAGCGACGCCTAGGGGTTCAGTTCGTCGAGGTTCGATCAGGCATGTCACTGGAGCTGTTCCATGAGGGCGTTGCCCTTTGGAGAAAACGGATTGAAAAGCTTGAGAACACGAATCATTCCACAACAAACGGCTTCCATTGATCTTAGTGACTTACCGTTGTCTCGGTAGCTGCCTGGCCAGCTGTTGCCTTGCTAGCTGCCTTGCCATCTGCCTTGCCATATTCTTGCCTGGCCGGCTGTATCTATCGGTAGATATTCTCCCGTAGCTTTATAGCTGTAGGTTTGTTTCTCTTATCGTTTATTCAACGGTCCCGACTGCCCTACTGCGTTACTGAGTTTACTCCAGTGCCGCGATCTCTTGAACTAGAGCTGGATAAGAAAATGGTTGCTAACTCAAGTCAAGAAAATATTGCTATTCAATAATAAACCCCCTATTGAAAGAAATATGACAACTAATAATAAATGGCGAGAAAGAAATCAACCGATCACCTTGTCCTTGACAACCTCAAACAAGGACTTCTTGTGACCCGTCTCCTCAACAACGGTCTCCGAAGCGACAGTCTCGCGGAGATTGGGGTCATAAGGTGTCTCGGTACGGCCATCCTTGCCATAGGTTTGGCCAGTGGTACCGGTGGTGCCGGTAGTGCCAGGAGCACCAGTAGTACCAGTAGTACCAGTAGTACCAGTAGTACCAGTAGTACCAGTAGTACCAGTAGTACCAGTAGTACCAGTAGTACCAGTAGCACCAGTAGTGCCGGTGGTACCAGAAGCAGCAGCGACGTCACCGCGGTTCAGGCCATGGCCGGATCCAGCAGGGTACGCCGCGGGATCCTGAGTCTGGTAGTTCGAAGACTGCGAGACGCCAGAGTGGCCATGCGAGCCAGCACCGACACCGGCACCAGCGGCACCAACGCCAGCGGCGCCAGCACCATGAGAAGTGCCATGAGAAGTACCATGAGGCTGGCTACCCGATGTGGAGTAACCAGTCTGCTTGGTGTCGGCGGGGTAGGTCTGTTGACCCTGCGACAGCTTGCTATCAGCAGGATACTGCTGCTGGCCTTCGTAGTTCTGACCCTGGTGACCGGAGTGGTGACCAGAGTGTTGACCAGAACCAGAGTGGCCCGTGTGCGACGACGCGCCCGCCAGGCCGGCAGCACCAGGAGCGGACTCCTGGTAGCGGCGGTTGTCGCTAGTGTTGCCATGGCTCTGGCTATGGCTGCCAGTAGCATCCTTGCCAGTGTGGCTCGACTGGCTGTGGCTGCCGTGGCCGGAACCGTGAGCGGCTCCGTTGTCACGGCCGTGGTGAGTACCAAGCTCGCCACCAGCCTGGCCGGGAGCGACAGTGGAGTGCTTGCCAGTGGACGGGTTGTAGGCAGTAGGCTCAGAGTTAGACTGAGACACATGGCGGTCAGCGGCCTGAGCACCGTCCAGGCCACCCAAGGGGCCACCAGCACCGCCAGTGTTGGCGCCAGTAGCACGGTTGGCCCCAGAGCTGCCAGTGGCACCAGTGGCGCCAGCAGCACCACCGGTGGGACTCTTCACAGCAGCGTCAGTGCTGTACTGGTTAGAGTCGGTATCGGTCTTGCCGTACTTGCGCGCAAGTACGGGTCCAGTCTTGGCGTCGCCCTGATCGACCAGGTCGCTCTTGACGGGAACGCCAGGAATGTTCTCAGCAACAGCAGCAGCAGGAGTCCGCTTGTTGGAGCTCGATGAGCCCGAACGGTTGTGGGTAGTGCCAGTGCCAGAAGTGTTAGAGGTACCGGTAGTACCGCTGTGGTCAGAAGCGCCAGGGCCAACACCGATAGCAGCACCGGCAGCGGTAGCAGCGCCAGTCACAGCACCAACCACAGCTCCAGTGATGCCACCAGACTGGTTGCCAGAAGTGTTGGTATGATCGGCAGAGCGCGAGCTAGTTCCCTCAGGGTAGGCACCAGTAGAATGAGTGCCAGTCGAGTGAGTGCCGCTAGTGCCATGGGTACCAGGCTGACCAGTAGAGCCAAACGCCGAGCTATCGTAGCCCTGAGTGTCGTGCTTGCGGTAGCCAGTAGCAGCGTGCTGGTCGGTGGACAGCGAAGGGTCCTGCGACGCGTAGCCCGCGTTTCCGTGAGGACCAGTGGTGTCGTGGTGGCCATGGCCGCTGCCAACACCAGCAGTGCCATGGGAGCCGTGAGAGGTTCCAGTAGTACCAGTGGAACCCGAAGTACCAGAAGTAGCGTGTTTGCCACTCAGAGCGCCAGCACCGTAATCCTTGGCGTCAGTGCCAACCTGCTGGCCCTTGCCAGTACCAAAGTCCTTAGCATTCGAGCCAGCCGACTGGCCGAACTGCTTGGGGTCCTTGATAGCCTGCTCACCCTGCTGCTGTCCGTAAGAGGACGCATCCTTGGCGTGGCCAGCGGCGTAACCGCCTAGGCCACCAGCGGCGGCACCAGTGCCGGCGGCGGTCTTACCATGGCCAGAGCTGTGCTCGTGGCTGGAGTGGTGGCCGGTGCCAGTAGTCCCGGTGCTACCGTAGTTGCCAGAATCACCATAGCTCTGCGAGGTGCCAGTAGCACCGTGAGAGCCAGAAGTGCCAGTGGTGCTGTCGTATCCTCCAGCAGTGCCATGAGTACCAGAGGTACCATGAGAGCCGTGAGAAGCTCCAGTAATACCAGAAGTGCCCTGAGAGTGCTTGCCACTCAGAGCACCGGTACCGTAGTCCTTAGCGTCAGTGCCAATCTGTTGGCCCTTGCCAGTACCGAAGTCCTTGGCGTTGGAACCAGCAGACTGACCGAACTGCTTGGGGTCCTTGATGGCCTGCTCACCCTGCTGCTGGCCGTAGGAAGAAGCGTCCTTGGCGTGGCCAGCGGCGTAGCCACCTAGGCCACCAGCGGCGGCACCAGTGCCTGCAGCCTTGGAAGAAGAGTGCGAGCCGTGAATACCGCTGGTGCCATGAGTGCCAGTGCCAGAAGAGCCGTGAGTACCAGTGGTATCATACTGGCCCTGCGACTGGGGACCGCCAGGGCCAACCTCGCGAGTGTGGGCAGAGTTATCGAGGTTAGTAGAGTACTGACCCGACTCATAGCCCTGCTGCGAGGAGCCGTGACCGGAACCGTAACCGGAACCCTGGCCGTGAGAGTGGCCGGCGTGAGAAGCGCCGTAACCGGCAGCACCGCCAGCAGCAGCACCGCCAGCAGCGTAACCAGCACCAGAGCCGGAACCAGAGTGGGTACCAGAGCGGGTGTTTGCAGGAGACTCGTAGGCGTCCTGGAAGTCCTCGTCACCCTGTCCATGGGTGCGAGTGCCAGATTGAGCGCCGCGCGACCCAGTAGCACCGGCAGCGCCAGTAGATCCACCAGTGGCGCCACGAGCGTTCTTGGCATAGACCTCCTCAACATCAGCAGTGGCCTTCTTACCGTAGATATCAGCAGTAGACTTGTCAGAGATATCACGGGCAGAGCTCACACCAGCCTGAGTTCCCTCATGAGGGCCGCTCTGATAACCGGAGGACTGGCCATGCTGGCCGTGAGAGCCGTGGCTTCCAGAACCAAGCGCGGCACCGGTAGCAGCACCAGCGCCGGCACCAACACCAGCGCCAGTAGCGCCATGGCCGTGAGAGCCAGAAGTGGAGTGAGAACCAGGACCAGAATGACCGGAGCCCTGCGAGCCAGGGTGGTCAAAAGTCCCATGCGAACCAGGCACACCAGAGCCGTGAGCAGCAGAAGATCCGTGGGAGCTTCCGGTCTGACCAGAAGTACCCTGAGAGTGGCTGCCACCCAGCACACCAGCGCCGTAGTTCTTAGCATCGGAGCCAACCTGCTGGCCCTTGCCAGTGCCAAAGTCCTTGGCGTTGGAACCAGCAGACTGGCCGAACTGCTTGGGGTCCTTGATAGCCTGCTCGCCCTGCTGCTGGCCGTAGGAAGAAGCATCCTTGGCATGGCCGGCAGCATAGCCGCCTAGGCCACCAGCGGCCGCACCGGCACCCGCTGCCTTGGTCGACGAGCCGTGCGAGCCAGTGGGAGCGCCGCCATGCGAACCGGCATGTGTGCCTTGGCTAGAAGTCTCGTAGCCAGGCTGGCCAACGGAACGAGTTCCATGAGCATCCAAGCCAGAGGCACCGTGGCTGCTACCGTGAGGCTGCTGAGAGTAGCCCTGAGTAGAGCCAGACTGGCTAGTACCGTGGGGCTGCTGCGAGTAGCCCTGAGTGCCCTGGGACTGCTGAGAGTAGCCCTGGGTCGACTGAGGCTGCTGCGAGTAGCCCTGGCCAGCGGCACCAGTAGTACCATGGGACGACTGGCCGTGAGTCTTGCCATGGCTCTGCTTGTACTCCTCAACAACACGCGAGCCCTTGGCGTCAGCGCGGTCAAAAGACTGACGCACGCTGTTGGCCGCGTAGGCGCCAGAGCCACCGAGACCGGCGCCGGCAGCACCAGCACCAGCACCAGAGTGGCCAGTGTGATGGCCGGGCGTCTGGCCTTGCTTGTAGTCGTCAACAACGCGAGTACCCTTGGTGTCAGCGCCTTCGTATGCGCCACGCACGTCGTCGACACCAGTTCTGGCGTCCTTGTTGCCCAGAGCAGCAACACCTGCACCAGTACCAGCGCCGGCACCGGCACCAGCGGCCGTGTAACCGGCCTGCTGGCCGTGGGGATGAGCATGGCTGCCGTGGGTCTGAGTGCTACCAGGAGCCTGGCCTGAGAGACCACGCTGCTGAGCAGCGCCGGACGACTCAAGCTCCTCAGTGGGGTTACCGTGACCGCCCTTGTAGCCACCGGTGGTGTAACCGTGGCCAGTGCCAGTGCCAGTGCCAGCAGAAGCGCTGGCGTTGGGGTCGGCAAAGCGAGAGTTGTCAGGAACCTCACCAACGCTAGGGCGAGAGCCGCTGCTGTGGTGGCCAGCAGCCGCAGCTCCACCAAGGCCGGCAGCAGTACCGGCGGCAGCACCAGTGCCAACACCAGCACCAGAGTGCGAGTGGGACTGCGACTGCGACTGCGAAGGGTACTGCTGACCCTGACCAGCACTGTCGCCGTAGTGGCCGACGGCCACGTTGCCAGACTCTTGGCGAGCCTTTGCAATCAGGTTGCCGTCGGGACCACGCTCGCCAGTGACAACGGGTGCCGAAGTAACCTTAGAACCGTGCGAGGTGCCGTGCGAGGTACCCGAAGTCTGCGAGGGGTAGCCAGAAGAAGCGTCGACGCCACGCGAAGTGGTGCCGTGGGGCTGCTCAGTGCCAACAGGAGCACCCTTGTGGGCCGACTTCTCATGGGCAGCGAAGCCGCCAGCGCCAAGAGCGGCGGCACCAGCGCCAACGCCAGCAGCACCATGGTGGCCATGGCTGGGCTGAGAGGTGGTCTGGGTGCCAGTCTGAGCACCAGAGGGCTGCGACACGCCGAGGCCAGGAACAGTAGCCTCACGGTTGGAGGCGTAGTTCGCCGGGCGGCCAGCAGAGCCGGCAGAGCCAGTGCTACCAGACTTCTTGTGGGCCGAGCGAGAGCCAACGCCAACAGCGCCGGCACCAGCGCCAGTGGCGCCAGTAGCACCCGCGGCTCCGGTGTCGCGGTCAACCTCGGGGCTGTTGGGGCCGCTGGAAGCATCGTCGGCAGTGCTGCTAGTGGTGGCCTGCTGGGACAGGGCACCATACCAAGCAGTGAGCTCGTCGTAGCTGGCGGTCTTGAATGTGTACTTCTTGCGACCACCGACCTTCGAGGTGGAGTCCTTGCCAACAATCTTGAACACATTCTCACCAGTGCTGCGCTGAGCCTGGGGGCTCAGCTCGCTGTCAGGCAAATAAATGCTCAACTCGGGCAGCGGATCCTGGTTGATATCCTGCGACTTGAACTGGTGCAGATAACCAGAGGGGGTCACAACATAGAAGCCAGTGTTCCACTTTCCAAGCACAGTGCCCTTGCGCTGCAGCAAGCCCTCGATGAGCGGCTGCGTAGCGTCATGGCCCTTGTTGGCGTAGGTCACATCCGAAGCCTGGCGGCGGAAGCCACCAGAAGGAATCAAAACGTCCTTGTGCTGCTGCGAAAAGTGCTGCCACTCGTGATCAGGAGAAAGCTTGCCGTACTTTGTGGCAATCTCGTTGAGGCCAGTGGATGCCGAGGTGCTGTACTTGCCAAGTAGCTGGTCCAGCGACTGCAGGCTCTGCTGCAAGACCTGGACGATATGGCGCTCAAGCGAAGCAAAGTTGTTCTGGGTGCTGAGGCCGGCGTCGGCATGAACATTCTCCTTCTCGACCTGGTCGCTGAGCGAACCCTGGATCTGGCGGTTAATGATGTAGGGGTCATCCTTAGAATCCAGATGGGTACCGCCGTAGCTGCCTGCGGTCTGGCCGAGTCTGTCCAAGTGCTTCTGGGTAACACCGCGAGACTTCTCGACATCCTTGATGCCCTTAGAGCTGTGGCCCTTGAGGGTCTTAAGGTGCTTGTCGATTTCGCTGCTCAAGGTATCAAGCTGAGGCAAAACCGAGTTCTTGATGGCGGCAGAGGTGTTGTCGCTCTCGGTAATGAGCTTGTCGGTAAGAGTACGAAGGGACAAGAACGAGTCGGCGATACCGTCATGGCCCTTGTGAGCATCGCCAACAGCCGATCCGGAGATCGGGGCACCAGTGAATTGGGGGGGTTCACTGATAGTTTTGCGAGACTTCTCGAGGCCCGAGGTGACCGAGGTTTGGTTGGTAGCGTGCGATTGCGCGTAGTCGTGCAGAGTGCTCACCGCACGCTTCCACTTCTGGAGACGGTCAACAAGTAGGTCGTTAGAATCGTTATGCTCTCTCAATGCATCTGTATCCTTTGCCCGGGGCTGAGTGGAGGTTGAAGAGCCAGTCTGCGGGGCAGCATGAGACGATGTACCATGAGATGTAGTACCTTGAGAAATACCTTGAGATGCGGCACCATGAGAAGTACCTTGAGATGCGGCACCATGAGAGGTACCTTGAGATGCGACACCTTGAGATGCGGCACCTCGCGATGCGGCACCCTGAGGAACCGACCCTTGGGGCACGGAACCCTGAGGCACAGATCCTTGAGGCACAGATCCTTGGGGCACGGAACCTTGACGCACGGAGCCCTGAGGCACCTTACCTTGAGGTGCGGTGGTATGCGACGCGGTAGATTGAGGGGCGGTAGCCTGGGGCGCGTTACCACGAGGGGCCGTAGCTTGAGAAACGGCATGAGACGCCTGAGCTTTAGCTGCGGATGCAGCATTAGATGCAGACGTGGGTTGTTTGGTTGTCATAATGATATGGTTTGGTTGAGGGGGGGTTGTAAGGAAAAATCCGTTCGATGCGGAAACTGGTTCACTTTATACGATTTCCTTTAGCTTGCTTGCTCCACAGTTTTGCTGCGCAAGTGACGCAATGCGGCAAGGGTAATGCGCACGGCTTGCAGCAGCAAACGACCTTTAGGTGCATCCGAAATATCGTAAGGGTAAAGTGAAACGCGATGAGATCAGTTCCATCGAGATATTGCGGCGCAAACCTCGAGGCAATTTGCTAATTGAGTGCAATGTCTTCTTGCGAGGGTGTTTCGTCGGTGAGCGCGATCCTATGGGCCAAGGCAAATACGCTAGAGGGTTGCTAATAAACTATAATATTATGAGATCGCCAGGTCACGCCCCTAGGAGTCGTGGGCGCATGTGCATACTCAAGGAAGCTTGCGCTATACCACGAGTGGAAAAAAAATCGTCGGTCAATAGCAAGAAAATAAGTCGAGTATTTAAAAGATATGAAATGTGGTTGCCGGTACAATTAGATGGCGAAACAACTAATTTCTAGACCGTTCGGCTATTGAAAGTTTGAATGTTGCTAGTGCAACTTGCTCCTCCCTTTCCCCCCCTCCTGTCATGGTTTGGTATCCCGGGTACCTATGTGTGTCATTCCACCCAGAGTTTCCTAGGTAGCCCGTCTGTGGTTGGCCCTTGCCCTGTTCTTAAGGCGTGCTGCAACGAACGTTGCGGCGAAACATCTCAAGGTTGGCCGGGTGGAATTGTAGATGCGAATTTCACTTTCAAAAAAGTTGGATTTTTTTGTCAAAGAGATGATCTGAACTTGAACTTAAACTTTTGCTGGGCTAAACAATGCGGGGGATCAAAGCGAGATGCCGTACCTATTCGGGCGGACGAGCGAGCAATTGAAGGAGCAACAAGTGAGCCAAACCATAATATACATTTTTTAATTTGCATTTTTTCGCATTTTTTCTAGACTAGAACTATTGGGTTGACAGGAAATATGTTTGTTCATTGATACGCCCGGTCGCGTTGCGGACCCTGCATAGGGCATGCATGATTTGGAGGCTGCCCAGCCTTTCTCCGCCCCCCTCGTTGCACTAGTAGTCTGACAAGCCCCGGGCCTTCTAAACTTGGAACTTTGGCCCTCGCTTATACAGCATTTGGGGCAGGCACATAGCCAGGGAGGCTTAGAATGCCAGGGGGTGAACCCTATCCCATGTGGGACGTTTCATTTGTAAGGAAGGACAGAGTATTTCTCATCTCCCAGGTCGGCGTCTCCCATCCCCCTTTCCTAGGACCTTTCCCTTTTCCCTCTCCCCCCCCTCCCCCCTTAGTTAAGTGTGATAAAAAATGGTTCCAGCACCGGATAGCATTCGCAAGAAGCTGGTCATTGTGGGAGATGGTGCATGCGGCAAGACGTGTCTGCTGATTGTGTTTAGCCAAGGCAAGTTCCCCACCGTTTACGTGCCGACTGTTTTCGACAACTACGTGAGCGATGTGATGGTTGATGGCAAACGAGTTGCCCTGGCGCTGTGGGATACGGCCGGCCAGGAAGACTTTGACCGGCTGCGTCCCCTGTCGTACCACGACACCAACGTGCTGCTTGTGTGCTTTGCGATTGACCAGCCCGACTCGCTGGAGAACGTAAAGGAGAAGTGGTACGCCGAGGTGATGTACTACTGCCCCCACCTGCCATTTGTGCTTGTGGGCTGCAAGGCCGATCTGCGCGACAACCGCCAGACGCTGGAGATGCTGCAGCGCACGTCGCAGACGCCGGTGACCTACGCCGAGGGCGAGGCTGCTGCCGAAAAGATTGGCGCCATCAAGTACCTCGAGTGCTCTGCCCGTACCGGCGAGGGTGTTCGCGAGGTGTTTGAGACCGCCACTCGGGCTGCTCTTGCCCCCAAGCCCAAGAAGTGGGGCGGCAAAAAGGACAAGAAAGAGAAGAAGAGCAAGAAAAAGGAGGGCGGCAGCAAGTGCGTCATTCTTTAAGTTCAAAGTTAATAGTTGTGTTTTTTTTGATGTCGTATAAATCTACTGTTCGCTATTTTCTGGGCCCAGCAACGCCCCACAGCCGGGCTTGCCCCACCATTTGGGCCCTGTTGAGGGGCATTTTTTCACCCTATCAAAGGGGGAACCCCGGGCCCTTACCCGTAGTAAACAATTGCTGCTCACGGCACCAACGGGGTCGTGTACATTCCGGAATAACCAGAGAATAGAATGTAGCATTTATTTAGTATGGGCATGTACTACTGAGATCGCTTGAAGCCGGCGGATTTCTGTTCAACGACCCGCTAGCCAAGATGCGGCAATACCCACAGCCATGGGGGGGCTCCACCCCCCAAACCACATGGATAAATATAACTCGCATCAGGCATGACAGGGTAGGGGTGGTCGCTCTGCCGCCATCGCCTTATCGTAGCTGTTTGTGTGTTATGTGGTTGTAGCTGTTTGTGGAAATTTTAGAACGTTTGTAGGTGTTTGTAGTTCCTTGGACTAGTCTGGCAGGCTGTTCAGATCACTTGGATCTCAGTCGAGTCCTCACCCACCTTCACCTATCTACTACACCCTCACTATCTTGGCCATAAAAAAGTGCCTAGGCTATTGCCAAGGCCCCCCAAAAGAGCCAACTGCGAAACGCACGACGTATACTCTATTCCACTACAAATTACCCTTAGTGTCGGTCCACACGTAATTGTTGTTGCGAGGAATCTCGTAGCCCAGCTTCTCAACAAACTTCTCCACCGTCTTGGGCCCACGCGAGCCATAGGGATACTCCTCCACAATCACATCACCCTCGTCAATCTTGTGCAGCAAGGGCGTGAAGATCTTCCATGCCTCGTCCAGCTCATCATCACGAACAAAGTTCGAGTGGTCGCCGTTGAGGCAGTCGAGAATCAGCGACTCATAGGCCTGCGGGATCTGCAGGTTCGAGAACCGCCGGTTGTAGGTGAAGTCCAGGTCCGTGGTCACGGTCTGGGTGCTGAGGCCAGGGTACTTTGCGTTGATCTTCATGTAGATGGCCTCCTTGGGCTGAACGCGCAGCACCAGCTCGTTGCGGGCAATATCCTTGAACATGCCGCGCGGCACCGGCTTGAGCTGCATGCGGATCTCGACCTTGGACTCGTTGAGCGCCTTGCCTGCCTTGAGAATAAACGGCACGCCCTCCCAGCGCTCATTGTGGATCTCCACCGACATGGCGGCATAGGTCGGGGTCTTTGAGTCGGGGTTCTTGATCGACTTGTCCTGCAGGTAGCCGGGCTTCTTGCCGTCGGGGCTGGGGCCGTACTGGCCCAAGATCACCTCCTCGGCCTTGATAGGCTGGATCGCCTTAAGGACCTTGACCTTTTCGTCACGGATATCCTCGGGGCTAAACGACACGGGCCGCTCCATGGCCACCAGCGAAAGCACCTGCAGAAGATGGTTCTGCATGACGTCGCGGATGATGCCAATGTCGTCAAAGTAGCCGCCGCGGCCCTCGGTGCCAAACGGCTCCTTGAAGGTGATCTGCACCGTGTCAATGTACCGGTTGCTCCAGCACGCGGTCATAAACATGTTAGCAAACCGCACAATCAGCAGGTTCTTGACCATCTCCTTGCCGAGGTAGTGGTCGATACGGTAGATCTCGTCCTCGCCAAAGAGCGGCGCAATCTCTGCCTGCAGCTTGCGCGAGCTCTCGAGATCGTGGCCAAACGGCTTCTCGATAATCACCCGAGTATGGCCCTTGTCGCCGCCCACGTAGCAGTTCTTCTTGATGTGCTCGCACACCTCGCCAAACACCGACGGCGGCAGCGCCAGGTAGAACAGCCGATTGACCTCCTGGCCCTCGAGGCCCATCTCCTTTTCGCCGTCGAGAATCACCTGGTTGAGGTGCTCATAGTCCTTGTCCTGGTCGTACGAGCCCTGCACATAGGTGCACAGTTTCTTGAACTCCTCAGCCTTGGAGCTGGTGGCAGCGCCAATCAGGTCAAAGTGCGACGACATCTTGTCCTTGAACTCGTCCTGGCTCAGCTTGGACCGGGCATAGCCCAGAATGCGCACCTTCTCCGGCAGATGGTTCTGGGTGAACAGCGTAAACAGCGCGGGGAACTGAGGTTAGTATCACTTTCTTTTAGTTGTCAAATCAATGGACAGGCCCCGAGCAAGAAACTTTTCTCGGGCGCTCCTCAACCGGCGGCCCAACAATGGCATGGCGACATTGGGTGGAGGGGGTGCTCCCCCAACTAGCGCCAGCGCCAGCCACCGTGGCTGTTCCAAGGGCTTCCATTGGTCCAATTAGCGGTATACTTACGGTTTTCTTCGACGCAAGGTCACCACTGGCACCAAGCACAATGATGGTAGCGTTCTTTTTGAACGAAATCAAATGGGGCTGTGAGTCTGTCGGCATTCGGTGTTGAGCAATGATAGTCCCGGGGGGGGTTATAAATATAATTGGTCCGCTGACTCAGGGCGGCATCGGAGGCCGGTCACCGGCGATAAGCAACCTAAGTCTGTTGCGAGAATTATATCGGAGAATCGCTTTTTCAGGGCCGAGGAATCGATCCATTTAATCTAACTATCATATTGACGGTTGGTTGTTTTCGGCAGGCCCACGTGCCGCAACCACGTTTCCTGGCGATCCTTCGCTCCCATTCCGCCACCACTACGGTCCCTACCCTGGGCCTGAATAATGCTGCATGAGGGTTTACCACAATCACCGTCGATCCACAACGGTCAGCGGCTATAGCACGATCGACCTGATCGGCCGTCCGTGAGGTCCAGACTTGTGGCCAGACCATTTTCCAGATATTGTCCGAGTTAATGAAATAAGTAAATGCTAATAATAAAGTAGAGCTCAGGGACAGTTCGAGTGGCGACAGAGACGACAGCAGACAGCACAGTATACCGCATACAGCAGCCAGCAGGGGAGCAAATCGAGTGCGCAGTCGGCAGCATCACCACTGCGTCCCCACAGTCAATGCAGCAGGCAGCGTCTCGTCCTTTTGGATAGGCTTGTAAGTAGTGTGCACAAGCTTGTCGTCGATCGGCATCCCCAATTCCGCAAGATCGTTCCCGATGGCCGGTGCGTTCAACGTCGTGGCCGGAAGCTCACGATACAGCTCGTCCAGCTGCTCAATAAATACTTTTGGTGGGATAGCTACCGGACCCGCCAGCTGGCCGCCGCCATTGATACATCCGCCCGGGCACGCCATCACCTCGACATAATTCCAGCTGAGAGGGTCGCTGTTTTTGGCGGCTCGGGTCGTAACACGGCGGGAAACTTTGCCAGGCCCGCTGGGCTTGAGCTTGCGCACCAAGTTCTGGATGTTACGGAACCCGTACACCTGCGCTCCCCGAAACACAACCTCGTCGTTAGCCACGAGATGGTACTCGACCAAGTCGCTGTTTTTGCCCGGCACGGTGACAATCTCCGACCCCGGATGCAGCTGCTGGGCCCGGCTCAGCACATAGGCAAGGTATCCGCCTGAGGAAGACCCAAAGTTGGACGTCCACTGCTCGTTGGCAGGCCAGTATTGCGGCGTGAGCTGCGCAGCCGGTACCGCCGCCTCGGGGAGTTCACCAAACTGCATGTTAAGGTCAACCCGCAGCATCTCAAGGATCTCTCGCGCCGTCACTACAATGTCGACCTCACGAGCGCCTTCTACCTCGAAGTCAGGCCGAGATGCCTCGAGTTTCTTGTCAAAGCAGGGCATCACACTCACATGGTAAATCTCCGACATGCCAATCCCAAGCTCCTTGGCCACCAGTTTCTTGGCCAGGTTACCGGTGATCTGCTGCGGCGATCTGACCGGAGAAAGATAGGGAAGAATGTAAGGATGGGTCTTTTCGGCATAAACGGTCCAGCCAGGACAAATGCTACTGAGCAGCGGCCGTTTTTCCGGGTTGTTGAGCGCGGCGTCGGCCTCTTGTTCAAGACAAATGAGTCGCGCCACCTCAATTCCAAACATATAGCGGAACCCAAGCTTTTCCGCAAACAAGTGGCGCAGGCGGGCGTCGACTTGGTCCAAAGTCATACGCAGGCCGTTGGCCAGCGAAATCCGGGTCTGCGGACAGATGCTCACAATAAACGTCTTTGATCTGTCCTCGAGTGCCTTGAGCAGCTCCTTGGGGCTCTGCAATTCCACCAGCAGAGCCTCGGACGAAGTAACGCAGCCACTGCAGGCCAGGCAGTCGGTAAGACTGATCTGGGCCTGGGGAAGTTCGGTCAAGGACGAGTCCTGGGACACCTCGACGGGAGCACCGTCGGTGCCTATTAGGATTTCGGCAGTTTCTTTTGTTTTGGCAACCTCTACCGGTTTGGTGCACGCCACTCCGGGGGCAATGAAATCATTGAGATCATCTGCTGAAAGAATCGTGCTCATTGACTAAGTGAAATTTCCGCCTGATTAATTAAGGTTGTCTAAGGCAGTGTGATTAAGGCTTGGTGCAGTAATGCTAAGCGATAATTTCCCCAGCCTGATTGGGTCGACTCTTAGCGACCTGATATGAGATTCATTTTTTTTTTTCATTGGTCCCTTAACAGTTAGAAATTAAACTAAACTACACTAGTCTACAGGTGTCTACACTAGTCTACACTAGTGTCTAGGTCTACAGGTCAGCAGGTGTCTCTGCGCTAGGTCAGATCAAGGCGCACCAAGGCCCCTAGAGATCACGGCTTTAAAGATCGCCGACCTTGAACTCAGCATCGACCTCGGCCCAGTGCTCGTAGAACCCCTTGAAGAAACGGGTTCCCAGCCAAACGTCCTTGGAGCCCATGGTGGCCCGGATCGAGTGCATCGACAGCTGCGCGACGCCGAGATCAGCACCCCGCAGACCGGTCTTGGACGCCAGCGCCGGTCCGATAGTGCCGCCCGACCGCGAGTCGTTGCGGATCTGGAACTGCTGCACCTTGTTGCCGGTGCGGCGGGCCACCTCCTGGATAAACGCCGAGGTGACGGCATCGGTGATCATGTTGCCATTGGGGTCGCGCGAGAGCGTGACACCGACATTGAGCTGCGGCTTGTGCTCCTCCAGGTACACGCTGTCAAAGTTGGGGTTGACGGCGTGGATGACGTCGGCAGACACAAAGAACGAGTTGGCGTAAAACAGCCGCTGCGTGCTCTCGGACTTTTCGGCCAGAATGCGGTCGATCACGCTCTCCAGCAGGTTGCCCCGGGCGCCGGCCCGCGACAGCGAGCCGACCTCCTCGTTGTCGTAGCCGGCAACAATGCTCAGGCCGTTGTTGGACTCGGTGGCCGACGCCGACTCGATGAGGCCGTGCGACGCAACGTAAGTGCACACCTTGTCGTCGATGCGCGGGCAAAACACAAACTCCTTTTCGAGCCCGCCCAGCGACGCGGGCTGGGTGTCGTAGAGCTGGAGATCAAACTCGATGATGTCGGAAACAGCCACACCGCTGTACTTTGACAGCGCCCGCAGCAGCCGCAGGCTATGCTTGTCGATCAGCGGCGACTTCTTCTCGTCGTCCGTCGGCTCGGGCAGCTTGCCGTCGACCGGCGTCAATCCCACAATCGGCACCGCCTGTGTCTCGAGATTAAACGGACCGTTGGCCGGCGCTCCGAAATGAGGCGCCAGCGTCGGGATCCGCGCAACAGGGTGCGGGATCTTGACCAGCTTGGTGCTAATCTTGGAGCCCTTTTTCACTACCAGCCGGCCGCCAAGTCCGAGATCGCGGTCCCACCAGGTGGGGCCGAGCCCGCCGGCGTACGGCGCCACGCCCAGCAGCTCGTAGCCGTCCACGGGCTTCTTCTTGGAGCTGGGCTTGAGAATCGCAGTCAATGAGTCGGTGTGGGTGCCTGAGATGCCGGCACCCTGCGAAGGCTTCCAGTCCTTTCCCTTTACAAACGCCACAAACGACGTGCCGTTGCGGGTAGTGTAGAAGCGAGTGCCCTTGGACAGCTGCTCGTCCCAGGAATCGCGCTCGGACAAATAAGTAAAGCCGGCCTCTTCGAATTCCTTGGAAAGATAGTCAATTGCGTGGTAAACAGTGGGGGCCTGGTCCGTAAACTGCAGATACTTGGACGCATAGTCCTCCCACGATAGCTTGGGGTCGTGCGGGTCGCTGGACAGCCGCGGCTCGGCAATGACCTCGAAATTGTCGTAATTGGTATACGGCGACGAGGTGTGCGTGCGGCGGCGAGCGAAATTTTCGTTGAATGGACACATATTACTTCTCAATTAAAGAATGGATGCCTGGATGGTGGGTGGGAGAGCCTACGTAGTGGGCCGGTCTCAATTAGGGAACACTAAGCGCTTGGGTGTGGCGCTTAGATACGGCGCTGACACGGCACTTCACGTGAACGTTGGCAGTTGGGTCTTTGTTGCCTGTAAGCTAAGTCCCAGTTGCCAGTTGGGTTCCCAGTTGGTCCCAGTGAATTCACTGTAACTCCCAGTGGGGAGGGCATGCTCATGTCAGGGTGCTTATGTATGGGTCCGCTTGGATTCTGGCCGGTCGTGTGGGGCTGCGAAGATAGGGATCGAAAAAGGTTATGGCATATTTAGAATTGTCATTGGGGTTCCCTTAATGGGAATACTTCAGTCGGTAAGGTTTTTTTTTCCGTTTGCGACCGGTTCTAGCTAGTATTACCCTCGCTCTCCTATCTCCCCACTCTGACATTCAAACAGGATAAACCTTGCAGCGATTGACATGAAAAAATAGGCGCTATTAAAGGCTTTAGTTCAAAACCCCTCCACTGCACTACTTGCAGTAGACAGCATGGTCCCGGGGACCGCTGTAGACCCTGAACAAATGCAGGGCACGGGCTGATGGCATTATAGAGGGTCGCGTTGCCGAAGGGACATTTGCAGGCCACCAACCCTGCAGACCCCAATCTCTTCTGCATAAACAAGCCAGTTTCAAAAAAATGATCAAGCGCTCTGAGGCCCAGGAAAATAGACTGCTTCACTTATATTCATTAAATGTACCTTATCGAACCCTTTCACGAAACTTTTCGTTCACTCTTCGTGGCTATACGACGGTGCCCACCAACGTTGCTGCCTTCGTGCAGCAGTGCCGCGGCCGATAGCTAAAAAATATCTGCAGTCTTAGCGACAAGGGGTGCATTATCCTGCATCGTCCGCCGAACAAAGATCGGTCTTGATGCGTTGCTGGGCGACTGGTTCTTGGCGCAATCATCGAGCAATAGGGGTTCAGAAATGAACTAACTTCTCAGAAACTCAGCCCTTGTCTTTTCAACCAGGTCTGCCAAAACTGGAAAAAATCGGTCTATAAATGTTGATAGTTGGTGACATGTGGGTCTTTCAGGTAGAAATCCGATGGGGGCCTTCCTTTTCATGCAAGGAGTGAAACCTGGTCTCACTAAATGTCGTGCTCGCATGTCGCTCCCATTTTTTTTTCACTCAACGAGCACCCCCCTTGAAGCTACAAGAGCCTCGAAAGTCGCGGGGTACACAAGTTGTCTTGCTTTAAACCTATCCAAGTGCTCATTTTGGCAAAGCTGTTCTTGCAGAGCACACCTCGGTATATCATCGTATTCCAGCGAGCATTGTTCTCCCATGCACATGCATGCCAGCTCATGCAAGTGGCGCAACGGCAGGCGCCACGGTAGTAAAACTTCGTAGGGTGTACCTTGGAGCTCGAATTCTGGGGTAGTTAATTTTCAAATTACAATTTGGTGCGAAAAATGTATGCTTCACTATTTAAAATCAGTGTCACATTTTCATTAACTATTGTTAGAGCCTACACAAGATTTATGCAGGGTGCAAATAAGGTACATTCGTCCCTGCATAATCACGGCTTAGGACCACACAATGCTGACCTAACCTCTGGGGTTGCATGAACGTACGTATTGTTGCTTAGTAATGATGGATCTGGCCAACCTTCATGGTTAGGTGAACAATCTTGCCCATCGCCTACCGGACAACGCTCAAAAGAAAGCACACTCCTAGCAATTTACGGTTATAATATCAATGTTTTTGACCTAATAAACCTATGCGCGCCCTAACGTGACCCTGTTGGACGGCCGTACATAGCTGGCAAGCCCCATGTGCCAGCTTTTCTAAACAACCCTTGCCTGTGATTCTTTTAGGAACATGCATATGCATGCGAGATTGGTTCATCACTCTCTTTCCCGATTAATACATGTCATGCAGCTACCTTGAAGTGCAGAAATGGTCAGCACTTTCAGCCATACCCCGCGTTGATAGTTACACGTCGTTGATGCCTCGTTTCACATTTAGAATCAAGCAGAAGACGAAACGAGCCTGATGGAAAAGTAGTCGCACAAAACCAACCTCGCCAAGACTAGCTCTTTTATTTTCCGTCTCGTATATCTCCGTAACATTAGCGAGCGCTTAAGAAAACATGGCACTAGGAGTAGTGGCCGCAGTTACCCTGTCTTGCAAGGCCCGATCGCTTCGGACATAAAAGTCCGCTCGAAGACGAGAAACCGCCCATTTAAATTTCGCATTGGGGTGCTTTTATTATTTCAAGCTGAGATACCTGAAGATTTTGTGTTGCTGCGCTTGGTAGTGTCCTTTTGTGAGACTATTAAATTTCGCATGCAGGCGATCTTGGGCCGCAGGCGCTTGCAGGACGCGGGTATGCACTTCTCCCCAATGAAAACATGACTCCCCTGACCCAGATCAGCTATTTAAAAGCGGCGTCTCCCCCCTGGAAATGCCGCGACCCTTGATCCCCGCCTTAAATCTCCTACTTCTGCATACTCTTGCCAAAATGCCTTACACTGTGATTGATGTCACATCCCGCGCTGCCCGTAATCTCGTTGACGTCACCATCTCTTGTCTACAGATGCATGGAGCGTTGATAGAGTCCATCAACTGGAAGGCGCTGTATATGAAGCACTTTCCTGATGACTTTGTGATTCCTCTGTCGGGGGATGATACCTGGCAGAACCGTTATGCCAGGCGCTTCAACGCAGGCGTCTATGCTTGTGGCCACTGGAACGGCCACAATAGCTTCGGCATGCGTCGCCTGATCTCTCCCTTTATCAAGGGCATCCGCAAGGTTCGTCGCAGTGGCAACAACTTTCTGGTTCTAGCTGTGTCGGGTCGCTTGTTGCAGGTTGTCGACCACGGTCTTGATGCCGCTCAAGAGACAACGATCTTGTTCACCGACGTCGTGGACTTCTACTCGCAGGGCCCCAATATCATTGCTACGCTTGAAAATGGTTCGTTCTGTGTGATCGAGATGGGGCAGCGAGTGATGGTCGCTCACTTCCCTATGGCCAAGGTTCCAATGACTGCTTTGACAGCCACTGATACCTGGGCGGCCGGCGCTATCAACTCTAGCGGTCAACTGTTCGTGATGAACACTGTTTCCGGCGATTATGGCACTGTTTCTATCCCTGAGATTGACTTCGATGTCAACGACACCGATGCTTCACGTCAGTCCACTGATATGGAGTTTCAGGACTCGACTTCGAAAGAGCTGTCTCGCAAGGCCAAGGAAGCTGAGCGTCGGGCTCAAAGCGGGGTTAATACACCCACTCCTTTGACTCATGTAGCGCCGGAAAAGCTTGAACGGCGGGTCGTCATTGATACTCACGTGCGCCTGCATCTGAAGCTCGCTACGCCTGCCCGTGAGCTGCCGGACGATCCTGTAGTGCAGGCTTTCTCTCGATCTTCCGATTGTGTCGCGTGCGTGCATACCAACAAGACCAGTAGTGACGACAGTGACTTTGAGTCTGGTGCAGACCTTCTTTTGTTGTGTCTCACCAAGAAGGGGCACTTGTTGTATACTCTTGTTGACTATGAGACGTTAACATCACGTGCCAGCGAGCAGATCGAGCAGATCCACGACGTTCTGCGTCCGGACGAGAACTTTGTGCAGATCGCTGGCCATTCGGATTCACTCATTCTTCTCACCAGTCAGGGCCGGCTCTATCAGTTCGCCTACATGCTCGAGGACGATCACTTCAAATTCAAGAACACCAACGTGATTGTGCCGGCTGTGGAGGACGTGGTGTCTTTGTCTTCTAGTGGCATTCACAGCGTTGCCTTGAACAAGACTGGCGCCGTTTATACATGGGGCTTTGAGCTCTTTGACGGTGCCGCTTGCTTTGGTCTTGGCAACCCACAGACGCCCGAGGCAATGATCAACGAGTTCCGCACTGAGAAAAACCGTTTTGTTGATGTTGGCACTCCTGTCCGCATCAACTGTCCTCAAGCGTCTTATGCACACACCGATGGCTTGTGCACGATGGTCATTTGTGACGATCCCAATCAGGTTGCCGAACAACGGAGCCCCGCCAATACTTTCAATGGTGGAATCGGCATTCTCACTGATACTCTCATCTTGCCAGAGACCCCTCTCCGTCGGTAGATGGTAATTCTGCCTCTTGCCTGCTCCTCTGCTCTGCTCGGCCGCTCTGCTTCTCTACTCTGCTTCTCTTCTCTGCTCGGCCGCTCTGCGTCTCTGCTCTGCTTCTCCGCTCTGCCCTGCGTCTAACATCGCTGCTGCCTCTGCAATGATTGGCTGTCACCACCTTTACTCTTGCGCTGCCTGCTTGAGTAAATATACTTTCTATTTATACCACCAACATTTGTTCATTCTACCTTCCAGCTTTTCCAACTGTCACAACAAATCAAAAATCTAAAACAATTCTTTAACAGGTCATTCCTACCCTTCTTATAGGGCTTTCTTTCCATTGACATCCTATTTTTTCTTTAATTTTCTCTTATTCAACTTCAAATTAACTCCGGGTTATCTCTTTATTGCTCACCTCCAAGAAATCGGGGCTGGCTCGCTGGGACTGGCTCGCTGCACATGCTGCTCACAGGTCCAGTCATGCATATCACCTGACATGCTCTCCAAGGTATTCCCCGCAGGGTACCCAGAAGAGACAATTGACTCGAAAACCATCAGAGTCACCGGTAATGAGCTGCCACTAAAGCTTGGGACCCCAATTAAGCTCGACAGGTTCCTCGCTTATACGCGGAATGGCCCCTGGCTCAAACCGTTCACTGGCCCCGAGCTAAAGGACGATCGGGATGTTGTTGCGTTGCTGGGCCAGCGAACAGACGGCTGGCATTTTTGGATCGAGGCCGAGTACCGAATTGGAGATGTCGAGACGTTTATTCGCTTGACTGGCAATGGAATTGAGGTCGGCAGCACGACGTCCAGGGCCAGCGTTTTGGTGCATTTCAGTGAACATTTTGAGGGAATTCCGAGGGCTCGCCATTTTGCCAACGTCGACTGGATCAATGAGTTTGGCTACTGCACTTGGAATTCCCTGGGGACCGGAGTGACCGAGGAAAAGACCTTGGCAGCTGTCGATGAGCTCCACAACACAGACATTTTCCCTAGTCTGGTTATTGTTGACGACGGCTGGCAGGCTGTCACCGACGATCGGCGTTTAAAGTCTATCTATCCAGACCCTGTCAAATTCCCCAATGGGTTTCGAGGCGTTGTCGATGGCTTGAAGAAGAAGGGCGTCGACAAGGTGTTCATTTGGTCGGCCGGTGCTGGCTACTGGAATGGCTTTGTGGATCCGCTGGGATTCGACACCGTCACTACGACCCGAGGTGGAGTTGAAGTAACCCTTCCGAGCCCAGATGGGGTTGGTCGCTACTATGAGACGTTCTTCTCCTACTTGCACAAGCAGGGCATTTATGGTGTCAAGATTGACAACATGAACTTTTTGGATGAGATTGACGATCTCGAGCTACGACGAGAGATCCAATTGTCGTATATTCCTACCATCTTTCACACGGCAAAGCGCTACAAGCTTCAGCTGATTTGGTGCATGTCTATGGAGCCTTACCTGTTGAGCCAGTTCAACGTGGATATCAAGCCCAACGCCGTGCTTCGGAATAGTGACGATTTCTTCCCTGAGATCATTGACAGCCATTTCTGGCACGTGTATTGTAACTTCTACAATGCACAATACACCCATCAATTTGGACTGGATCTGGACTTTGATATGTTTCAGACCAAGCTCAATGCTTCTGATGTGTTTGCCGATAGAATGCCGAGCCTGCATGCGGTCGCGCGCTCGCTGGCGGGTGGGCCTGTTCTTATTACCGACTTTTCCGACAAGCACAACCCCGATGTTGTGCGAGCGTTGGTGGCCGGCGATACGGTCCCCCAGTTCCACCAGCCCCCGGGAATTGGCGACCCTTATCACAAGTTTGATTCGAACCACTATATGGTGGGGTGGAACCGCAATGAAAACGGCGAGCTTCTAGGGTACTTTAACATTACCAAGGACAATCAAACGCCAGAGATTAAGGGCCGACCGGGCCATATTGTCCGACTTTTCCGAGCAGGCACGATCGTGGACTCAGTGGACAATTATGAGGATTGGGAGGCCGTCAACTCTACATCGGTGACGCTCGAGTCGGGAGAGTGGGAGCTGGCTACAATCGCCCCCCTTCACAAGATCCGCGATATCCCGGTGGCTGTTCTGGGGCTCGTGGACAAGTACGCGGGCATTGCTGCCGTCTATCATGTCAAGGTCCGGAGGCATGGGATCAGCTTGCATAGTCTAGCGGGCAGGCTTGCTTTCTTTGTTGGCGACGATGCGGATGTGGAAATTACGGTGGATGGAAAAGATACCGAGTTTAAGCAAGATGGCGATCTGGTCGTGGTGCAGGTGAAGAAGGCCGCCAAGGTTGAGTTCTACTTGCGCTAGTTGAGTTGGTTCGTGTTTCATTGGTGGTTGAGTGTGTTGATGTACTTGTTCAATTAAGTTTGTGGTCTATTGCATTCGTTCAAGTTATGTGTTTTTCGGAGTGCCTATGGTAGTTAATCTCGGCACATAGTTAAGTAGAAAGAAGACAGCCCGACTACGGAAAGATTAGTGCGCTGAATAGCCAGTACACTTGGTGAGGGTGTTATATATACAAAACTAGGCACGGTGGGTTGATAGAGGCACAAAATCGCCGGCTAGAGCTGGTCCTGGGCGAAAATACGGGAGTAGCAGTCAGACAGACCTAAAAATTTCCAACCCAAGAAATGGTTTCGTGGCCAAGTTGGCTAAGGCGTTCGACTGTTAATCGAAAGATCGTGAGTTCGACCCTCACCGAGACCGCATCTTTTTTGCCCCAGCTTGTCATCGCTGGGAGTTCCAGTGGGACTATTGCTAAGGGTACCACCAACCTGCAGCAACTACATTGCCCCAGACTGTCAAATCTCGGTTGCTAGTTTGCAAAGTGGCAGCATGATTTTTGCCAGGACCAGCATCCAAACAGCAATGCTTGCTCGACGAGCGGTTGGTGCCTACGCCAAAGCCGCTCTTCGGCCGAGCTTAAGTATCCCACAAGCAGCAAGGCCCGGTCTCGTGAGCGGCTGGGCGCGAACAAACACGACGTTGCCACCGTCGGCGGCACCAGCCACGCCCGAAGCTGCCGGAAGCGGCGACAAGACGGCCGCCGACGGCGAATCGGTGATGGACGAAATGCACGAGTTCGAGCGGTCAGGCACCATCACAAAGGGCCCCGGCGAGATTCTGTTGTACTACAGCGAGTTGTCGATTCCGTCGGCGCATCTGTTCAAGTACCTGCCCAAGTTCCTCTACCAAACTGGGTCCAAAGCGATTCTCAAGCAGATTGAGCAGCGGCTGCCCAAGAATATTCCCTTGAAAGTCGTTGACTTTGTTCCGCGGTCGCGCGAGGGCGGTGCGTTTGTGAAGCTCAAGATCGAGGACCCCTCGATCTCACGGAAAACAGCAGAGAAGGAGATCGTGCAGTACGTGGCCGAACACCGTCCCTGGGCGCCGCTCAAGCGGTGGCAATGGCGGGTGTTCCCCGTGCTGGGCCGGCCCTGGATCGAGGACCTGTTTACGGGGTTTGCGTCGACCATCCGTGTGACGTTTGAGGGCCCCGACGTATCCAACGAGCAGCTTTATGAGATTCTCAGACGATATGGCCGCATCTTGTCCATTGATCCGCCGCCGCCAGGCACCAAAGACACGCCACGCAGTACTGTTGTCAAGTACGATCGGTTTTCGGACGCAGCAGCGGCCCGGTACTGTGCCAACAATATCGTTGTGGGAGGCACCAAGATCCATATTTCGTTTGTGGTGCAGCCGCACAAGAACGTTGTCAGTGACTGGTTTGTGAACCATCCGCGCATTGCGGTGCCGATTTTCGTGGCCCTGCTCGCCGGGTCGGCATATTTGATTTTCGAACCTATTCGGCTGTTCAGCGTCGGCGCCAAGATCCAGGGCACCCTGGACTTTGGCCAATACCCGTTGCTGCGGCAGGCCAAGGAAACGACCATGGATTGGTGGAATTACATGTGGTCGATTGGCCAAAAGTGCATTACTGGCGATGATCACCACGAAAAGCTTGCTCAGACCGGCGACTGGGACGAGCTGGTAAAACCCACCGAGGAGCTGGAGCGGCTGCTCAAGGAGGGCACCAACACGTTTATCATTGTTAGCGGGCCAAAGGGCAGCGGCAAGTCGCGGGTCGTGCACACGGCCGTCGGCAAGGCGCATACCCTTACTATCGACTGCGACAAGCTTGCCAAGACAAAGACCGACAATGACATGCTTTCGGAGCTGTCGCATATGCTGGGCTACTGGCCAGTGTTTTTGTGGACCAACAACATCTCGCGGTTCATTGATATTGCCACCACTAGTCTTTCGGGCCAAACTTCCGGGTTCTCGGAAACGGTTGAGCAGCAGGAACAGCGCATGCTCAACACCACTGCCGCTGCCATCCACAATGTTGCCGTCAAGAACAAGCCGGCGGACGTGAGTGACAGCGAGTACCTGGGCAGACACCCCGAGGCGCGGCCGGTGATTATCATTCGGGGCTTTTCGGGATCAAAGTGCCCCAACGTGAACCGGCTCGTGGCCGACTGGGCAGGGTCGCTGGTGCAGAGTAACACTGCGCAGGTGATCTTTGTGGCCAACGACGTATGCAACGACAAGACGCTGAGCGAGGCGCTCCCGAACCACGTGTTCAAGACCATCGACGTCGAGGACGCCAGCGCCGACTCGGCCAAGCAGTACATTCTCAACTACTGCAAGAGCTTCAGCGAGACGGGCCGCAAGGCGGAAATGAGCCCCGAGGCCAAGCGCGCAGTGACGGCTCTGGGCAGAATGTCGGCGTCGGGCCTGGCTCCGCTGGGCGGCCGCCTGACCGATCTGCAGGCGTTTGCGCGCCGGCTGCTGTCGGGCGAGATGCCCCAGGAGGCCATTGACCAGATGATCCATGCGTCGGCGCTGGAGATCTCCCAGATGTTCCTCACCTCGAGCAATGCCGTCGACTGGTCGCCCGAGCAGGCGTGGACCATCGTGCGCGAGCAGGCCAAGCAGCCGTCGGCAAAGGCTTGGTACCCTGTGCCGGTGGAGCTGGGCACCGACCCGCTGTTTTCGACCGATGAGCAGATCAAGGCGCTGGTGCCGCTGGAGTACCGCGAGCTCATCTCGGTGCGCAATGTCGGCGGCCGTATTGTGGGTGTACGGGCCGGAAAGCCGCTGTACTATGCCGCGTTCAAGGAGCTGGTGCACGACCCCATGATCAGCGCCATTATGGACTGCCGGGTGCTCAAGTCGTACTTGAAGACCGAGGAGGCCAAGATCACCAAATTCGAAGGCGAGCTGCAGACGCTGGCGTCCCAGCCGAAACGCTGGGAGGTGCAGGCGCGCCAGGATTACCTGGCCAAGAAGCTTTACACTTCGCAGATGAAGATTGTTGATCTTGAAAAGCAGCTGGCGCAGCGGCAAAAGCAGCTTAATGCCTCTTACTCGGACTCCAAGTTCCTCTAACCGCGGACCCGTCAACGGCCCCATCTATAGTCCTACAGCCAACATAGTCGAAGTGCTATTCTATTGAATCAGCTATTAAGTGGCAGTGCCACAATTTTTTCTACAGACTGGCGCGGTTCTGGACCTGGCCGCAAAGATCCAGGATCCGGTACGCCATATGGTGGCGGATGTGCGGCATATCTGCCTGGGCAAACGCCAGCGGCTCGTTGCGGACCAGCCGCACCACGTTCTGGCACATAAACACGCCGCAGTCAGAGCCGTTGTTCTGCTGAGGACTGGGAGCTCCCGGAATCTGTTCAAACGACTTGAACAGCGCCACGTGCGCGTCGTGCTTGCCCGGCTCCACATTGTCGGCCTCGGCCACCAGATAGTCAAAAAGAGCCGAAACCACATCCTGGCCGCCGCGGGGCCGGGCCAACGAGTCGTAAAACGAGATGGTCTTGCGCTTGAAGTCCACCGCCCCCACACACCAGTGCATGTTGCCTCTGTTCACTGGCACGATCAGGTGGTCGAGATCAAGAATGTTGACCTTTTTGCGCTTGGCCCATTTGGACACCGCCTTGTACCCCGACGACTGGAGACGGGTAAAGAAGTGGGTAGTGAACGCAAACGATTTGGGGACGTCGGCAGTCCTGTCGGCCAAAAACAAGTCAATGACGTTGTCGTTGAGCCACTGGCCATGCTGCAGCGTCCGCAAGTCGTGCACGCTCAATTGCACTCGATGGACCTCGCCAAGCACTTTTCGCGTCGGCATGTTCTTCCAGTACTGCTCCACCAGCTGCACGAGATGTGGGGCCAGCGGTTTTACGGGCGGCGTTTGAGGCGTCACGCGAGCCTTGTACCCGCTCTCGCGCCACTCTTTGATGCTTGCCAGCAGCTTTTCTTTATCGCGGTGGATTTTGGCGTATTGCAGCGAGTTTTCCGGCCGCAGCGTAGTCGTACGGGCCTGCCGTACCGCCAACACCACAATGTCGTCGTTTGCCAACGACGCCGAAAGGGTCGAGTCATCAATCGAAGAGGCCGAAAAGCTGTGATCTCGGCCGTTGCGTCTGGTGGTACGCGGACGCACTGGCGGCCGGTATAACGCCTTTGTAAATGATAGACCCGAAAGGCTCCGCACAGAGTTGTCATAGCCACTTGTAGTACTGGCAGTAGAACCGGCAGTAGAACCAGCACCGACGCCAGCACCGACACCAGGACCAAGACAAACTCGCTTGTTTTTTGAAGCCACTAGTCGATCAGACAGACTCGTTTCGACCGAACTGTCAGAGGACGGGGTAAGCAGCGAAAACGAGCTGCCGCGCGGCACAGAGTAAGGCGGTGGAAAGTGGATATCGTCGTCGGTGTCGTCTAAGAGCGAGCTGAGCCTGCTCAGGCCATCTTTACGTGACTCTGGCCGGCTAGGCGAGCCTGGAACACTATAATTGCCACCATCGTCGCTGAATTCGGGGCTGGACGAGTCACTGCGAGGCGAATTCGCTGCCCTCGGAGGCGCCGGGGCAAACAGGGTCTTGAACCGCGAGAACATAGGCTTTCTCTTTGCGGCTCTTTGCACCTATCTTTTCTGGGTGGTTCCGTTTGCTGAGGCTCGGAAGGATGGCACGTCCTTTACCGACCAAGTACCTAGATCGCTTAAGTTAAGCTTACCCAAGACGCGTCTTCCCATCAAGGTCTCATAAACAGATCGG
Organism: Wickerhamiella sergipiensis; assembly: GCA_030563925.1. Lineage (NCBI taxonomy): Eukaryota > Fungi > Ascomycota > Dipodascomycetes > Dipodascales > Trichomonascaceae > Wickerhamiella > Wickerhamiella sergipiensis. The sequence continues at coordinate 154,728 of JAJMKN010000003.1, forward strand.
ACTGTAGAGACAAACAAAACGGGGAGGCGCAAAACGGGGAGTGATGGACCCGGCTACGGATTGGAAGGGCCTTTATATACAATGGTTAACCGAGGCGTTTGAAGCCGCCAACAAGCGCAAAAATGCAATGTACAAAGCGCAGGCGCTGCAAAAGAGCCTCCACTCGCTGCAAACATGCTCTTTGGAAACCATTGACGACCCCAAACAACTCAAAAGCCTCAAGTTTGTGGGCGAAAAAACGGTGCAGATGCTGGTGAAAAAGAGTATGCAGTATTGCGAGAAAGAATCGTTACCAATTCCCGAATGTTTACAGGCCAGTTCAGGCGCCAGTTCCTCCACCAATGCTTCCACCGGCACTTCTTCCAACGCCAAGAATGATAACGGCGAGCCTAAAAAGACCCAGCGAAAGTATCTTCCCCGCTATGGCTCGACTGCGTATCACATTCTATTAGGGCTACGGTCGTTTGAGCTGGAAGACCTGGCTGGCCAAGGAATGGGCCGCAAAGATATCCTTCGCCACATCAAACCGCGGCTGATGCTGTCGACAGAATCACAGGCGTCGAAACAGCTGCCGAATCTGGCCACGTCTCTAAACGTGCTGATTGCAAAGAAGCTTGTATGCTGTACAAACAGCCACTACTTCCTCGAAGAAGAAGGCAGAGTGGCTGCCGACAGTTTGCTTCGAGTAGAACAGGAACAGCACGGCGGCGCTACGCCTAGGCGTCCGGCTCCGGCAGTGTCGTTGTTTTCGCCGGTGAGCACCCGCAACTCTTTCAAGGTGATCACATGGCAGCCCCACGAGTTTGAAGTCAAGATGCTGCTGGATAACCGCGAGGTGGCCAGCCGCGACAACCGCACAGGCTTTTCAGACGCGCTTGGCGAGCGCGGGGTCCCGCTCGAGGTGTGCGCGTTGTCGGTGGGCGACGTGCTATGGATTGCCGAGCACAAGAACAGCGGCCGCCGGGCGGTCTTGGACTTTATCGTCGAGCGTAAGTCGCTGCGCGATCTTGTTCAGAGTATCATGGACGGCCGCTTTTTTGAGCAGAAGACGCGGCTGGCAAAGTCTGCGTTGGGCAATGTTATTTATCTCATTGAGATGGTGGCCATGCCTGATCTCGCCAGACACGGGCAGCGGATCCAAACCGCCATGTCGCAGCTTCTGACGCTGCGGGATTTCCACCTCAAGCAGACCTCGAGCCAAAACGATACCGTGTTATATTTGAGCCAGCTGACGGCGGAAATCAGCGAGCTGTATTCCAAGCGGCCGCTGCAGATGGTGGTCCCCCACATCGACTCGTTTGGCCCGTCGATGGCCGAGGCCCGCACAAAACTGGGACGCACGCACCTCGGCATCGACTATGTTGCGTTTGATGAGGGCCTGTCCAAATCCCGCAGTCTCAGCGTGGGACAGGTGTTTGTTACTATGCTCATGACCGTGAAAGGTATCTCGGCCGAGCGGGCCCATACCATCCAGCGCATGTATCCTACGCCGACGCATCTGTGGAAAGCCTATGAGCAGCAAACCGAGAGCGGGCGGGCGCCAATGCTGTATCAACAGACGCGAGGGAATATTGTGCGTCGCCAGATCCCGCTGGATGCTTCGCAGATGCTGTATAAAGTCTGGGGCTAGCCTCTAAATGTATTTATTATTGTTGGTGTTGATGTTGTTACTGCTGCTGTTGCTTTTGTTGCTGCTGTTGCTTTTGTTGCTGCTGCCGTTATTGTTGATGCTGTGCTCGTATAAGTGGCTCTACTGTTTTATTTTCGGGTATGCGCATACAGGGCCTGCCGATAGTCACCACAGGCAGAGGCAGGGCACGGGCCAAGTATTCAGGCCCGACGGATTTTGTCAGCTGAAAAATGAAAGGCATCGCCAAGTATGGCTTCAAAAGCGGTGTCCTTCCGAAGCCCAGACAGATTGTTCCTCGGATCAAGACTCGGTTCGAGCTAGAAGAGGCCGCCAAGGTTCGCACCGGCTACAGCGATCCGGCCATGGTCCCCAAAGGCTCGTCCGCCAACCCTCCGGGCCGCCAGGAGCGCACTGCCGCCGAAAAGATTGCGTTGAGCGCCAAGTCGTCGCAGAAACAGACGGCTCCCAAGTCCGCACAGCACAAGTGGCGCCAGCAGAGCTCGGAGGTCCGCCGCAAGTATCTTATTGACTCGCTAGAGTCCGAGGCTGCGCTGGAACAGAAGCGGGCCGACCGCCGCGAGCGTCGCCATGATGACGCCATTAAACTGCGCCAGCAGATGTCCGAGCTCGGCGACTCGCGCGTGGCCCAGCTGACGATGCCAACGATTGAAAAGTCGCTGTTGGCCGGGACGATGGTCGTTCCTCGCAGCGCCGAGGAGACGCGGCTGCTGAAGCTCAAGCGCGAGGCCAACCGCAAGCTGCTGCAAACACAGCACCTGGAAAAACAAAGCAACACATTACTGGAGCTGTACCAGCAGACCGGCAACTTCATCATCACAGAGGAGGAGCTGGACCGGGCCGTGGACAGAGAGTTCATGAGCGAGCGGGTAGACAAATGGAAGCTGCCGATCCGCAAGCAGGACGTGGAGAAGGAGGCCCGCAAGAAGGCCGACAATGCGTTCCAGTCCGAGCTGGTGAATGCTCTCACGGGTACCGTGGGCCCTGTTGGTAACGCCAAGCCTGGTCTTGGGCAGGCCCGGGACGCCCTGGACGGCACCTGGAAAGAATGGAACAAGAACAGTGCTTAATTGCCTATGTATATATCTTGATAGTACCTATTACTTCTGCGTGAACCCTCAGCGTGCCATGACCAGGCATCGATGTATTTATGCCTAACCAGCATGACCATAACCACCGCCTACTAATCCTGACTAGCTGATGCTATGGAGGGCCCTGGAGTTAACAGGATCAAAGACTCCAACCTTAACCGACAATGAGAGCCATCTATATTCTGAACGAAATGTTGGGCTTTACAATGGCGAAGCCAAAGCCCCCAACTACATGAAAGGCTGGGCCTACCTCACGAGCCAACGGCTGTGCTATGTTGACGATGCCAGCCCGCAGGTCCACTCTGTGTATGTGAATCTCAGCGACATTTCCGAGCTGGAATTTTCGGGCAAGTTCCTGCGGTCCAATCCAAAGATCAATATTGTTCTAAAAGCATCGGACGAGCCTGCTGCCGCTCCAGAAACCGCGGCGAGCTGGGTATGTCCTATCTGCACCTTTTCCAACCACCTGTCGAAAACATTTGTTCTAGGGACAAGCCAGCTACCAACATGTGAGAATTGTGGTGTGCAAGGCACAGAGGAAGCGATTACCAGTGCAGTGGAACTGGACGCGGCTTCCAAGGCTCTGAAACCAGAGCCCGCAACCGCCGTATCCATGCGGATATGTCCATTGTGCACCTTCCACAACCATCCGTCGCTGATCAATTGTGAAATGTGCGGCACCCAGCTAGTCGACAAGCCGGTCCGAACAGTGAAGGATCTTGGTGACCGCGTTAAGATCGTGTTTCGCGGCGGTGGCAGCCGCTTGTTTTTCACAAAGTTACAGCAGGCGATGGGACTAGATCCTACCGACGCTAAATCGGGATTTGCAGGCGACGAGGCCGAGGTCGATAGTACTGCAGAGTCTGATGTGCCTGTTGCACGGACCACCAAGGCATTTGGAATCCACAGCCTGGAGTCGGCGTCCTCGACCAAGCGTGAACAATCAGATACGGTTATGGAGGCTGCGTTTGAGGACCTCGACGCTCTTATGACCCGAGCAAAAGAGGTCGTGCAGATGGTAGAGCAGTACGGATCGGCCACGCCCGAACTGGCCAGGTCCCTGGGTCTCGACACTACGGGGATATCCAAGGACATGGCCAGCGACGAGCGGGTGTTCCACCAGCAGCTGGCGCGGCAGATTGCGGATTTCATCGAGACAAAACAGGTGCTCGAAAAAGAAGGCGGTGTCATGTCTCTTTTTGATCTGTTTGCCGTTTACAACCGGGCCCGTGGCTTTGATCTTGTTTCGCCCAACGACCTCAATGCTGCCATGGAGCTGGCCGAGTCTATAGGGCTACCTATCCGACAACGCACGCTCAAGAGCGGGCTGAGGATTGTGGAAACAAAACGCTACATCCCCACGCAAGAGCGGCTGGCGGCGTGGATCAACAAACTAGACGCATGGCAAGCGGACGCAGGCGTCACCGCAACCGACGTGAGCAGCGAGTTTGGCTGGAGCCTGTACATTGCCACCGAGGAGCTAAGCCATGCTGAGCTTGAAGGCACGCTATGCCGAGACGAACGGCCGCAAGGTCTTCGCTACTTCACTAACCGCATTGTGGAGACCCTCCAGGACACAGGCAACACGACTGAGGTAGCTCACTGATGTTGCTAACTGAGGTCGCCAACATGTCTAAAGACAGGCCACAGCGGAGAACAACTTAGTATATGAGATGCATAGATAATAATATTAAACACTTTTGGACACATGCTTAAGACTCTGGTGGAGGCAGCTGCGGGGTCTGCTCGCTGAGCACCGGAGGCGCCTGCCCCAGATTCAGCACGCTGGGAATCTGGGCCCGGGACGGCGAGGGCGGGCCCGACGGAATATAAGGAGGCGAGTGCGACCGGCGAGCATTCTGAGACGTGCGGCGAGGATGGCGGGTGGGGCTGGGGGGCGCAGAGTTGGGGATATCGATCAGCTCGCTGACGTTGCTCCGGATGTACTCGAGCTCCTTGGTGAATGCCTTGTCCTCTTTATGGTCGCCCGGGCGATACAGCCGGTCGAGGACTGCCAGAAGCTTGAGCTTGTTTTTTGCCAAGAGATTGACAATCAGCGGCGGCCGGCGCGGGTTGGCAACGATGATCTTGAACACATTAAACGCATCGATGTGCACGTTGCGCGACTGGTCCCGGAACAGCCGCATCACCAGCTTGAGGTTCTCCACATCGCCAATGTAGATATCGCGGTACACTCTGAGGGCCGGATCTTTTAGCAGCTGGCTCTGCAGCTTTAGGGCCTGACGTTTGATCACGTAGTTGGTGGAGCTCATAAACAGCGACATGTTCTCGATGAACCGCCGCGTGTTGTGGCTGAGCCATTCCCGCGACAGATCGGCATAGGCGCGAATGAAGTCGGCCATGGTGGTGAAACAGTCGGCTGCCACCTCAAACGGCAGGTCGCGGCAATTGCTAAACAGCTGCCAGAATGCTTCTTTGTTCATGACAGCGCGAGCAACCTCCTCGTTCCGGGCACAGTCCCGCAGCATGCTGCAGGCATTGCGGTAGATTTCGGGCTCGCCCGAATCATTGAGCAGCTTGTCGAAGATCTCTGTGCGGGTGAGGAGATAGTCGACGGTGGGCGAAGCCGGGCCAGCGGTTCTCCGCAATAAAAACGAAAATAAAGACGCAACATCCTTGCGAGCCTCGAAATCAAGCCGGTTAAGGATCGGTAATAGGTGGATCAACAGATCGGTGTTGTAGATCTCTTTGGCCAGCGCGGCCATTTGGTCTGGATCGGCGTCAGTATTCACATCACCCTTGATGATCTTGCGGGCCTGCAGTAGCAAAAGCCCGATTTCCTCGGGAGCTTTGCGCTGCTCGGCGGCAGGGATATCATCGATACCAGTAGACCATTCAACAAGAGCGGCTACAACCTCTTGAGGGGTCTTTGCTTTGCCTTTGGAAAACAGAAACGACATCTAACCTGGAATAGGAGTTAAAGGTAAGGAATCCAGTTGTTAAAGGGGGTTGAATAGGGGTTGAGAAGGGGTTTCTGAAAGATTCAAACAAATAAAGACGCAATAGCAATGAAGATCTTGGAAACGCCCGGGATTTTCAAAGCACCCTGTGTGCAGGTAGGTAAGTCGACAACTGAGTCGGGAATGGCTTTATGGTCTACCCAAGCTCTTTTGGGGGGAATTAGATGATCAAAGAGGTTAACATGAACTCCACGCCCATGACTAAGCCGACAGCCACCGCTGACGCATCCGCTATGTGCATTTTCTTAATGTCCCTGTTTGACAAAGTCGCCTCTGCTCCTCCTCATAGCTGTGACAGGGTAAGAGAATAGATAATGATAGTTTGGCTTACCATGTGAGCATGACGTCAACCATGCATGCCCCGCCCCGCCCCCACCGGGTGACTTTAAAGATAGTCCGAATCGTGGGCGAAAATCAACTTGACTTTAAGGTTATTAGAAAAGCATACATATTCAAGTCGCAATAGATTTGCATACATTCAGGCCCCCATCCATGAGCGTCAGTTGATTCAACAGCTGCCGATCGCTGAGTAACCGTCGGTCTTGCCGAGGGAACAATGAGGGTGCATATGTACGAGGAAAAAAAGGCTCGTGCGCAGATGCAGATGCGAGTTCGATCTGGTTAGAGTTTCTAGCCGAACTGCACCCCAAGCAGGATCCAACTTTAATATGGTGGAGATGGTCGTAAATAAAAAAAAAATGCAGAGCGTTGCTTGACGGCTGCGTAGACCCTGCACGGCGCATGTTGTTTCATCACTGTTGGCCTTGTACGGCCAAGCCCGCCGCAAACCTTAACCCGGGCTCAGACGTATGGCCCAAGCTGCAGGCCAGCTAATAATGCATGGGCCGGCAAGTACTCAGCAAGATTGGTACAAGAGGTTATTGCACCTTGTTAAGTTCCGGGGATGTTCGGATAGCTTCCAAAAGATAATCAGCCCTAATTAATGGCCTTGCGGCCCGCATATTTAATGACACCTCACTTTGTTTCAAAGCCCCACACGGCTAAACCGAGAAATAGACCCACCTGCCCTAGCCCCGCAGGGTAATATGCAGGAAGCCTGCGATAAACGATCTTTCAACTTAGGTGGACCCCCCGTTTCACCTGCCCCTTGTTCGCGCACCCCGCCCCCCTTTCCCCCCACCACATCGTCCAGTGCTTTCTAGCTTGAAACGCTGTATATAATGCCGTCGTTTGGCTTCAGACGTTTACTGGGCATCCGTAACCAAAGCAATTCTCGAGACACAAACAGCGCCTTTGGCTCCCGCAATGGCGACGACGCCTCGAGCCAGGAGTATACAAAAGTGACGCCCGAGGAGTATGAGAACGATCCTGCCACGGCCGCGTTGTGTATCTTCAAGGGAATTCCTCCGAGCACCGAGTTCGACCGGTCGGCAGCCTTTTTGGGCGCTGAGGGACCTCGGTCGCAAGAGGTGCTCGAGAGCTTTATGAGCCAGTTCGAGTGGGCCGACGAGCCTATCATTAGTGCGCTGCGCATTCTCTCGTCTCGCATTTCTCTTACCGGTGAATCTCAGCAGATTGACCGAGTTGTGCAGGCGATGGCCGCGCGGTGGGTGTCGTGCAACCCCAACCATGGCTTCATTTCCGCGAGCATAGTGCATGGCATTGCGTTTTCGCTGCTGCTGCTCAACACTGACTTGCACCAGAGCCAGGACAAGACCCGGGCCGAGATGAGCAAGAAGCAGTATGTGAACCAGATGCGGTCGTTGACCCGCAAATTGGTCGAGCACGAGCAGCAGACCGCCAGCGACGATCTCTTTACTAACAAGTCGTCGTCCGCGGCCCGGGCCGAGACCAGCAAGCCGCGGGCCACCAGTCTCGTGAACCAGCCGGCCAATACCTTTTCTCGTCCCGATTGGAACGAGTGCCTGCTGGGGGTGATCAAGGTGTTTTATGCTTCGATTTCCAACTGCGCCCTGGCGTTCCCGGACTCGCATGCTGCCAGCGAGCGAGCCAGCACCATTGGCGACTCTCAGTCCGTAACTGATGCCGAGAGCGCTGCGCCCAGCGGCAAGAATGCCAGCCGCACCGTTTCCCGCACCAGCACCCACGGCATTCCTTCGCTCACAGTGGGCGATACCACGTCCACGGTGGGCGGAACCACATTGGGTCGCACCTCGGGCGAGAACCTGGAGCTCAACGAGCACGACGAGCAGCTGGATTCCAACTACGAGAGTTGGGACTACTTGAGGCTACTGGGCCCGCCGTGGGCCAAGGAGGGTCCGCTGCAGGTCGAGACGTTTGCGAAGCTGTCGCAGAGCATGCGCAAGAAGCACAAGTCTCGGTGGGTAGAGGTGTTTGCCGTGATTGACCGCGGCCAGCTCCGGCTGTACAGCTTCCGCCCCGAGGTCACAAAGAACATGAACCAACGGCTGGGGTCGTCGGCCACCGGCACTGGCACCGGCAGCACCCGCACCAATGGCCGGGCCGACAAGACGTATGCCACCAGCTTTGCGCCAACCAAGACCGCCAAGGGCCGGGAGAACGGCTCGGGTAGCGGGGGCGCGTCGGTGCGCCGCGGCAGCGACCGTCGCAGCATTCGGGATAGCGACAGCATCCGCGAGCGGTCCAGCGTGCTCAGCCACCGTGACAGCATTTCCTCGGACGTCGAGGGCGACGAGGAATCTGCGGCCGCCGCGGCCGAGGCCGCGGCAGTGGGCGATGGGAACTGGACTGCCCAGGCCCAGCTTCTGCAATCTTACATCCTGACCCACTCGCTGGCCCAGGTCACTGACCAAAAGAGCAGCAAGGGTGAGTGGTCGCTGCTGCTTTCGGGCGGCCGGGTCCTGTGCTTCAAGACTGGGACCACCGAGACAGCTGAAGAGTATGTCAATACATGCAACTACTGGGCGGCGCGTCTTTCCAAGCCCCCGCTCATTGGCATGGTTACTTCTACCGAGTATGGGTGGGGCCGGCCGTTGGAGCTGGTTGCGACCGGCAAGGAGACGATTTCCGGCTCCGGCCAGGACGGCATCACCATTGCCGGTGAAAAGGTGACCGTATACCCCTGGACGCCGCAGCAGGACTCTGATCTGCACTCGGGGCTGTCTGAAAAGGACCAGTTGACGGCCTTGCAGGGCCATGTCGATGCCATGGACGCCGAGCTCGCGGTGCACAACGCGCAGCTGGGCCAGATGCTTCGAATCTTCACCAAGAAGCTGCCGGTTAGTGCCCGCGCCCACGGCAACTGGCAGGCCCGCTCACAGTACCTGCTCAAGCAGAGCGTGCAGTACACGCAGTACATCAAGATCCTTGATGCCGCCATCACCGAGGGCTCGTCCCGCGGTGTCAACGTTAACGCCGTCAAACACAGCCAGCCGCTTTCCGAGGCCGAGTCGAGCTCGATTCATTTGACTCGTAGCGCCTCGGGCCTGACATCGACCCGGTCGCGCGGCACCACGCTGTCGAATGCGTCCGCGGCCAATGGCCCGGCTCCCTCCAACCAGGCTAACAGCCAGCCGCCGGTCAACTCTCTTAGCCCGGCCACCACTCCCCGGGGTCACGCCGACAGCGGCGACATCTCCACGTCGCTGACCGAGGGCGAGCAGTCGATGGGCAACATCTCGCTTGCCACGGTGGGCCCCAACGACTCGGAGCCGTCGCCGATCGTCAAGTCGCCGTCGATTATCCAGTCGCCGTCGATTGGATCGCTCAAGTCGTCGCCCACGGCCCAGTCGCCTTTGGCTCGCCACGAGAGCCCTAACTAAGTGGTCACCCATGGATTGCCCATGGACTGCCCATAGATCATAGATCGTTTATAACTGATAATTTCTAACTGCAATTGCAGCAAAGGGCGTGCAGGGAAGTTCAGCGAAGGTGAAAAAGCGTCTAAGATGATTATTGACATTATGTATTCACACATTTATGCACCTGCTACCTACTCGACGTAGACCTTGCAGAAAGGATGGTCCTCCACACCGTACTGGATGTCCGAGATCCACTTGGCCACCGTCTCGGTGACAGGGCCGGCCTCCTTGCCCTCGGGCAGAGGCACCTCGATGGCCTCGCCGTGGTAGTTGAGCTCCTTGACGGGCGACACCACCGCGGCGGTGCCGGCACCAAAGATCTCGAGAATCTCGCCCTTTTTGGAGCGCTCCAGGATCTCGTTCATGTGCACCTTGCGCTCGTTGACGCTCCACTCCTTGGAGTCCAGACGCTCGCGAGCAAGCTCGAGAATAGACAACCGGGTGATACCCTCGAGAATAGTGCCGTCCAGAGGCGCAGTCACCAGCTCCTTGGTGCCGTCCGAGTTCTGGAACACCAGGAACAGGTTCATGGTGCCGACCTCAGTCACATAGCCGTCAAACAGCCAAAGGTTCTGCTGGAAGCCCTTCTTGGCAGCCTCGAGCTGGGGCTTGATGCAGGGAGCGTAGTTGGCACCGAGCTTGCGGTTACCAACACCGCCGGGCCATGCCCGCACGGCGGTATCGGTAGCCTCGAGACGGATGGCCTTGAAGCCGGTGGGGTAGTAGGGGCCCACAGGCGACGCAATCACATAGAAAAGAGCGCTGTTGGGGATGCCAACACCGAGAGTGTTCTGAGTGCCGATCATCGACGGACGCAGGTAAAGGGAGTAGCCCTTCTTGTCCGGGATCATGTCCTTCTCAGTCTCGACGAACTTGGTCAACAGCTTGACGGCCTCGTCCACGTCAAACTCGGGCAAGCAGATCCGCTCGCTGGACTGGTTCAATCGCCGCATGTTGTTTTCGGGACGGAAAATGCGCACATGGCCATTGGCGTCCTTGAACGCCTTTTGGCCCTCGAAGCATTCGAAAGCATAGTGAAGCACACACGACGCAGGATCAAGGCTCAGGTTCTGGTAGGGCTTGATCTCAGGAGTGCCCCAGCCCGTCTCTGAGTTCCACTCAACCGTGAGCATATGGTTGGTGAAGGTCTTGCCGAAAACGAGATCCTCGGGCTTGGGGAGAGTCTTGGGGGTCGACGTTTTATTGATCACCAGCTTGCTGGCGTCCAATCCAGCCAAAGATTTAGTAGACATATTTCGGAGTTTACTAAAAAGGGACGCTCTCATAAGGGGTGGACTTTTTATATGGACGGTGCCTAATACAAATAGTCGCTGCAAGTTTATCGGCCTCGTGACTCACGGAGGTAAGGGTACGTCTTTGCGAACAACTGATCCCCCGGTTCGGTGGGGCGATACCGGCCTGCATGAGGGTTCCCACCGGCACGATAAACAAGGTTTTAAAATAAATGTTTGGCAAACCGAGGTTTGGACCCCAGTTTATGTATATTTTCTAGGTCAGATAATCTATCATGCACATCCAAATGACTCACTGCGGCCATGCGCGTTATGAGTCTTTGATATGCGGTGCTTCAAAATGATTGAATGGCCTAGAATATGTATCATCTCACTCTCATAGCGGTCTACGACTACGAATCATGTAGGTTCCAGGGGCGGATTCAGCGTTTGCTTGTTTCGAGTTCGCGGGGTTTCAACTCAGTTAAAACGGGTGCAAATGATTAAAAAAAGTACATGAATTTTCAAAAAACCAAGTTTATACGAATTAGTGATACTAAAAATGATATACGCGGAGGTTCTTCTTATCCATACTGCTCTATTGTTGCCAGAAATGCTGGCATTTCTTCTCACCCCTAGAATAACGCTCCAAGTACGGTTTTAGAGCCAAAACTACATAAAGATTCAACTGGAAACATGATCCGCATACTTTGCAAAATGTAGATTTGAAATTCGTCGAGTTTTAGAGGGAGCGGCTTGGCGAGCGGCTTGGCCATGGAGGTAGATGCACCACGTGCGGCCAGTTGCCAGGAGGAGCTGCGCACGTAAATAATACCTGCGGGGTCTCACATTATTATCGCCGATAATCGGCGAGATTTGCGCTCGACTACCTAATGTCCGGCCCGCTACAAACGAATCCGTGTGTTCGAGACGTCCAAGCTGATGCCATCGCGCAGAACGTAGCATGGGAAAATGCGCCCGTATGCCCCAATTCGTGGATTCCGAATCAAACTGGAAAGGTATTTATTATCACTGGCGGCACAACCATCAACGGGCGTGAGACCACGCGGCTACTAATAGAGAAGAATGCCAAGGTGTATGTTGTTGGCCCCAGCCGCGACGACATCGACTTGGTAGTGCAAATGATGTATACACGCTACCCATACGCGAACATCGACGGGCTAGAGCTTCGTTTCAGCGACTTGAGCACCATCAAGCCTGCAGTTGACTACTTTCTTGGCCGGGAGACGCGGCTTGACGGCATTCTTCACAATGCTGGAGTTCTCAAGCGCGATGAGATCTTTGATCTTTATGGCTATGGAAACTCTCCTGTTATCAATGCGATTGGCGAACATCTTATCCAGAAGCTGCTTGATCCTATTTTGATCAAAACGGCTGAAGTCTCGCCTCGCAATTCCATCCGAGTGGTGTGGGGCGAGTACAGTGCTCCGCTGCGGGCGCCGGAAGAGTCCAAGTATATATGGGCGGACCCGCATCACCCCTACCGCTACGAGAGCTTTGGGAAGTATGGCAGGGAGCCTACTGCGCTTCATATCTATCAGTCCCAGGTGTGGGCAGATAAGAATGGGGACACTGGGATTGTATGCGTGTCTACTGATTCGGGCTGGCTCAAGAACGATCAAATGTACGAGGGCCACTGTGAGAATCTTAGTTTCGCTGGCTGCATGAGCTACACGGCCTGCTTTCAGATGTGGGCGTTGATGAACCCACAACTCAAAATGGGTGCGAGCGGTGCCTACTACGGCCTGCGCGGAACTAGACCCGATACTACCTCGAGAATGCTTGAGCGGATCGAGAGGCGCGCGGAGTACTTCTGGGGTTTACTTGAGCAGTGCACTGGTCAGTTTGGTCCAAAGAAGCGTTGACACTAACAGTTCGGCCAACTGCCGGCCAACTGCCGGCCAACTGCCCGACGGCTGGCTGAACAGCCAACTGCTCACTGACTGCAGAAACAGAAGATAGAATTGAGCTTGATTGAGCTGTATAGATTCTCTAGTTTTATATTTTTCCTTGAGGGGCTGCGAGTAGCCTTCCAACCGTAGACGGCAGGCGGCTGGCCCCAGCTTGGCAACCCCTGCCCCCTACGATTACCTGCCGCGGCCAAGACAGCCACCTTACAAACCCACCTCTGGATGCCCTCCCGATACTCGGATTCAAGTGAGGCTAGCGACGGCCCTGGAAACAGCTACACCGATCGGTTTCGCACCGATAGAGGCTATGCAGAACAGGCTGTTGTGCGCACCAATGGCCCGCCATCCATTGGCCACTTGGATGCGCTCATTCAGCGGGCTTGCCGCCCCACCCGCAGGGAGCCGGACCTGGGCCTGAACCTGCAGGTAGCGGACATTGTAAACGACAAGAAGGGCGGAGCGCCGCGTGCGGCTGCTCAGGCGATTCTCAAGGTCATCAATGGCCAGAACGTGCACTCGTCGATCCTGGCAATGTCAGTTTTGGATGTGTGTGTCAAGAACTGCGGGTACCCGTTCCATTTGCAGATCTCCCGCAAGGATTTCCTCAATGGCCTGGTCAAGCGGTTCCCCGAGAAGCCGCCATTGCATTACTCGCGGGTGCAGATGCTAATTCTGGAGGCCATTGAGGAATGGCGCGAAACCCTGTGCCGGACCTCAAAGTACCGCGACGACCTCGGCTTTATCCGCGATATGCACCGGTTGCTCAGCTACAAGGGCTATATGTTCCCCGAAGTTAACCGGGATGACGCGGCGGTGCTCAATGCCCCGGAAACGCTCAAGTCTGCTGCTGAGTTGGAGAAGGAGGACCGCGAGGCCCAAAGCGCAAAGCTCCAGGAACTGCTGCAATCTTCAAACCCAGAGGATCTGCGAGAGGCAAACCACCTTATGTCCGTGATGGCCGGGTTCCGAGAAACAAAGACAGACTATGTTGCCAAGGTGGCCAAGGAGTTGGACAAGCTGCGGCGCAAGGGCGAGATTCTCGAGGAGATGCTCAACAACTTGACGCCGGGCCAGCCGATTGACAATGACGACGTCTTTAGCGAGCTGGTGACGTCGCTGCGCAACGCGCGGCCCAAGATCGAGCACATGGTCAACGAGGAGCAGGAGGAGAACGACGAAGAGGGCCTGGCCAGGCTCATTGCCCTCGGCGACTATATCAACCAGCTCATTGAAAAGTACGAGCTCGTTTCCAAGGGCGACTTTGAGGGCGCCAAGAACGTTACGGTGGCCAGTCTGGCCAGCGGCCGCAAGATCGACACGTCTCGCCAGGCAGTGATTGACTCGCTGATTGACATCGACGATGTGCCCCAGGGATCCGGCGACACTGCCGGCGACCTGCTGGGTCTATCGTTTGGCGGCCTAAGCCTTGGCGGCGGCTCTGCGGCGGCCGAGCCTGAATCGTCGGCGCCAAAGGCCCCGCTCGATGACCTGCTTAGCTTTGGCGATGAGCCCGCGGCATCGCCCTCAAAGCCCGCCTCACAGCCTTCCTCGCAGGGTGTTTCGCAGCCCCCGCCTGCGCTGGCGTCGCCCTCGCCTGCACCTGCGTCGCCTGCGCCTGCGCCGGCTTCGGCGTCTGGCGACTTGCTGGGTGAGTGGGGCTTTGCTTCTGCCCCGCCTGCCGCGGCTCCGGCTACCACCACCGTCCACGATCAGCAACTCAAGATCGAGTTTGAGACCACAAAGACCTCGGACAGCGTTTCGATTGTGACTTATTTCAGCAGCCTCAGCGACAAAAAGATCACGCAGCTCAAGTTCGAGGTGGCGGCGCCGCGCTCGCTGCAGCTCCGACTGGAGCCCCAGTCTGGCACCACCCTAGACGCCCACCAAAGTCGGGCCATCACTCAAAGGTTGACGGTGACGGGCTCGTCATCGCCGAAACTGCGCTGGCGGGCTGTGTTCAAGGAGGGCCTTTCCGACGTCACCCTTGAGGGCACAGTTAGTTCTTTATAGGCGTGCTAGCGTTACTTGCGTGTTGCGCATCTTGTTAGCGTCTTGTTAGTGTGTGAGCGTGTTGATAGCGTGTATTTGTATGAGTGTACCTGTACTAGCCAGTATTTCCGTGGAGTTTATAGTGATTATACAGTACTTTAACATCGTCACCAGATCTAGGTGATCATGCAGGCAAGCGATCTGGCCGATACAAGCGATCTGGCTGATGCAAGCAGATCCCCAGATTCCCTCACCCAGGCTATGGGCCTTTCGTCGGTCAGTGCAGAGGTTACCATCGATGACGCTGGAAAACTATATACTAGCAATGACGTGGTTTCTGGTACGGTGGTAGTGAATCTCAAGAAATCAAAGCCAATTGAGATGGTAGAGATCTCTCTCTTATGCACTGTTCATGCCGTTGTGCGACTCAACGAAGATTTCACAGAGGTTTATCACGGTGACATATATAGAAGAAAGGTCTGTGTATTCCCAAGTCCAGATATGCCGAAAATCGGTAAAGGAGTCTACTCAATGGCCGAGGGCGACCATCCCTACCCCTTTGAGTTCCGGCTGCCCTCAGACCGACCCCTCCCCCAAAGTTTGTATATTTTCGACTACAACACGAGCATTCACTGGAACATTAAAGTCAAAGTATCAAGAAAAGGAGCACCCAATGTTTATGACACAAAGAATTTCACCTACACTCCTTTGGGGCCTCAATTGAAGCCACCGAGCCCGGACCGCCGGCGCTGGCTAGACGGCAGCCGCAAGTTCTGGGCTCATAACCCCGAAGCCTCTCACGGGCTAATGGCTCGACTGAGCCGGAAGAACCAAACTGAATGCCAGATCGATTGCAGGCTCACATACCCTAAGGATGGGCTGGAGCAGGCTCCGTTGATGGCCTATCTGGGTCTGGAGATCCAATGTTCGTGTCCACATATGGTGATGATCGACAAGCTGGTCATTGGGTTGCGGCAGCATGTACGAGTTCACGACGACAAGCGACGCTACAGCTCTGCTATCTCATTCAAAACTGATATCATTGCCAAATTCGAGCCACGGCGGCCCCTGGAGAAAATTACCAGCTTGAACGACCTCCTTGCCGACATCGAGATTCCCAAGCAGACTGGCAGCCTTGACGTCACTAATATCCAGAACGTGTATTATCTCTCCGCAGAGATGGAATTTTCGTCGGTGCACTCCCCAAGCTACACCAAGAAACTCTCCATGAGCACTCAGGTTGTTGTCCGTCCTCGTCGCGCGGGTCAACGCAACGAGACGCTTCCTTCTTATTCCAAGGTTGATTCGGTGCTTCCGCAGTTTCAGTGACTTGCTGATTCTAAGAAATTCCTATCGGGTACGCAGCGGTTGCGAGCGATTGCGAGCGGTTGAGCAGCTGTTGAGGAGGCACACAAATCTATTTAATACTTTGACTTCATAGGCACAAGTATATGGGGCGATAATAGATAAAAGAAAATAAGATAATAACGGCATACATACAGAAAGAGCCGTGGAGAAACATACATAAAGGGGTGCCTCTCGGAGCGGGGCATGGCATGTGGTTCCTGCAGAGATATGCACGCCGATAACTAAGACTAAGCGCCTCTTGTACCATGGGCCTTTCCGCAGTCGATGCGGAAGTCTTCATCAACCAAGCAGGCAACCTGTTCACTTGCGGGGAAATTGTTTCTGGCACGGTGGCGGTGAGCCTGAAGAAATCGAAACCCATCAAAACAGTGGAGATCTCCTTGCGATGCACCGTTTATGCCGTAGTGCGGCTGAGCAGTGACTCTGTCCTTACTTTCCGCCACCACATCCACCGCGACAATGTGTGCGTATTTCCCGACCGCGGAATGACGGTGATTGATAAAGGAGGCTACTCAATGTCTGAGGGACGCCATGAATATCCGTTTGAATTTGAGCTCCCGTCCGACGCCTCGCTGCCCCAGAGCCTGCCCAATGTGTCCGAGGGCACCGGCATTTTTTGGAATATCAAAGTCAAAGTAACCAGAGCAGGTGCAATCAACGTCCGCAAGTCCGAGAACTTCATGTACACTCCTCTGGGGTCTCAGTATCGGTTTGTGGACCCTGACCGCCGACTGTGGATCGAGGCCAGCCGCAAGTTCTGGGCGTACAATGCGGATACACCGCGCGGGTTCATGTCTCGGATTGGCCGCAAGAACCAGACTCAATGCATCATCAGCTGTCGACTCACATACCCCGAGGACGGGTTGGAGCAGGGACCGTTACCCGCGTCGCTGGGGCTGGAGATCCAATGCTCGGAAACCAATATGGTGGTGCTGGACAAGGTCAAGCTGCGGCTCAAGGCAAGAGCCTACATGTATGATGATCAGCGCAGGTACAGCTCGACAGCGTCGTCGGGGCACCTTGTGATTGCCGAGTTGGAGCCCCAGAAGCCGCTGGAAAAGAGTACCAGTATTGACGACCTTCTCGCGTCTGTGCAGATTCCCGAGAAAACCCCTGGAACCCTGGAGGTCATCAATATCCAGTACAAGTATCGCCTTTATGCAGACCTTGTATTCTCCGCGGTGCATTGCCCCAGCTACACCAAAAAGCTTACTGTGGACACTGAAATCAATGTTTTGCCTCCGCGTCCGGGCAATGCGACCGAAGCCCTTCCTAGCTACTCGCAGGTGGAGGAGCCGCCGCCTCACCCGGACGCGGTGTCCAGCGTTGTCGGCACTGTGACCATGCCGGCGGATGGAAAGCACACTTTTGACGCCTGATATGTATGAACTCTTTGTATGTCCTATATTAACTCTTATATTAATCCTCTATTAACAACTAAAGCCACCAGGGCTTGAGTCTATCAGAAAGGATCTCCAGTCGAAGCAATCGCCCTACATGTCGAAACTCCCAGGGCTGTGATGAGGATACTGCTGCTGCTGTTGTTGTTGCTGTTGCTGCTGCAGCTGCTGCATCTCCATCATCTGCTGGAGATTCGGGCTCTCGTTGGCCATGGCCTGAGGCATCTGCGGCGACCCTGAAGGAGTGGTTCCTGCCGACACATGCCCCATGCTTTGGGCCTGAGCCTGAGCCTGCGCTTGGGCCTGGGCCTGGGCTTGAGCCTGGACCTGCCTGTGCCGGATATAGCGTTGCACTTGGTGAGTAGCCATCTGGTGCACTTGCTGGGGTGTGAACGACGGATTCTTGGTCTGGATCTGGTGCATGATTTGCTGGAACTGGTTCCGCGATAGGTACTGGCTCATCTTCACCTTAACACCAGGCTGAGGCGGTCCTTGATGCGGGCCCTTGGGACCCTGCGGAGGCACTCCGCTTGGTGTGGTTGCAAACGGCGTTCCTGCCGAGGAGCTGGGCCCCGAGCTCGCGGGTCGTGCCTGGGCCATCAGCGGGCTTTGACCTGGGTTCGACGGCGAGCCAAAGCCCAAATTGGGGCTGCTCATGACCGGCGATTGGTGCGCCGAGCCAGCCGAACCAATCGAGCCCGTCGAGCCGGGCTTTTGGATGCGCTGTTGAGACAGCATGGCATGCGGCATTTGAGGGGTCTGACCAGCCCGCTGCTGTTGCTGCTGTTGCTGTTGCTGTTGCTGTTGCTGTTGCTGTTGCTGTTGCTGTTGCTGTTGCTGTTGCTGTTGCTGTTGCCGCTGTTGCTGGAGTTGGCGTTGATGGAGCTGCTGTTGCAACTGCTGTTGCTGCTGCTGTGACAGTCTGGGGCCTGCGGGTTGACCGGGCTGCGCCGGACCACCGCCCTGCGCTTGCTGCTGCTGCTGGGCCGCCTGCATCATGCGACGCCGCTTTTCCGCCAGATACTGCATCTGCTCGGCGGTGCGCTGGGGCCGTCCGTCGTCATCCTGAGCCTTGGCCTGCGCAGACGACGCAGCCGCAGCCGCCTGGGCACGGCTGGCAGCGACCGCAGCCACCGATGGAGGCATCGGCAGCCCCGCGATCGAGGGCCGGCCTCCCGAAAACTGCATCTGGTTCCCGGCCATGCGACTGCCGTCAGGGCCATCTGAAGGGCCCGGAGTCGTCGACGAGCCAGGCCCAACGCTGGACATGCGCGAGCCGGCACCAGAGGGAGTGCCAGCGTCTGACGAGGGATGCGCACCACTCGAGCCAGGCAGACTAGAGCCAGCACCTGAAGCGTCCATACCTGGCCGGCCAGGAACAGGGCTATCAGATCTATTGGCAGCATGCGGTTGGCCGGGCGCTGTTGGCCCCGAAGGAACCGGCCCAGGCATGTCGCCAGCACCAAACTTTGTGGGCCGCATGGGCCGGCCTGCGATGGCCGCTCTGCGAGCTGCGTCGACGCGGCGCTGCTGCGCATACGCCTCGGCCACGGCCTTGTCGCGCTCCCACTTGATTTTGAGCAGCTCTGCCGCCGTGGGCACCGTCGATTTGGACGCCGAGTTCTGGCTGCTTTCGATGGCCTTTTGCCGCCGCGCAGGGTTGGGCCGCGGCTGGTTCTCCTTCTTTTTGCGAGCCTTGCGGATACCTTCAAGCATTGACGACCACCGCAGCCGCTTGTGGCCGCGCTGCAGCCCGTCGGCGGGGATCCCCAGCGCGGCCAGACGCCGCTTGGCGGCCGACTGCGCCTTGGGCAGTGTCTCGAGCCAGATCCGCGCCCGTTCCGCATACGGCCCCTTGAGGTCCTTCAGGTCGTATTTGGAGAGCTGGATCCAGCGCTCAAAGCACTGCCAGGCGGTGCGCCGCTCGACGTTGGCCGAGTGGCCGCGGGTGGCTCGGGACGTGAAGTAGCTGGAGATGATGTTCCAGTTGAACATCTGCTCCTTTGCCAACCGCAACAGCCGCTGGTCGTCTTGAGGCGTCCACACAGTCACCATGCGCGCGTTCATGTACTTGAGGTCGGGCGGTTGCGGCGCACGCACCTCGGCATCCAGCGCGGCCAGGCTGGGCCGCCCGCGGAACAGGCTCTGGTGTTGTGCTGCCGGAAGCGCCAGCTTGCCGGACCGCATGCCCACGGTCTCGAAGCCGGGCGGCAGCTTCTTGGGCCGCTCCACAGCAACCCATCTCCAGCCCCGGTCTGGGGGAGGAGCAGATAAATATTTTGTGACAGAGGTGATGTTGCGGCTGTCGCAGTCGTTGCTGTAGCGTGTATCGGATTTTAGCGCCGGCAGCTCTGTCAAGCTCGACAGCAGCTCTTCCGAGGCCGTGTCCAAGTTGCTCAGGTCAACCACCAGCGGCATGGCTGGCAGCGAGCCGTTGTCGACCTCAATCGGCATCAGCGTCGACTGCTTGTCTAGAAGCACATCCCGTGGAGCCACCGTAAGCGGTTCAGCGGCGGCGTCGGTGTCGTTATTGCCCTGGGCGTTGGCGTCGGCATCGACTTTGGCGTCGGCATCAGCACCAGCATCGGCATCGGCATCAGCCATCTCCACGTCGGCGGTTTCTATCGGCGACGAGGAAACACGCACACAGGTCTCTTCCTTGCCGTAGGTCCAATAGTCAAGCACGCTCATCGCCATTTCCATGCACTTTGCAATCTTATACCGGCGCCCCTGAGTAACGCATGTTTGCATCCACCGCATCTCGTCAAGCAGATGGTCGTGGTGGACCTGCGTGCGCGGCGGAGGCTTGAACTTGACGCGCTGCCGCAGACTCCACAGATCCTTACGTCGGAGCTCCTCAATGCGGGAGTAAACCACTGATAGTCGGCCCTCCAGAAGCGAAACCTTGAATGAGTCGGTGTTTAGCGACTTGTGCGACGACGGAATCATTTTCGACATGGGCTGCGACTGCACAGTGTAGAACATCTCTGCAAACGTCCGCCGATACTGCGGCGGCTCTGGAAGCGGGTCCGGAACAATATAGGTAATGACATCGTCGTGGCCCTCTTTGGGCGGCCGCAGCACACGAGGGTTGGACTCGAGCACCGAAAGGTGTTCATGCGAGGTCAGAATGTCCAACGCTGAGCGGTCGAACTCGAGCTGCTGCTCGTTCAGGTCGACATGCGTTGGCGTTTCGGGCTCTGTAGACGGCTCGGGGATTTGAGGAGTTGCAGAGCCGGCACCATCATATGGAGTTGCTGCGACTTCGCCGGCGCCCTTTTCAGCTTCAGCAACCTCGGCAGTGCTCGCAGGAGTCGCTTCCGGATTGAGAGCTTCTGCGACTTTTTCAAGTGCAGCAACCACAGGTGCTTCGGCAGCCGCAGGAACATTATCTTGGCCAGCGGCAGTCTCCGGGCCAGTATCTGCTGCCGAAACAGTCTCTGAGGGCACTGACGCAGTTGGGGCAGCCGGCTGAGCTTCTGCAGGTGTTTCAGTCTTGACTTCTGTCTCTGCGACCGGCTCGGCTTCGGCCATCTCGGTATCCTCAAACTCTTCGCGAGCATCTTTCATCTCCACGTCGCTGCTGGCCGCATCTGCAGCCGGCTCATGGGAAGGGCCATGAGGCTCGGACTCCTCTGCCGGAGCGTCCAGCACTTCGGGCAGTTCAGGCGGTCTCTCAAGCTCCTTGACCGCTTCCTTGATCTGTTCTTTCAGCTCAACTACTTCGGGAGTCTCTGTAGAGCTCGAATCAGGCGTCTTGGAGTCTTTGGGCTCCTCAACTTGGTTAGGCTCGGGGACAGCTGTGGGTTCTTTGGCAGCCTCAGATTCAGTATTGTCTGGGCTTTCAGCTGCTTGCAAGCTCGGTTCCGGCTCGCGGCTGGCTTGGCGGCTCGTGGCCTTACTGGACGCGCGACTCGACGCGCGGCTGGCGGCTCTGCTGGCTGCACGGCTCGAGCGGCTGCTTTTAGGCTCGGCGACGTCCGTCCCGGCCTTGACTTCTACGCTCGCATTCTCTTTGGCATTCTCTTCAGCATCGTCTTTAGCGTTCTCGTCAATAGCGTTATCTTCCTCAGCACCTGAATCTTCGCTCAGAGGCAGCAGTACGAGCTGGTCATCTTCAGACTCGAAATCACCATCCGAAAAGTCTCCATTGTCGGCCGTAGTATCAGCCGCTTTATTCTTTGGTGCATCGAGAGCAGCCATGCGACTTTTATAGTGGCTTGGAAGCACCTCCAGGACCTTTGTCGCGCTGGATCCGGTCTGGTCTTGCACGAACCGAATAAGGTCGGGCTCTACGCGTGCCAGCTCGTCGTAGCTGGGCGCGCGAGCACCGTACCGAGCAAGTAAATAAAGCCGAGCGAGGATGTCCTGGTCAGACACCTCCACTGCGCCCTTATTCTGCTCGCTCATGACGACCTGATCGAACTGAAAAACAAGGGTTTATAGAGGGAGGTTTTTAAGCCCACACGACCGCGGATGGTAGAATCCTGCTGACACATTGTCCCAATCCACCTAGCGTATATAGCTGGGGGACATCTGCATGATGCAGCGCTACTGAGGCATCGACGGAATGCCCGATATCGACGTTTTTCAATAACTATTTCTTGTCCCTAAATTTAAGACATGGCTACCGTAGATGCAACTATATGTACTCCCTCTTCCTCTGAGTGCCGAAATGGCCATCTTATTGTTTGGACACCATCCAACTTGGAAGCGGCCGAGTAATCAACCTAAAATCACCTCAGCTCGAGCTCGCTCATTAGCACTCCGCTCAAATGGAGGACCGTCTTCAAGAAGACTGCAATGCCATCCTCAATGACCAGAGTCTGCCAGAAGAAGATCGCATTGAGGCCGTCGAGGAGCATGTGCGAGGGAAGGTGCAAAACATGCAAGACGCTGAGATTGAACGACTGGTCCTAGATATTCTGTGGGCTCACCGCGAGGGTCGAAAAGCAGTTAGGAAGCTGAAAATCGTCTCTTCTACTGCCAGCAATCCTATCCAGCTTCCGGAAGCAGCCTACAAAGTGGAAGCTCGAAAGCCCGCAAAAGCGAAAAAACAAAAATGGGTTTCTTTAGACGACCTGGAGCCCAGCACTCCAGAAACTCCGGAGCCACCAGCCCCCCAGACTCCTCATGATCTTCTCCGTAATGTCCTGGGTCAAAACGCCAGCGACGAGGACATTGAACGACTGCTTGCCCACAACGAGTTTGATATTGGCCGAACAATTGATATGTTGACCGGCTCGAGCTCGAGACTGGGCACTGAGGAACAACTTCTTACTCGCGAAAAGACTTCTGAAAGAATCATGTGTCGCTATTTCCTCCAGACAGGCTCTTGTTTCCGAGGAAATGACTGTATGTTCAGCCATGACGTTGCTCAGAGAATATGCCGGTTTTGGCTCCAAGGCAAGTGCATGGCTGGGGACGACTGTGCGTTTTTGCACTATGTACCCGAGGAGATCCTCGAAAAGCTTTCACTAAATGAACCCAAGGCTACCCGCACACCGACTGTGCTCGATAAGAAGTCATTGCCCGCTCTCGGCAGTAAAAAAGCCCGCAAGAAGCCAGCAGCTCCTGCGGGCCCCGGTATTCTTTCCAGTCAGAGTACTGGGCAGAGTATTGGGCAGACTACAACTCAAGGTACCTCTGCTCAGGGCTTCGATCTCGATAAGGCCGTGGAGAAGGCAGTGTCGCAAACCGCATCCCCTCTGGCATCACTAAACCGGGGCTTGCTGCCGGTAAGAGCACCTATGCGCACGCCCTGGAAACATCCTGGCTTCCTGAATAACCAGGAATACATCGACCATCGCACAGAAGCCCGCAAATGGAGCGAGCTGCGGAACAAGTACTTGCAATTGGCGACTGATAGCTGGTCCAACAACGACCCTGCCAGCGCCAAAGCGTTTTCAAAAAAGGGCCAGGACTTCAACTTTAAAATGGAGCTGGAATATGAAAAGGCTCGCAAAGTACTTGAAGATCAACAGAAACTGCCCTCTAGCGAGATCTTTGTGGATATTCATGGCCTCGAGCTCGGAGCAGCCGTGGACCATGTTGAACATGTTTTGCTAACTATGGAGGAGCACGAACGACACAGCCCTCGCCTAGTATATGTTATTTGCGGGCGAGGACACTACAAAGTCAAACGGCATGCGGATCAATTGACCCAGCAGGTCAAAGTGTTTCTGGACGAGTTTGGCTATATTTATAAGGACTTTGGCGATGACCAGACATTTGGAAGAATCATTGGCATTGACCCTTTTAGTGCTATCAAAAAATAGTTACATTTGCGAATTGAATGGTAAACTGGTGAAGTATCGGCAAATTAAATTCCCGATATATCCGAAGATGCGACCTCCCCCACGTGCCAAGCTCGGTTATCGGAGGATGAAAAACGTCCCAGCGTTTCGCCCTCATTATTAATCCGGGATGCGGCAAAGTACTTAAGCGCGCCCTCAACCCCGCTTCTTGCGCGATATAAAACGCCGCGTGCAGGCTCCATCCTCTTGGCTAGTTACACTCTACTGAGATCTCACTTTAATCGGGGCAATTTGTGCTACAAAAAAAAAAAAAACACACCACCAAAACAATACTAATAACCGTCAATCTTCATTGAACTCTTACAAAGTATAGCAGAGATGTTCTTTCAGAAACATGACCCGGTGTACTATGCCACTAAGTTCTTAAAGCCGGACTATTTCACCCACGAGTTAAAGGAATATACTTTTGTAATGTCGAGTATGCTCACCCAGCTTTTAAACCAGGCTGGGTCGGCCGGCATTTTGACTTTAATCAAGCCGGTATCCGAGTGGTACCATCTTGATGCGGCTTCGGCCCCTTGGTTGATGGCATCGTTTGCACTTGGAACTGGTACGTTTATTCTCATCAGCGGTCGTCTTGGCGATGTCTTCGGTCTCAAGACGGTGATGCTGTGCGGTTATGCATGGACCACAATTTGGTCGCTGCTATGCGGCTTTGCGAGGTATACCTCCAGCCCTGAATTTTTTATTGTGTCGCGAGCTTTCCAGGGCCTTGGTCTGTCGTTTATCTTGCCCAATATGATCGGGTGTGTAGGCAATGTCTACCGGCCGCATACTTTGCGCAAGAATATGGTCTTTTCATTGATTGGTGCTTGTGCGCCCATTGGCGCTACGCTTGGCGTGGTGTTCTGCGGCCTCATTGCAACTCTCTCGGATAGATGGGACTGGTCCTTTTACGCATACGCGATTGCCACTGCTGCTTGCGGGCTTGTGTCTATGTGGTGTGTGCCCAACAACATCCCCAAGAATCCTAATAATGTCAAGATGGATTGGATTGGTGCCGGGCTAGGCGTCAGCGCTCTGGTTCTGTTTAATTTCGTATGGAACCAGGCGCCGTCGGTTGGCTGGCAGAATGCCTATATCATCACGCTCTTGCCGGTGTCGGTTGTCCTCTTTGCCGCGTTTATTGTGTATGAGCTGCGCTATGCAACCGACCCGTTGTTGCCGAGAGCCGTCATCTGCAACACCCACACCATGATGATTCTTTTGGCCGTGTTCTTGGGGTGGGGCTCGTTTGGCGTGTGGCTTTACTACTACTTTAGCTTCCTCCAGGAGTTCCGGGGCTACACCCCTCTTTGGGCCGGCGGAAGCTTCTTCATTGTTGTGATCTTTGGCTCCATTGCCGCCATCTCCTGTGGACTGCTGGTTGGCCGCCTTCATATTTGCATCATCTTTTTCCTTTCAATGGTGGCCTTCTGCGTAGGCGATGTGATGTTTGCCGTCACTCCCGTGGACCAGTCCTACTGGCGCATGTCCATGGGTACACTAATGATTCTCGTCTTTGGCATGGACTGGTCGTTCCCGGCCTCATCAATCACCCTCAGTAACGAGCTGCCCCACGACTACCAAGGAATGGCAGGCTCGCTCACCAATACCATGATCAATTACTCCATGTCTCTCTTCCTCGGTATCGCCGGCACTGTGGAGCAGCAGGTGAGAAAGAATGGTGCCACTCCGCTGGAAGGATATCGGGCTGCGCTGTACTTTTCCATTGGCGTTAGTGCCATTGCCGTTCTGGTGGCTCTTGGCCTTTTGGTTGATGCCTTGATAATTAAGCGGGAGGTTCTTTACAAGAGAAAGCACGAACCCGCTCCGGACAAGGGCACCGAGAACTGCAGTCTTTCCGACGGCTTCCTTTAATAGCATGTATATGCGTATTCCGCTCTTTATAAATTATATAGTTAAAAATAATAGATATTTTGTCCTAGTTTGAATCAAGAAAGCAATGATGCTGCGCCTTGTTGAGAATGGGAGCCATTGGGCACCATCGCGTGTGCACCTGCCTGCTGCATGCATCATCATTTTACTAATTGCCAAGCGGGCGGCCGGTGAGGTCGGACGACCGGTCCGAAACCGGTGGGCGCCGGAAAATACCGGCAAAGATCAATTATCCCATCGAATACATAAATTAGACCAGCATTTATCGTTGATTGTGATACCGGTTATTTTTTTCATGTTCTGCGGGCGATTTCCACCCTTGGTGAGGTTCGCATAGACGGGTCTAGATCTTATTTAGGCTTACCCATGCCCTATATGCGCAACATGCAGGATTAGTCGGCGCGCTTTCGGTGGCCCGCGCACTCCACATAAAAAGCATGCAACTGCGCAACTCTGAGCAATTGTCATATGGGATTCAAGACAACGGACCCAGAGGCGTATGCCGCTAAGTTCAACCGACCCGACTATTTCACTAATAAAGGTAAAGAGTATGTGTTCATCGTGTCCTCGATGCTGGCGCAGCTGTTGAACCAGGCAGGCACCTCTTGCATTCTGACCCTTATTGAACCAGTATCCGCCAAGTTTGATCTTGACGCGGCGTCGGCCAATTGGTTGATGGCTGCGTTTGCATTGGCTGCCGGCACGTTTATTCTCAGTAGTGGCCGGGTTGGCGATGTTTACGGGCTCAAGGCAACCATGCTTGGCGGGTATGCCTGGACCACATTGTGGTCGCTATTGTGTGGCATCGCCCGATACAGCTCTACGCCCGAATTTTTCATTGTGTGCCGAGCATTCCAAGGCGTCGGACTGGCATTTATCTTGCCCAATGTTGTGGGTATTGTGGGAAACGTTTACAAGCCCCACACTCTTCGCAAGAATATGGTATTTTCCTTGATTGGTGCCTGTGCACCCATCGGTGCCGCCCTTGGTGTTATCTTTTCGGGCCTGATTGCCACATACACCCCCAGATGGGACTGGGCCTTCTATGCCTACTGCATTGCCGCGGCTATTTGCGGCGTTTTGGCATGGTGGAGCGTTCCAAACAATATCCCTAGAAACAGCCACAATCTCAAGATGGATTGGGTAGGATCAGGACTGGGTATTTCGGCCCTCGTTCTGTTCAACTTTGTTTGGAACCAGGCCCCGGCAGTGGGGTGGAGCAACGCATACATCATTACCCTGCTGCCCGTATCTGTGGTTCTTTTCGCATTGTTCATTCTTTATGAACTCAAGTTTGCCAGCCATCCGCTGCTACCAAAGGAGGTTCTCTGCAATGTTCGCATCATGCCCATCCTGCTGGCAGTATTCTTGGGATGGGGCTCCTTTGGTGTGTGGATCTTCTACTACTTTGAGTTTGTCCAGGGACTCAGAGGGTACTCTCCGTTATGGGCGGGCGGTGGCTTTTTCATTGTGATTATCTTTGGCGCCCTCGCCGCCATCTCATGTGGGTTGCTCATCGGACATCTGCATATCACCGTTATTTTCTTGTTCTCGATGTTGGCGTTCTGTGTTGGAGATGTAATGTTTGCTGTTACGCCCGTGGACCAGTCGTTTTGGCGTATGTCCATGGGGACATTAATGATTATCGTATTTGGAATGGACTGGTCTTTCCCGGCCTCTTCCATTACGCTCAGCAATGAGCTTCCCCCCGACTATCAGGGCATGGCAGGATCACTCACGAATACTATGATCAACTACTCCATGTCCCTGTTTCTCGGTATTGCCGGCACCGTGGAGCGCCAGGTCCTCAATCACGGAACCACCACCTTGGATGCCTACCGGGCTGCCCTTTACTTTTCAATTGGTGTGAGTGGGTTGGCAGTCACGGTTGCCTTGAGCCTGCTGGTGACGGCCATATTTATCAAGGGCGAAAAGGTATACACGACATCACCTGGCCCCGAAATCACTAGCCAAGTCTCAAAGGGCACGCACGCGTCGGAGTTTAGTTGATCTAACCCGCTACCAATAGAAGAGTAAGAATTCTAGTATCTAGCTTTTATATTAAGCATCTATTTAGCCGCCTCCAACGCCGCATACACCTCGAGAAGACGCGCGGTAGACCAGCACTGAGTGGGCGACGAGTCGGCGCAGAAGTCGCCATTCTTTTGGGTCAGTTCGGTCAACCCAGCCCACGCAGAGTCACGGATCCACGCCACATCGCCCTGAATACGGTTGCGGATTGTGGCGGTGGTTTCAGACTTGGGGGCACCGCGCAGACCATCAAACACCACCAGTGCCTGCAAAAAGACGCCCTCACACCACACCCATTCCGGGCCCTGATGATAGTTGCGGCCCTTTGACGTGGCGAAGTCATCGTTGTCGATACTGTTCTCATAGTAAGGGCGGTAGTTGTAGTCGCTGGGATCCAGCGTGGCCATGCCAACGGGACCGCGCAGCACCTTATCGGCCAGGGTCAAGCAGCCCACAGCATGCTCAACATTGAACAGCTCGGGGGCCGTGACCATAGCGATACTAAAGTTGGGGCGGAACTCATAGTCCTCATAAGGCTTGCCGGAGCCGACAAGGTCCTTGTAGATGCCTCTGCGGTTGATAATCTTGGGGTCAACCTTGTAGTTGCCGTCTTCCTCGGGCGACTTGGGCACATAGTAGTAGCGCTCAAAGTTTTCCTGGAGAAGCTTTTCCCACTTTTCAAGCTCCACCTGGTCACCGTCTTGGTTCTCAACCGACGAAGGGAAACCATAGGCGTTGCTGGCGCGGGTCTCGTTGACCCAACGCAGACAGGATTTGAGTAGACCGGTGATCTCAACGGCAGCACCGTCGCGAGGGGTGCCTGGAACGCCCTTGTTCTTGGCCCTGGTGCTTTCGCCCATCTTGTCCATCCAAGTGCCGCAGTTGGCCTGATTTCCGCCATGGATAAAGCCGGTGGTCCAGTCCACGTAGATGTACTGATTGAAGCCCTCGTCGGTCATTTGGCTATCGATCTGCGGGCCGGCATTGTGCTCGCGGAACTTAATGCTCTTGGCGTGGCGAGCAAGAATCTCAGTGACAATCTCGCCGATGCTGGACTCGTAGCTAAACGCCTCAGGCGAGTCGAACTCGACAAACTTGTCGTCGAGCGGGAACCGCCGTTTCACCTTGTCGTCGAGAATGTCGGCGTTGCCCACAAGCTTGCAGTAATCCTGGACACTCTGAACAAAGAACCACACGGCATCCCGAGCATTGTAGCGCGGGTTGCGGCCCGAGTCCAGCAGGTTCGGAATGAGACCGTACTTGAGAGTCTTTGCAAAGCCAAGAATGTGCTGCTTGGCCTCGTCGACACGGCCCGTTTCAAGCATCAGACCACCGACCGACAGGAACACGTCGCGGCCCCAGCACCGCATGATGCCGTCGCAGAAATGGGGCAGGCCGGCCGCCATGCTGGGCACCTGATCAAATGGCAGCAGAGACGCACCCTGGATGTTGCCGATCATCTGCAACGACGTGAGAGCCAGCTCGCGGCTAAACACCGTCGAGGTGACGGCATCCGTCATTTGCGCTCCGGCCCGAATCACAGCCGCCTCGTACAGACCCTGGACTACGGCGGCAAAGTACCGCGGGCGCAAGAACGAGGGCACTTGGCGAATGAGATCCGCGCGCTCCTTGAGCCAAGCAATGGTCGTGCCGAGATTCGACGAGCCGTTGCTGCTATAGTACTCGGTACGCGACAAAATCGCGTCGAGAGCCCACAGCCCATTGCGCAGGTTCTGGGCGATCGGAGCGCCCAAGTCGTTGTTGGCCACAACCCACTTGAGCACCGACTGCCAGCCCTGCAAGCCAGCGTACACCAGCGGACCCGAGTCAGGGATATCGTAGACGCCCAGCGAGCCTTGAGTACTTGCCCGCTCCTCGTTGTTGGCCCGGTACAACAGAATGTTGAGGTCCAGGAGATTCAGGGGCTCGACCGCCTCGCGCTGGCCGGACCGCACGGCGGCCTCGATCTTTTCGGCATCAAATGTGCGCTCGGTCTTGAAGATGGCCACCGAGCCTGGCGGGAACTCGGAGCCGCCGGCAGGATGGATGGTCGACGTGCCGTCATTGTCGGTGATAGACCAGGCCTGGAGATCCTCGGTGGTAGCCTTGATGGGTACGATCTTGTCCTTGGCATCGGGAGTCTCTTCCTGCGCACGAAGGATCTTCCAGCCGTGCTTCCAAGTTGCCTTTGACTTTTCCAAAACCACCTCCGAAAGCGTTTGGTCACCATTATCGCCAGGGAAAGCAGTGCGAGCAACCACGAAATAGCCGTGGCCAGTCTCGGGGTTGAGGCGGTGCACGGTGATGTACTGGCCCTCGTGGTGGGTGAAGCTTTCAAAGTAGTTGTCGCGGCCCATCTGCTTGTGCAGCGCGTTCAACGTGGCCTTGATTTCCGAGATGCCGTTGCCGAACACATACGGGCGCTCCTCGGAAACAACATCCAGTCCGACGGGGTACAGCTCGTCGGTGCCCATGGTAGAGCCCGACGACACCTGACAAAACGCCACCAGCGCGGCGGTGCTAAGAGTGTCCTCAACCGTGCGCTTCTGCGCCGGCAGCTCATTGTCATGAGTGGCCTCCATGAGCCAGGAGTGGATCGGCTGGGGATGCACCGATGACACTGAGCCGTCGGACAGCAGCGAGTCCTGGATGTACGAGCCAATGGGCTGGCCACCGTTGACCTGGATCACTGTGGACAGGTCCGTGGAGTTGCCCGGACCAATGGCTTCCCGCAACAGCGACGTCACACCCAGGCGCTCGACGTAGAGCTTGTCGATTTCCTGCGAGCCCGAAAACAGCTCCGCAACAACATACAGATTGGGCCGCTCGTCGCGGGCAGCGTTCAGCATGTACTCGCCCACATGCAGCGGTGTGGAGTGGGCGTTGTCGAGACGGATACCAGAAAAGTACTTTGCCAGAAGCTTGGAGTAAGACGCCATATAGTCCCACAAGAACGGCGAATCGTCCTTGGACTTTCCGTAGCGCAGCTTCACGCAGTCGGTCCAAACCAGTAGCTCGCGGCGCACATAGACCCTGGAGTCGGGGCCAGCGAAATCCACGAGCGGGTTACCGGCCCACACCCAGCCGCTGTTGGCCAATGCAACCACGCCCTTGTCGGTTTTCACGCGCGTAAAGTAGGACTCGATGATAGGCGTCTTGCGCGAGATCTCGGTGCCAATATGCGGACCATTGCCGTCCAGACGCAGGTACCGCTGGCGGTCCCTGACCTGGGTGAGAATGCTCTTGCGGTCGTCGTTGTACTGCGCATACAGCGGCACGTTGACCTCGTCGAGAATCTGGCGGGCCGAAAACGCCGAGCTGGCGACATACTCGGCCAGCTTGGTGGTGTCGACGCGGCGGCTGAAGCGCGGGCCAAGACGCTTAAAGTCCTGGCCGGCCTCATCGGCCAGCTGCTGGGCCAGAGCAGTTAGCGTCGTGGGCAGGTTCTTGGCAGGACGGCCCTGGAACGGGTGCTCGGTGACGTTCTTTTCCAGCGCAGCAACGTCAACAACATAGTACTCCCAGAGCTTGATATCGTCAATGGCCTGTGGGACCGAATTCATGACGGCATCGAGATCCTGCTGCGAGGCAATGGTCTTGCCCTCACTGCCGAGCTTCTCGGAAAGGTCGAGCAGCGCATCGTCGAGGGCAATGGCGGCATCCAAATAAGGAGCGGTCTCGGACGAGTAGCCGGCGTCCGGATGGTCGGCCAACCAAGGAGAGTTGTTGGCGGTATGGTTCAAGACCAGGTCCGAGAGAGGCAGAATGCCCAGGTCCTTTTCGAGATGAGTGACGAGATCCAGGATATCCTTTTCGCCGTTGGGGAACACGGCCTCATCCCAGCCCAATTGATCGGCAATACTGAACGGGGAGTCGCTTTCGCCGCGGGCCTGCAAGGGAACAAAGTGGATCACATTGTAGCCCTTATCAGCAATGGCCTTGAGCTTGGGTTTCCAGTCGCTAAACGGACCCATCAGCTTGGACAGCACCGTCTGCACACACATTTCGTTGGGCGTCACCGACTTGCTGGCCAGTGTGAAGCTGGGCGGCACCACAAAGTCCCATTGAGGGGTCTTTTCCTGCGAGGTGGACGACTGCGCATACGCACCGCTCTGGGCGGTATACTCGGTGTAGACGGTAAACGTGCCGCTGATACGGATCTCCAGATCGACATGGTGGTCTGCCTGGAGGCCCTTTGCCTGGTCGAGCTTGTGGGCGACGAAATTGGTGCGGTCGAACTCGGCACCTTGCTTGGGGTAGTTGGTAAAGACAGTGCCCTCATGCACCACGCTGGAGGTGCTGGGGAATTTCAAGCGGAGAATGTAAGGGTCCTGAAGCACGGGAAGAACATTGACTCGTCCCGGGATGGTCTTGGGCAGGCCATCCTCCAGCGGCAGCTCGTAAACGTGCATGTCAGGTGGGAGCAAGATGGGGTTGGCTCGGCTCAACATGCATGAGCATGTGGGGTGCCGTGCGGCTGGGGTGCCAAGGCGACACGTTGTGTTTGGGGCGGCTTAGTTTAGCGTGGGTTGACGATAGATTAAAAGGGGATTTAGAGGCTATTTTTAGTCCCAGAAGCTACTCGCTAGTGCTTTTATCTTATACTTGCTGAGCTTCAGAGGGGTCCTCACAACACCTTCTATAGTTAGTATTACACTCACTGAGAGAATAAACCATTAGCGGCCGAGTTGGCTACGGAAAATACATTCTGCTCGAGGGTATATTTGGAGTGATGTCCAAAAGTGGTAATGCATTGTTCCGGAGCAACGATAGCTGCATGCATATCTGATTCCATTGACTCTTGCAGAGTGAAGGCGTAATGTGAGGCTATGGAAGTACAGAGGACCCAGACAGGCTGAACTGACTATGCATAGCCAAAATCGAGACCCACTACAGGCTGTGTCGTCACCTCGATTGCCGCGCCATAAAGATAGGTTGCATCTATATGCATACCCCTGCCCCGCACGCCCAAAAGGGGTAGTGACATAATTGGGCGGATAGGCACTTATCGGTCAATGGTGGGACCGAAGCGGGCAAATTGGTATTCAGCCGAGGATTTCGCCTAAAGTATCGGGATGGTCACGGACAGAGACTGGTAGGCGATAGCCGTGTCTATTTCCACCCCCTAGGCATAATCTAGAAGTTCGATAAATCTGCATGAGTCAGGAACCCGTACCTTTGGACCCACCGGGTTGCACGAGCAGCAGCACAGGTTGCCCGCTGACCAACTACGCCACAATGGCCGGGCAAATTGATACTGCCTTTGACGGACAGTTGGAATCGCTCCTATTCTCCAATGACCGAGGAAAGCGCAATTTTGACGCCTTTGACACCATCGATACCTTCTCGCTGCCCTCGAACTCGCCCCCGGACAACTCGGACAAAGGAGCCTCGGGCCCCGAACCCCGCCGCGCGGGCCGGAAGCTGGATCCGCACGAGCCCGAGTCCAAACGGCGGGCGCAGAACCGCGCGGCGCAACGAGCGTTCCGCGAGCGCAAGGAACGTCACCTCAAGGATCTCGAGACCCGCGTGCAAGAACTGGAGCAGTCGTCGCGGTCATGGCAGAACTCGAACCTGATGCTACGGTCAAAGCTGTCTAGTTTGGAGCAGGAGCTCGAGGGCTACCGGTCGGGCCGCATTGGAGCCCGGCCAGTTCCTTCTCAGCTGCCGCATCCCGCAGCTCTTCCTGGAACGGCTCCGGGAACAGTGCGTGGTGCCCTCCCCGGTACCCTCCCTGGCGTTGCCCCGATCCCGGGCACGGGCTATGCGCCTCTTCCGGCCGCCTCTAACTGGACAAAGGACCTTCAAGGTCCTGCGACTGTTCTGCCTGGCCCGACCGTACCTGCGTCGCTGGGATTGCATGGCCCCGCTACCGTGTTCCCCGAACTGTCTGAATTGCTGCGATTCCCGGCCGTGTCGCCGGCCGACACATTGCCGCGGGGCCGGTCAGGCGCACCGGCGTCTGACGCGGGCTCCGTCGGTCCCGCCACGGTGTCGCCTGCGGCGCTGCCTAATGGGCTTAGCCCACTCGGCGAGTACCAGGGCGGGGTCCAGGGCGGGGTCCAGGCAAACAGTCTGATTTCTCCTGCAGACACGCCTGGCCGCACCACGTCGAGCAACAGCAGCCGCAAAGTGCCAGTGGCGCCCGGATTGGGCCAGTATGAGTCGCCTGCGTCGGCGTCGTCGGCGTCGCAGGGCGACGAGTTCTGCGACGAGCTGTCGCGAATTGCGTGCCCCACGCCGCGGGCCCTCAAGCCGGGGGCACCGGAAATCAAGCCGCAGATCGCCTCAACTACGCCCGCGCCGTGGCAGGAACCGCCCATCGAGTTCAGTTTCGGGTACCGGGATCCCAGCCAAATAGACAACCCGCTGGAACTGCCAGAGCTTGTCAACTCCGACTATGGATTCTTCGACCCGCTAGACGATCCGCTTGCTGGCATGGACAACTTCAACGAGAGTGGTGCTAACGGGTTTTTGGGCGGGCCGCTGGCCGAGCCGATTGCACCGCTGGACGCAACAACCACTGCCAATGATCTGTTTGATATCTCCAAGGACCCCGAGGACTTTGGCAGCCTTGTTGCCAGCAAGCCGGAAGTCCCGGAGACGTCGTTGCCGGCGCGGGATACTGCGCTGCTGCAGGCGTCGCAAGAGGTCAAGCAGGCCAAGGCTGCCAAGGCTGCTCAGAAGAGCAGTGAAGCCAAGAGTGAGGAGGTGCCTGCGCCCAAAGAAAAGTACATGAGCTGCTCGGCGGTATGGGACCGGATCTGCGCGCACCCGAACTTTGATGGCATTGACATCAACGATCTGTGCTCTGAGCTGCAGTCCAAGGCGCGGTGCTCTGACTCGGGCGTTGTGTTGACTGAGAAGGACGTGGACTCTGCGCTGCTGAAGACAAAGGCCGGTCGCAAGATGTCGCCGTTCAAGTTCTGATGCTGCTGCTTCTGATGCTGTCTGCTTCTGATGCTGCCGTTTTTGCATGGGCATTGCTGGGTTGTTCCAGCACCATAGTTCTTTATTTTAGTGTTATGCACTTAGACTAGTTGATTATTCGCATCTACCTTTAGCCTGTTGGCCTTTAAAGCCCGTTGGCCTTTGATGCCTGCTGGTCAATTGCTAGCCTTTGAGGCCATTGCACAAGCAACGAACCTAATCGGAAGAGCGCATGCGAAGCACAAAGTTCACAACCACCGCAGCCAGCAAAAAGAAGCACAGCATGGTAGGACCAAAGCGGTCGTCGTAAGGACCAGAGCCGCGGCGGCGGATGGCAGCCGCACGCCAGTGGTAAGTAACCAGCGCATAAGCCATGGTGGCCATAGCCACGAACGTGAAGAGAGCAGCCGACACCCGGCCGATGCGGTCGCCAAAGTTGAGCAGACCAACCGCGAGACCGCCGAGAATGACGGTGAAATTCAGCCACGACAGGAAAGTACGCTCATTGGCAAAGAAGACCTTGGGCTCGACCCGGGTAGGTAGGGCAATGCGCTTGCCAGGAGCCACACGCAACAGGGGAGCAGACGACATTGTGTGGTTACTGGGTGTGGAGAGGTTTTCGTGAGATAAGCTAGCACGTGGTGCAGCCTGCGCATTCAGGGCG
The DNA here is from genome assembly GCA_030563925.1 of Wickerhamiella sergipiensis. NCBI lineage: Eukaryota > Fungi > Ascomycota > Dipodascomycetes > Dipodascales > Trichomonascaceae > Wickerhamiella > Wickerhamiella sergipiensis. Next base: position 189,952 of record JAJMKN010000003.1, read on the forward strand.
AACCCTAGCCGGACTTTTCAGGCGGTGGTTTTGATTGGACTTAGTTTGGTTTGGATGGTTTTGGTTTTTGGTTAGTTGAGTCTTTGGTTGGTTTTATTTGGATGGCTTTTTTGGATGGTTTTCTTTTAAATGGCCTATTTTTTTGGTTTAGTTTATTTAGGCAGGGAGGCTTTGGCACGGCATTAGCTTCGGCTGTTTCGGACGTTATCAGCAACCCAATTGGCTACGGAAGTTACTGATACCGCCTGCTCTATTGAAATGCACTGAAACCCGCTAACTGCTACTATGCTAAATGGAGCTTAGAGGTGATGATGGATAGTGGACTGACAGAGCCGGCTGGTAGAGCCTGACCGACTGGGCTGACTATTAGAGGGATGCAGCCCGAGCCCTGAAAAACCCTCTCCCGATTATTTTATTTTTCCGCATGTCCAAGCCTGTTGCAAACATTCTTTCTCACCTGGCTCAGCCCCGCTGGAGCGTGCGCGAGCTGCTGAGCGCTCCGCTGCGAGGAAGCCCTCCTTCGCACGCCAAGGCCGTGCGCACCGCCAAACTGGCCGGATTGTCGGTCACCCCAACCATCGAGTCGGACCTCGTGAACCAGCTGCGGTTTGTGGAGACCTTGTCGGCGGTTCAGACCGATAATATCGAGCCATTGGCCCGTTTTGTTGCTCCTGTGGAGTGTGTGGAGTTCGAGGACATGACCGAGCCCACCGAGGAGCCCGAGCAGTGGAACCCGACTCAGCTCGCGTCCGAACACACCGGTAACTTTTACGTTGTCAAGGAGGGTCTTTCCGGTTAATCTTCTCTCTGCGGTTGATCTCCAGAGTCTTCGTGCTCCTTCAAAAGCCAAGCCAAGCCTGCCAAAAGCAATGGCAGAGAAATGGCCAAGGCACTCTATCAAGCTTCCACTAATCATATAGAGCTATTTATGTATTTAACCCCGTCCCCAGAAGAAACCCTGCACATCTTTCTGCAGCTGCTGCTCCCGGTACGCACGGGCTCTCTCAATGCGGTTGCTAACAATGTAGCCATAGACAATGCCCACCAGCGAGCCTGCCACATGGCCGGCATAGTCGAGCCGGCCGCCAAAACGGCCAATCATCGCCGCCGCATTGTAACCAAGAGTACCGAGGAAAACCACCCAGGCACCAACAGGCAAAGGAATGAACCAAAGCGCCAAGCGGGCCTGAGGAGCCAGGTAGCAGAAAGTACCAAACACGCCGCACACTGCACCCGACGCACCGAGACTAGGGGCCGCCAACCGGCCGAGCATGGCGGGGAACATCATTGAACCCAGCGACGAGAGCACGCAGCCGTCGAGGTACGATTCCAAAAACGTCGACGCACCCATCCAGCGGGCGACCGGCACACCAAACTGGTAGAACACAAACATGTTGATGGCCAAGTGCCACCACTCCTGGTGCGAAAATGCCGAGCCGATCATGCTCCAGACATTGAAGAAGCGCGAATCTTTCTGCAGCAGTCCATACTTGAACATGAACCGCGACGTGGCCGGGATTCTCCACATGGCAAAGCCCGCGCAGTTCAGGGCAATCAGGCCGTACACCAGCAGCTCTGGCTGGCGACGAACAGCCGCAAATGGCGGCGAGTTGATGATATGCGGCAACACAAAGTAGTCAAACGCAACTACACCGCCAGCAAACAGTAGCGGGACCTTCCACTTGGCCCACAGACCCAGCGGGCCCTGTTGGTTATAGCGCTCGTAGCGGTTCTTGGAGCCCCACGACGAGCCAATGTCTCTATGGGTAGCAGTAAGGGCTTTTGAAGTACTAAAAGGGCGCACTGGTTTTGCCAAAAGAATTCTCGAGGCCATGCTAGGGGCATTTCTCGGGAGGGCCATTGAGCGGGCGCTCAAAAAACTAAACCTCAGCATGCTTAGTATTCCACTCGCTTCCAGGTGCTATAGGCTAGGGATCTAAGCTTATTGAATTGATTGATTGATTGATTAATCTGAGTTGAACTCAATTGGCCAAATTGACTGATTGACCTGAATGATCGGAGTTAAATTGGTGAACTGGTTAATTCATCTGTGATTTGTGCCTGTGTCTGTGGTCGAGAAGCTCTGCGTTTACGTCTCTGCTTTCGAGTATCTGACCGAGCCAGCTCTGCGAGTGAGAATAAAGTACATAAATTATCTACATCAACGCCGCTCGTGGTTGTACATCTCGGTGACGGCATTGATTTTGGCAAGCGCCAGCTGCAGCAGCTCCTTACGCCGCTGCAGATCAACATGCCGCTTGATCTTGGGGTCCTGCGTGGCCAGCAGCTGGACCTGGCTCTCGCTGAGTCCCGCAAGCTTGGCGTCCAGCTCGCGCGGGAACGAGTAGTAAAAGTCGCTGAGCAGCTCAAAGTTCAAAAACAGCACCGCCGTGGCCGTGAGCTTGTCGGCAACAACGTCCAAAAACACCTCGGGGCATTGGTACTTGTTGGCCTTGGACCGGCACTTTGACGACTTGATGGCCGCCATGCGCATGCGCAGAATGTCGCACCGCTGCTTGAGGAACGCTGCCTCGGTGCCCTTGTGGAGCAGCGCCGGCGAGAACCCAAACTGGTCGGCGGCGGGCGCGGGGTCGCCGCGGTCTAGCGCCTGTTGCCGGTTCTCGACATACTTCACTGCCTGCGACAGCTTCTGCGAGCCCACCATGGTCTTGAGCCGGTCGTAGGCGGTTTGCGCCTGCCGCAGCTCCTCCTTGAGCAGGTTGTAGCTATGGTCGCGGGAAGCCGCCCATTCGCGGTCGTCGACCTCGACCTCGTACTTGTAGGGCTTGATGGAGTTTTCAACCTGGTCGGCGGTCGAATACACGCGCGTGTCCAGCAGCCGGTGCGTGGCCTCCTCGATGGTCTCAATGGCCAACGGGTGGTTCTGGAACGGCGACCGCTCGGCAAGGCCGTTGATCTGATTGCCAATGGCATCCTGCAGCAGCTGCGCCGACAGCCGGCCCACCCCGAGCTTGGTCAGGGCCGCCGACGCCGCGTCGAGCTTGGGCTGCCACACAAACATGTCGGGCCGGTTGCTGGACATGTTGGCCAGCGGCACCGAGTCGGCCACGCCCTGAGCCGCGAGCTCGGGCGGCGCGTTCCAGTAGCTCTCAGCAAGAGTATCGAGCACTTTTTGGTCCAGGGCGCTGCGCACCAGCTGCTTGACCTGCTCGCGACCAAACTGAGACGTCAGGTCCTTGAACTGCAGCTTGAACGTGTCCAGCGACTGCGCCAGGTACGTCTGCGGCGTCAGCACCCGGTCGTTGTACTCGACCTTGAACCGGTAGCTGCACTCTTCCAGCTCGCGGCGGATGGCTGCGGTGGTGGGCGCCAGGCTGTGGGCCATGCTGGTGCTCAACACGTTCATGAGCTTAGACCGCAGCGTCAGAACCCCGGTGGCCAGGTTCTTGTACTCGGGGATCGAACCAAAGTACTGTTTTTCGTTCTTGGCAATGCTCTGGGTCAGCTGGCGGTGGAAACCGAACCCGGGCATCCGCGTCACCACACCCACATAGCCCATCTCCAACGGGTACTCGCGGTTGGTCAAAAGCTCGTAGCCGCGCTCGGGGCTCACGAGATCCATCTTCGTAATAACGCCGATTGTGCGCTCGCCGCGCGGGTCCACGCGGCGGCTCGCCCGCAGGGCCGTGGAGTTGGCCAAGTCCACATCGGCAGCACTGATGGCAAGAATCACATTGGGTTCCTGGATGTACTTGTCGCATAGATCAGCGATCTTGCGCTTGAGCGTGGGCGGCTGGTCCGCAGCCACAACCTGAATATACCCGGGAAGATCGATCATCGTCAGGTCCGGCACATTCGGCGAGTACACGTTCAGCTGAATGGGGTCGTCGCTGACCACCTCGTCGGCCGGTACCGCCTGGTTGAGCTCGGTGAGCGTGCGCTGAACGCCGCCAAAGTCGGTGATCTTGCCGAGCTTGAGGGCAGGGAACTCGCAGTACTCGGCGGCAACGTCGGGCGAGTGCACCAGCGTCAGCTCGATGGGCCGCCGTGTGACCATATTACCGCCCTTGGGCAGGAACTCGTGGCCGACAATGGCCTCCAAAACCGACGACTTGCCCGACGACTGGCTGCCAATCACCACAATCGACGGCAGCAGCAACGAGTCCTTGTCGTCGACTTCCAGCAGAATGTTGCGGATATCGATCATCTTGCGGGTCAGATGGACCATTGTATCGTCGTCGTCGGCGCTGAGCGCGGCCACAGCAGCCGCTCCGCCAAGCCCGGCGTCTCCCCCACCGCCGCCGCCGCCCGAGCCACCCTGGCTACCCTGGCTGCCCGAGTTGCCTGAGCTACCCGAGCCAGATCCGCCCGACCCGGACCCGGAGCCCGAGCCGAAATTGACATTGTGCTCGCCATTGACGCCCGCCTGGTTTGCATCCTCGACCGCTTTCTCAACCACGTTCGCGCCGTTGCTCAGCCGCTCGGAAACACTGTCGTAGACGCCCGACAGCCAGCCCTGGGCCTGGCTCATCTTGTCGCTAATCGTAGTGCCTGCCTCGCCAAGCTTGTAGTTGACATAGGCGGCGCCGCCGACTGTGGCGCCTGCCGCCGCTCCGACGGTGGTCTTTGCGATGCGGAAAATCGGGCCAAGCAGCGTACGCCGTGGCACATAAATAGGCTTATGGCCTAGTAGCAAGCCCATTGGCGGCCCGCGATGGCCGGCCAACGGCCGCAATTGGCCTGCTCTTAAAAGCAGGCGTTGCTTCATTTGAATGTTTAGACAAAAGATTCCCACCCGATGACTGTAAGAGCAGGGGCCGTTGACATAACGTTGCATCCTGGACTCCGTTGACTTCTCGGCTCTCCCATTGCTCTTGGCTTCGACTATTCTGTGTCCCTTTTAAGACCGCGAGCCAGGACCCGCAATGTTTGGTTTAGGATTGCTATTTTACGTGACGGTGCTGCTGCTAAACGCGGTAGCCATTCTCAATGAGGAACGGTTTTTGGCAAGACGTAAGTGCGCTCTCCGCTGCGAGTAAAGACCCAAGGACAAAACTAACTAGTGATTGGCGATGAAAGCGCATCGTTTGGTGGCCAGCCCGATGACTCGATCAAAACAAGACTCTTGTCGTTGATCAGATCCATCCGCACAGTGATGAGACGTAAGTACCTCCCCGGACCGCCCCGGATCCGGACGGCAACAGTGCCCAACTAACCAAAGCGTTTCTTATTGCATTTAATATTGTGATCATTGTCTACGAGCTGATTCTCGGCTAAGGACGCAAAGGCCCCCCGGTTTTGACAAAACACATTTCCCTGGTGGATTGGGTCTATAAATCTACATAGAGAGCATCACCCCAAAAAGAACCCAAGTCCCTATTTTTTGAAACATTAAATAACGGTGAGCGTATCGACCCAGTTTCTGGCATTCGTAAAAGCGTCTAGTTCGGGCGGAAGCGCCTATTCCTTCTTTTCCAGCGGGTTGTACCGCAAAAACTTTTCAATCAGATCCACATGCGTCAGAATCATGCGGCGGCAGCAGTACCGCTTGAGACCAAGCTTATCCAGAGCATCTCCCTCTGACAGGTTCTCGTCCTGCAGATACTCCAGGTAGGTTTCCCATTTATCACCGACGACTTTGCCGCAGGAAAAGCATCTCACGGGAATGATCATGGTTAGTCACAACTTTTGCCCAAGTCCGGTAGGTAATCGACCAGGACCTGCCCTTGAAACGGCTGGTGAAGCCTGCTACATGCTCAAATGCAATAACTTGTAATTTAATATGTGCTACGCTGTCAACACTAATTGAGATAACTTTAATATCATGCTACGCTTTCAACACTAATTAAGACAATAATTTACGCGATCATACCCTGCTCATATCCTGCCTCAGGCTAGCCAGCCCTCACGAGATCCAGTCCTCACGGCTACATAGAAAGCCATGAGTTGGCTTGCCGGTGCGCCAGCTCGAATTGAGACCCCAAGTACTGCCCTACTGCCGGGGCCCGGTACAGCTTCCCTACGGAAATAGCCGTCAGACCAACCAGGACACTAATAATAAGCCATTTCTTGGCCTTGAGCCTCAGCCGCTGCCACTTGTCAATGCCGTTGACCCAATGGTACCCAAACACAAACACCAGCAGAAACAGAGCCGAGCCCGTCTTCACGGGCGTGTGCTGAAGACTCCATGTGATGTACTTGAGCGAGATGTCCGAGCTGTCGCCCAACGCAACTGCAGGAGCAACGCGGGTAACTGTGGCATGTGCGGCCACAAGCAGCGTCAACAGTAAACCGGAATTGATCACATTGTTAGATTGGAACCGCCATTTGCCATAGTTTTTTCGTGCCATGTAGATGCGGTGTCCGTGCAGAATCAAGCCACTCACAACGTGCACCAACACGCTGCCATAAACGAGAATGGGCTCGCCAAGAGTGGACTGATAAACGGTACGGCCAAACATAAACGTGGACTCGGCCGCAGACAGCGAGATCGCCGGGGCGATGACTGTCGCGGCAAGGTGAAGGCCGGCAAAGCCAGTAAACGTGTATGCAGAATACCGCTGCGCATACTGCAGAGTCCGCAACGTCAAATTGCGCACCCGCTTGGGCGGTTTATCTCCCGAAGGAGTGCTTTGAGGGTCAGTTTCAGGCAACGGCTCGGGCGGAACGTCGTTCAACATGACAAATGCAGCCGGTGTGATAGGTCCAGACAGGGGTTTCCAGTAGTTACAGTGACTTTAACTATGAACTTAACTAGCACTTCTAGGCCTTCGCACCATCGCCGGTTTCTTGTTTGTACTTGGTCGGCCGACTATTCGTCCGCTTCATGATCGCTTACGAGGTCATCTACGGGTTCACGTCATGCTGTATACTGCTTATACCTGCCGCACTGGTGATGCATAAACATGCATGGTCCCTGCATGTGGATGAGAATCAACTGTCACAGGCTATAACCCTCCATTAACACAGCTATTGATTAATTTATAGAGCTATTATTGTAATTTTTTCTTCTCTCTTCTCAATTGTCTCGTAGCCGCCTGTCATTGACGTCCACTGCGTCATAGAACCCCCTCAACTTCCCTTCCCAGTGCGCCGTCTCATGCCCGGGGAAAAGTGGGGGAGATGAATAAATACAAGTTGGTGGCCCCATACAGACATTCGCCATGGGTTCCTACCCCAATAGAACTGTGCCGCCAAGAACCCCATCTGATCCTCGCTACGTCCCCTCCGACTACGATCTATGGGATGACTATGGCAACGACCCCGACTACGAGGACGAGGACGGTTCGTCGGTAGTGCCCTGTCAATCGAATCAAATCTCGAGCTCGTCAGTGCAGCGACTTTCTGGAGCAGTGCAGCTAGTGCCATCCTCGACCTCCGCCGGTAACATATCTCCCGGCGGACTAAAGGTTCTAATGCCTCCAGCCTCTGGCAACAACTACTCCAGATTGGATGCGGCTGACGACTTCTCCTCTACACCCCGAGACGTCACCGGGACTGGGTTTTCCAACGGCTCTCAAGATAATAGTGTTGATACCGGCCAGATCGTCGACGGTTTTGCTTGGCCAGCTACACCTCATGGTTCCGGGTTGACATCTGTGTCCAACCAGGACTATGAGCAGTATAGCCGAACGTTTGACTATTCGCCTACGACGCCAGAGCATCCTCATATTGTGTCGCAAAAGAAGTTCGAGGCTCAGCTGGCTAATGGCATGGACTTTGGTCTTGATACCGAGCTGGTCTCCCCCCTGTTAGATTCTCAGTTGGATAACGATTCGCAGATACTCCGCACTCCTTCTCTTGCCCCTCACTTCAACCCCAACAGCCATGGCGATGCCAATGGAGATTCGTCTTTGCAGCACCGCCAAACGATCCCTAATTACGGTTATAATGCCTACTACGCGTCACGTACGCAGCAAGCCAAACGACCCTACTCTAGAACCCGGCAGTATCATCCCTATGGGCTGTACTATGAAAATGGTACCGGACTTCCACCATCTCCACAACTCAGTCATGGCAGCAATGGTGAGCTTCTTACCAGTCCTCCTATTGCCCAGTCGCCTATAGTTCCGTATGGTGGTGATGGCTTCGGCAACTTTGGGAACCATCCGTGGTTTGCCCAGGCGCCTTTGCAGCCGCCGCGAGCTTATCCTCTGCCCGAATCGCTTGGCAATGACCTAGAGTCTCCACGGTCGTCGGTGAAAAAGGCCAAAGAGGAAGAGAAAAAGGCCATCAAACGGCTATCTCCGCCCGAGTTTGTGGATTCTCAGGAGCAGACGGGAGCGGCTTTCCATATGCTGAACTTTCGCAAGCGAAATGCGTGGAAGCGCAATAAAAAGTCCAACTCTCTCGATTAATTGAAAAATCTACTTTAAAGCTTGCATTTTTTGTTTATCTACTTTATGTCTAGACTAATTCTAATTCAAGCTCACTGACAGCTCCCACAGCTAGTCTCAGACATCATAGACGAGCGCCTAACAGTGGACCTAGCCCTGCCTGACCTAACATGTCGCGGCAGACGCCTGAACCAGCGCCTACTAGCGACGCGAATGATGCTCCTGTCTATTGTATTTGCAGACGAAGTGACGACGATGAGAATATGATTCTCTGTGAGAAATGTGGAACCTGGTTTCACCTCGACTGTATAGGCCTAACGCTTCCTCAGGCCATGTTAATGAAGCTATATCATTGTGCCGACTGCCAGCAGAAACACGGGCTTGTGTCGGAATGGGAACTGAAATGTCGGTTGGAAGACTGTTTCACAAAGGTTGAGGGCGATGCCAAGTACTGTTGCCCCGAGCATGCGGTTGCCTTTTTCTCTGAAAAGCTGTCTCAGGTTGTGGGCATGAAACCAAGCGATGCAGCCAATATCGTCAAGGTCTCTGGCTCCATTGACACGTTCAAGGGTCTCGGAAATGGTTCATCTGCCGTACCGAATGCAGATAAGCTTCTAGTGACCCCTGAAACAGTGCCAGCTGCTCGCCCTCCGCTTAGTGCCGAGCAGGCAGCAGCCACCCAAAAAGAAATCTCCGAGATTGCCATTTGCCGAGCATATTTGGGCAAAGCAGTTCTCAATCAACGTAATATTGGTGATGGATCAATATGTGGCATGGACAGTCACTTATTGGACCCCGGTTACATGGCGGAACATTACAATGATGTTGCCGCGGACGAGGCGGCCATCTGCATGCAGCAGGACTGCGAAAAGCATTTCAATTGGCCGCAGCGGTTTACCGAGCGGTTCAATGTATTGAGCCAGCGGGCGGCCCGGCGGATCTGAGCGCGGCCCGGCGGAGCTGGTCCCCCCGTGCGTGATCAACATCAACATGATCAACCGATCAACATATATATATTACACTTAGTCTGTCTCATGTTCCTTCTCAATAATAGCGTTGGCGATCTTCCATACCTGCACGATGTTGTCCTCGGAAACCGAGGCAATGGTCCAAGGAATGGAGGGATGCCAGTCGACATCAAAGATCCGGTTGACGTGGCCGCCGTGGATAAACACCAGCTCGGGAGGACCCTCGGAGTCGTCGGCCAGCTCCCGGTTGCCCAACGCAATCTCCCACACCTTAACGTGCCGGTCCTCACCGCCGCTGGCAAGAACGCCCGGCGTCGTCGGCGACCAGCGCACACAACTCAGCGGCAGCGCGTGGCCCTGGATACGTTTCGTAGGCTGCGACAGACTACGCGAGTCCCAGATACCAATGGTGCCGTCGTCGCCGCCGGTTGCAAACGTGGTGGCCGAGCCCGGAGCAAAGTCCACCGAGTTGATGGCGGTTTTGTGAGCCTGCTCGTTCTTGGCGGCCACTTTGCCGGTGCGAGCATCAAAGATCACAATCGAATGGTCCTCGCCAACCGCGGCCAAGATGTTGGCATCCTCGCGCGAAAACGCAACGTCGTTGACGCCAACATGGTCGGTGCCCTTGGCCCGATACGTCCACACCGGGGGCACGACCCGCTCGGTCTGGCCATTGATATCCCAGTAGGCCACTGTGGAGTCTGCGGCGCCGGTGGCAAGAATGCCTTCCTTTTGAAACGACCAGCCAAGCCCAAAGCCTTCGGCGTTGTGGCCCTCCAGCTGGTGGGTAGGCGTAAACGACTCGTCGGGGCTGTCGGTGCTGAACTTGGTACTATCAAACACGTACGCGTTTCCGTGCTCGCCGATAGTCGCAATCAGGTCGGGGTTCAGGGGAGAGTACCGGGCGCGGTTTGCGTCGCCGTGATGGGCGATTTTCTGGCCCGGCGACACGAGATTAATTAGCTTCGCGCGGCCATCGTAGTTCTCGCTGGGAATATCCACCAGCGCCTTGTACACATAGTCGATGTTTCCGCCGGCGGTGAGGCCTGCGGTGCCCAGAAGCAGACTATAAGTGGTGAAGAAGTCGCTTTTGGTGGTATAGGGGGGTCTATCGGGGAACCATTGCACGGTCAGCGACGAGGTGTCGTTGGCCTTGGCAAGACAAATGTCGTACAGAAATGGTGATTGTTTCTTCCAGATCTTGTATTCCTCATTGGCGACCTTATTGTTGGTCTGCTGCTCCTTGGTCAGGGCAGCCTCGCTGTCGGCCATTGGTGATGACAAACCTGGGGGGGTTGTGGAGCTACTTGTACTGGGGTTGATTAGTCGCGCTGAGCACCGTCGCCGTGAACAAAGGTCCCCGCGACAGAACTCGTCAACGGTCAACCAAACTGAACCAAAGTAATTAAAGTGGCCACAGTGACCAAATTCAAATAAACCAAAGCCAAATGAAAAACAGTCGGCACTAAAGGTAACAGAGGCAAATTAAAGAGACAAAACCAAACCAAACCAAAGATGAATGTTATACTCCTAGTTAAGCATAGCTAAAGCAAAGGATACTGGATAACAACCGATATTTATTACTACATGCAATCGTAGACATTTTAGTCGCCGCGCTGGCGCTTGGCCTGGCGACGGCCGGTACCGAAGATCTTGAGACCACGGTTCTTCTTCTGGGCACGCTGCTGCTTGGAGATCTTGTCGACCTTGGTGGCCAGGCCGTAGCGGATCTGGCGGTAGCGGGGCTCGAACTTCTTGAGCGACTCGGGCGAGTCGTAGACAAGGCCGAAGCCGGTGGACTTGCCACCACCGAACTGGGTCTTGAAGCCAAAGACGGAAACGGCGTCCTTGTCGGCCTTGTAGATCACGGCGAGCTTCTCGCGGAGCTCATCCTTGGCGACGTTAGCGCGGGTGGGGTGGATAACGTCAATAACAAACTGCGACCGGCTCAGCAGAGGGTTGCGCTGGAACTTGCGAGTACGAATGGTGACCGCGTCCGACATTGTGATGTGACAATTCGCTAGGGACCTGGTGCATGGGTCATCAAGAGTCCGAGTTGTAAGCAGTCCCATTTTAGGGCGCGGCCCTAGCGGCCCTACCCGGCTGTCAGTTGCCAGCCTGCTCCCAAGCCTCCCATCAGAGAGGTTGGTGGAAATTAGGTCATCGAGAATGAGGAAGCGACCCAAATGGCCGCATTACATGGCTCCCCTGATCCTTGGGACCCTCAGCTCCCTTGGGACCCCGGACAGCACCCCTACCCGGATGGCCCTGGGACCCCCAATTTGGATAGCCTTCCAATTTGGATGGTAGTCACTATTTAATTTACTTGGTAGACGGCTTCTCAAAAGCCTTGTAGGAGACCATCAACGACTGCAACCAATCCAGCGAAATAAAGAAAATGCTTCCCAGCAGCAAAGCTACAGAAGCACCCATCCAAACCCCCGGCGAAAAGAACACATAGTTCTCAAACAGCGAGTGGTACTTTTGGTCCGCAGGGTGGGAAGGAGAAGCGCCCTGGCTATCGTCAACACCAATCGTAGTGGCCTCGCGAGGCGTGGATCGGTAAACAACCAAAAAGTTGCCCGACGCAAGATGGTCCACGACGTTACGCAACGACTCGTCGTTCTTGGTCAAGTCGGCATTGTCCTTGAAATCCACCTTCAAAATCCGGGGCTTCGAGTCAATATAGTGCTCGTAGTTGCCGGTATTAGCGTCCACATTCACAGTAACGGCCTGGCAGTTGTCAATCACATACTGCTCGGCCAAGCCGCGGTACTCGGCGCCATCCTTGATGGTCGGAAGCACCTTGACGGACTTGGATTTCGTCACCAGACTGTTCAAAAACGGCATTGTCTTCTCATTGACGTCACGCTCGCCCAGCTCGGGCTGGCTCACAAATACGTACGCCGAATAAGGGCATCCTTTCACCGCATTCGCAAGCAGCGATTCCTCGACCCAGTTCATGGCAGACTCATGCGGCTGGTCCACAGTGTCAATTTCCAGTTTGCGGTTGTTAGACACAAGCACAAAAGGCGACGTGTCGCGCAGAGCGGCTGCCGTCGACACCGCCAATGCCAGAAGCCAAGTGCGCATGTTGGATGAATCAGCGGCCCACGCGGGTAGGATAAGCTTACCCAGAAGCAACCGATAAGGTAAGATCTGCTGAAACGGATCACCGCCTGTCTGCGATCCGGGAGCATGTAACCTATTTATATTAGAGACCAAGGTGCCCATTGGTAATGCCAATTTGAGGTTGGCCTGCAGCGCTTCTGCAGTTTGGTTCCTATTTATTCAGTTTGGTTCCTATATTCTAGCTGTCGCTCCTAATTCACTAGTATTTAATAATTTCGTACTATCAATACGGCTGGTCCCACCCTGTTCGTTTCTGCTCAAAGGATCAGAGACTAGCCGAATCGGGCGGCATTTCGATGCATTTACACCTCGACTGGGACCACCGGCCCTGCAGCATTATGCATTAAATCTGCACCATAATTTGGCCAACAGCCATTTCCTTCTTAATTACCCACCATCGCAAGTATATGGACAGTATCACAAAGGAGATCGATAACCTCCTGGGCGGACAGATGATTGATGTGGACTTTTCTTATCTCCAGCGAGCCGACAATGTCTACCAATCGCTTCCCCCCGATCCTCCTCGCGGCCGGGGAAATGTACCACGTCCTCGCTACGAGCCAGCACCAAAGCTCCCGCATAGTGACGACAGCCACCTGTTCAAGAACTTCAGCAGCGTTGTCAACGACGACTCTGCCAATGCCCCGGACCAAGCTGCTTGGTATGCCACCCCTCCCCCTGATGTCAAGCGGTTTTCAATTGATATCAATGCCGTTGCAACGTTGCCTCGGAAGCTTCGTATCTCCGAAGCAGACCAGCATCAGAGCAATGGCATCGGTGAATCCCAGTTTCGGCGGACTACCGTTCAGTCGCTTGCAGACCTGCTGGCTCGCACAACCAAGCACGAACATCGGCCAAGCAAACCCCAAAACCAGTCAGCCCAGCACCAGTCGAGCCAGCACCAGCCGGACCAGAGTCATTCTAGAATGGCCATGAACCGGAAAAGCGTTGGACATTTTCCGGCATCTGCATTTAAGCAGGTGGACCCGAATGCCCGTTCTCACTTTTATGATCGCCAGCAATCTGGAAGTGTATATCCGGGCAGGGATACAGAGCCCGGATACCAATCATGTCACCACTCAGGGCACCACTCAGGGCACCAGTCGCGGGACCCTCGCTGGCGAAACACCTTTAACCCTCAGGCACATGGCTTCGATGGCCATCGGGAGCCATCGTTTGAGTTCGATACCAACCCTGGGTACCGGCGCATTAGCCACAAGGAGAGATACGACTTCCTCGAGAGGATGAACAAGGAGAAGAGCCAGTACGCTAGTGGGGATGGCTATGAATCTGGACAACGGTCCGAGCGATCAGAGCACCGGCCCCATCAATCCCACCCCGATCGCCCGTCATACAACCAAGCATTTACTGATCCCGCCGGCCGGTACCATGATAGTGCCAATCGGCGGTACTCACGAGTGCCGGACAACTGGGAGCCCGAGCCCGATGACCGGCAGAGCAAGCATGCCATGGGAGTTGAGCGCATGAAGCGCTACTCGCACCAAGTGCCGGAACCTCACCACCGTAATTTCAGCGGCCAATCTGATATTCAACGAGCCAGTCGACATGAGCATGATCCATGGGGCACCAGCGCTCACGAGAAGCGGCGCTTGTCATTTTTTGACATGCCTGTAGAGCCTCTCAGGATCTCTCGTCCTACCCGGCCACTGTCGGTGTATGAGCGCTACCGTGATGAGACACCCGAAACCGACTCAAGTAGCGGCGCCTACACACCAGCCTACGAGGACCAAGGTTACCGTACCAGTCGCTTCTCTAGCAGCTCTGCTCGTGACTACAATACCCCAAAACGGCAGAGCTACGCCGGGTTTACTGCAAAGAGGATTTCCCGATCCGAGCGAGTGGTGACACCATCGAACTCGTTTGACTTTACGCCGGATCGGTCCACCAACGAACACCATCATCGGCAGCAGGTACCACGACAGGACCATCGACGTCAGTATCGCCGGGACTCTGCACGACCGCCGGCACGCCCATCAAGACAAGCCCCGCTAGAACCCATCCAAAACAACAGTTGGGACGACTATAAACGAGAAGACTCCCGTGAATACTATCCGGAAACTCCTCGGCGATGGCGGTCACGACTGCGGGTTCGTCGGCATTGTTACGGCTACGTGGCTGATCAATTGGCCGCGATCCCCGAGCCAGAAGAGGATGATAGCAATTTCTCGTTGCTTCATACTCCGCAAATACTGCTCAAGAAGGAGCCGGTTCCCCCAAAGCCAGCGCCGAGGCTGCCTGTACTCGTTGAAAAGCACAGTACAGGCACGTCGCCATTTTCGGGGGTACGTGTAACCCGGCGAACAATGGCCCCTGTACCTAAGCGTAAGTAGCTTTTTAATCAATCGATGACTCTAGTGGTGAACAGTGTAATGGCTGCAGACAGGCTCTACAAATATGCAAACTATCCGCCCGGGTAAGGGTGCATGGGCCCACATGCAGGTGCCGATGATGTATCACTGAGACCCACCCAGCATTTTCCCCGCCTACAAAACAACAACATGGAGCTGGACTTCGATGCTGCCATTGCATATTTGACAGCCATTTTGGTAGGCCTGTATTTGGCAGCCTTTGCGCTAATTGTATCTCCGCTCACAGAAGCTTGGCCATACCCGTTTTGCGCGGTGGTGCGCGAGTGGTGGGCGCGCGTTGCGCAGAACATCATGGTGCTGTTGGTGGACAAGGCTTTCACTATTGAAATTACAGGTGATAAATTTGAGCCAAATGAATCTGCTGTTATTCTGTTGAATCATCAAGGATTTGTTGACTATGCGGTGGTCCAAGCATTGGCCAGCCATGCTGGAATTGGCACCAACTGCACCTTTCTTGTGCACAATATGCTCGCACGGCTGCCAACATTGCCGCTGATTTGGAAGCACTTCCGGCGCCAGGGTAACTGGACCGCCACGGGCAAGCCGCTTGACGATATCTTTCGGGAGCTACCGTGGCAGTCTGCGCGGTCACCAAAATGGGTGGTGATGTACCCCGAAGTAACGTCGTTTTCGCAAGCCGATAACCAGAGCCATCAGGTCCTGTGCTATGCTGCGGGGGCGCATCCGCTTCATCACTTATTATACCCGCGGTTCTCGACGCTGGTGGTGCCGTTTGACTACCTTCGGCGGTCGCCCGTCACGGTTGTTTACGACCTGACTGTGATGTACAAGCGGGCGTCCAACAAGCATGTGTACGAAGTGCCTACTGTCAATGACTTTCTGCTTTCCAGCAAAGACTGGCGAGTGAGCGTTGTGTTGAAAAAGCACGCGATTGGCGACGTGCCGCGGCCCCGCAAACGACTGGAAAAGTGGATCGAGAAGCAGTGGTATAAAAAGGATAAGCAGATCGCCAAGATGGTGAGCCGAGCTGCAAAAAGCTAGTAGAGTAGGTCTAAATAAACGCAAGCAACGAACATATAGGGTCTAAATATTGGCCTTTTCGAGCTCGTCGGCAAGCTCATCGACCGACGACGAGTTGTCGCTGGCCACCTCACCGTCCTCAGCGTAGCGGGCGTCGCGCGAGCCGGCCGCCAGCTCTGCATCCACGTCGGCGTCGCTCTCAATCTCGCTCTCGTCCTCGGCGTCGCTATCCGGCTCTTCCATGTCGTCGAGCTCGTCGAGCTCGCCAAAGCCGCGGTCGGCAAACACCTCGTTGAGCTTCTCGACAAAGAGATGGTCCTCGCTGAAGATGTTGCCGTTGAGCTCGAGCAGTTGCAGATTGGGCAGCTTTTCCTCGACAACCTTGGCAAGCTGCTCGAGGCTCTGCTCATTGATCTCATTGTACTGCAGGCGCAATGTCTTGAGGTGGTTCAGGGAGTCCGACGACAGGATCTTGGCCCACAGCAGCTCGCTGCCCTTGGCGGACAGCAGACAGTCACTGACGCCAATCTCCTCGATGAGCGGCCAGTTGTCAAGCACAGTGGCCATGGCCTTGGAGCCCTGCTTGGTGAATGTGTTGTCCTGAAGATCCAGCTTCTTGAGCTTGGGGGCATGGGCCAGGCCCTGGGTCATGAGGGCCTCGATGCCCTCCTGGCGAATACCATTCTGGTAGATGCGCAGCTCCTCGATGGTGCCGTGGGCCTTGATAAAGGCAGCCCACGCCGGCATGGAGCCGTTTTCAAGACGGTTGCGGCCGCAGATGACGGTCTGCAGCTTTGCGGGGTGGTCAGCCTGCTTTTTGGCGGCGGCGAGCTTCTCCAGCGCCTTGCCTACGCGCGAGCCGGCCTCGGGGCCGAAGCCGTTGTTGGCGAGGTGGAGGTGCACGAGCGGCACATGCTTTGCCAGGAACTTTTCCAGCGGTTCCACGGTCGCAATGCCAAAGGCATTGTCGCAGAGATTGACGGTGTGAAGGTTGGGGCATTCCAGCAGGGCGGTGAGCAGGTCGTCCATGCTTTGCGGGATCTCGGAGCTCAGGCGGCCGGTGAACATGTCGTCGAGGTTGGCAACCTCCAATGTTTTGATGGTCTTGAGGCGGTCTGCAAGGGCCTTGCAGGCCTCGACGCCGTAAGAACTGCCGCCGAGATTGATCTCGGTGACGCCATCCTTGAGGTCTTTAAGGAACGGCTCGATCTCAGAGCCAGAGTTAAATTTTTGCCCGGGCGGAATACTGAATGTGGTACTCATAAGCAGTGATTATGGAGGATGATCTGGGTGCATATCTAAGCGCGGTTTCGTCACTGTAGCTCTCTGCCTACTAGACTCGCAGTACTGCACCAGTAAATACTACTCAACTAATTAAGCCAACAACCCGTAAACTAGTTAAAGCAAACTACCAGTCAACTACCAGTCAAAAACCCGTCAACTAAGTCAAGTCAACTAAGTCAAGTCAACTAAGTCAAGTCAACTAAGTCAAGTCAACTAACTAAACCAAACTAAAGCCAACTACCAGTAAAGTCTGTACAACTACTTCTTCTTGGGCCCGCTCAAAGGAGAACCAATGTCCTTGCCCCGCAGCTTGACGCCCAGCTTGCGCTCGATCTTGCCGAGAATCTGCTGGTTCGGCACCGCCCGGCCAGCCTCGTAGTCGTTGATCACCTGAGGCTTCTCGTTGATGGCGGTGGCCAGGTCCTTCTGGTTGATGTTCTTGTCCTGACGAGCCTTCTGCATGGCCCGGCCAACGTCCACAGAGACCTTGGCCGGAGGAGCAGCGTTGTCGTCGCGGTCAATCTTGGCCAGCCGTTGGCCCTCGGGGTCGCCCGATTTGTTGCCGCTGGCGTACTTCTTCTCCACGGCAAGCACGTTGCCGGACCGGCGAGCAGCGTTGAGCTCGCCAGCAGTGCGGGCAACTGTGGCGCGAGGACCGCCGCCGCCGACCCGGGCGCGCGAGCCCACGACAGTGTTGGACTCCCAGTCGGTGTTGCTAGATTGCGGGATTCTGCTCATGATGTGTAAAACAGCTGCTTATGGGCAATCCGCACCCGTTTATATGCACCTGCCGAGAATAGGGTTGCCCCGACCATCGTGTGACTAACCTTGCTGGTGGATATGCAGTCATTATAGAATCATGTAGAATTTGAGGTGGGCAACTAGCGTGGTCGGTTTAGTGTTTGCAAGGAGATCCTAGTTAAGCATACATCAACTCTCGGCTTGAGTTGGAGGACAACTAAAACCAGTGGGAGCAGGCTCGCCCGCTGACATGCTCGAGCTGGCGATCCTTCGCGGAGAAGCTCGTCAGTTGGACGTCCCCAAATCCCTCTACTACGACGAGAAGATCGTGGTGCAGGTCAAAAGCGTGGGCACAGCAAGCTCGGTGCGGTTCCAGGCGAAATTCGTGGCCCATGCCGACACGGCGCCGAACCAGTCGGACTTGGAGTTTGTGACCGTGCACGAAGAGACGTTTGTTGCGCACGGCAACGACCTTTGGGAATCCCAGATCCATTTGCGGAGACCCCATTTCGACAAACAGGTCGCCAACGTCCAGCTGGAGCTGGTCGCCGTGGCCATCACCGACCAGGAGCCGTCGAAACGGCCAAGGCCGGTTGTGGACCTGCACAGTCTTCAGCCGATTCACCAGGATACTCTTTTCGGGCCTTTGTTACAGTCGCTGGATATGGATGGGCCTGAACCGCAGCCAGCGGCGCCGCTCGCAGGAGACGGCGACTGTCCTGGTCCAGCTGGCCCATCCA
Organism: Wickerhamiella sergipiensis; assembly: GCA_030563925.1. Lineage (NCBI taxonomy): Eukaryota > Fungi > Ascomycota > Dipodascomycetes > Dipodascales > Trichomonascaceae > Wickerhamiella > Wickerhamiella sergipiensis. The sequence goes on from JAJMKN010000003.1 coordinate 208,485, forward strand.
GTCCGAACGGCCTAGCTGGAACCCAAAAAGACACTGCCAATGGACGAACCCGCGGCCACTCGAGACACCAGTCAGTACACACCAGTGAGCCGCAGGAGGAGGAAAAAGCGTTCTGGCAGCTGCCGATGCTGCCCAGTCTGCAGCTCAAGCTGCGCACTGTGCGCCCCGTTCTAGAGAGGGACCGGCTGGTTGCGCAGCTGAGCCTCACGACGCCGCCCGACCTGCACGTGGGGCTGGAAATGGACCGTGTATCGCTGAAACTGATGAACGCAACCACCGATGAAATGGGGGCTACGCAGCTGCCGCTTCAGTTGGCCGCCGGCGGCTTGTTTACCCAGTCATACAACCTACAAACCATCTCCACCACGCAGTCAAGACGCACAGCGACCGTGAACGTCAAGCACTGCGTGCTCGAGGAATGCCGACCCACTATAGAGACGATGTGGCACACGGAAGTGGATTTTGACGAGATCAAGGGGCCGCTGCCCAAGACGCCTATGCTGGGTATTCCGTCGCCGGCCCCGCGCCACGGCAGCATGGCGAGCCTCGCAAGCCGCCCTGGCGGATCTAGCGTCGGCCCCCCGAGCGATATCGATGAGATGTCGGTGCGGTCGGTGCGCACGCCGCTGGGTGGGGTGTCGATCTTCTTTGCCGGCCCCAACCGAGTCAAGCTCAATGACGAGTTTGAGTGGCAGGTCTACGTGTCGAACAAGTCGTCGCGGGCCCGCAAAATCAGCATCTACTTCCATTCAAAAGACAATCCGCTGCCGCCTATCATGCCCTACCGCAACGAAGAGCGGCCGCTGGTGTCGGACCTCTACGCTCTGCGGTACCGAGCCGCCCAGCAGGCGTCATTGCTTGGCACCGAGCGAGGAATTGTTACTCTGACCAACGAGCTGAGAGTAGGAACTCTGGCCGGCCAGTCGTGCTTCAAGTCCAGCGTCAAGCTCAAGGCCTTGGCCAGGGGCACTCATTCCATCTGGGGAAGCACCGTTGTGGATATTTCCTCGGGGGATCTCTACGATACCGGCGAGCTTTTAAGTGTAATTGTTGAGTAGCGTGCTAGTGTACAGATCATTTATTCTTATAGAATTCCTACGTGGAGCCTACTGAGACATAGATGGTGCATAGATGTAGCCTGACATGGAGGTGTATAGACGGTGGTCAGGGCATCGCTCTGTCATGATCTCTCTCACCAACACATTGGCCAAAACAAGCGTAAGTGAGCGCCAATTCCGCCAGCAACTCTAACAAAGCCTATTTCCGAGACCGATTTGGAAGCAGCAGTGAAATCCACCTTGGATGTGCCTGCAGCAGAGCTCCAGAACGCCATTCCGGCTCTGTTGAAAGACCTCACGTCACGGCCCGAGGCAGCCAGCTTCAAGTTCGTAGTCACCGTCACCCAGCTCGACGCCGACAAGGCAGGTCCTTTGACAACTGTTGCTGGTGCGCACTGGGATCCCCAGCAGGATGGTAGCTGGGTGTATCAATTGAAGGGAAAAGCAGCCACGAACTTAGTAGTGGTGACCTGGGTCAAGGCTTGATTGGTAGTAGCGCTTTACTTTTACTCCTGAACTTAGGTCTGAAAACTAGTGAAATGCCAAGCTGGTTAATTAGATTAGATATACATTAAGGTCTACGACGCGCAGCTACTTGAGGTGCGCAGAGCCGGTACTAAACAGAGTTTGAAACAAAAACGCCTCGCTCAAAACCAGTTCAACCTGTTTGTCTCCCCAGTCGGACGTTGGCAAAGACTGCAGGAAGATCATAATATCCTGGAAATCCTTGGCCTTGATCTCGGTCTTCCATTGATTTAAAAACGCCGCACACACATAAACATGGAACTGGCTGAACCCTTGCGGGCCCTCGCTCAAGTATGTGTCCCAGATCCGGATCGTGCAGTTCATGGGCACCTCGCGCATCAGCAGGCAGTTCATCCACCGGAAACTGAACTGCATAAACTCGATCCCCTCTTTCTGGAGATGGGCCACCAGCGTCGAGTCCAGCCGCGTACATAGATCCTGCAGCATAGCTACTTGCCGGTGAATGCCGGGCTGAGCATGGATATAGTTGTCTTGGATGCCGTCCAACAGCTTGGTTAGACACCAGTAGGCGTCGGCCTCCACTTCGTCGAGAACCCCCCTCTTAAGATTTGCGGGATCGTACTCGTGCACTTTGGAGTACTCGACATGCGATCCCAAAAACGTCTGGAAAAATGGCGTCACCAGATCGTTGATGCCCTGTACATAACCGCTGGCAGGGTGCCGGATGGCCCACAGGTACAAGATCCGCTCCAGAGCCCGCTGGGTGGCCTCGTACGAGTACAGCTTGATGTGCGGGTTTGTGCGTGGGACGTCAATGGAGATCTGGTGCCACATTTGCGGGTCCAGCTCGGTGCCAAACACCTGGGCCACGCCGTTTTGGTACTCTTGGCGCTTGTTTTGCAGCGTCTTTGCTCGTCGTTCCGCATTGGCCGGGAGATAACCAAGCAGTTGTTGCCATGTTTGCGTGCGCAACTCCTCGGGAATGCCCGTATAGCTCAACCTTCTCAACTCGGCCACATCGACGGTGCTGGCCTCCAAAACAGACCTGAACCGCCTGATCCGGGACAGCCGGCTGTTCATCTCCTCGCATTCAGCCAGGGCAACCGCTTCTGACGTCTCGCCTGGTTGGTTCGACGATATACTGCGCTCTATGCGGGCCGAGCCCACGAGATCATGCTCGACGTTGGCGTCCCAGTCGTCGTCCAAGTCGAAATAAGAGTCTTTGCGGCCGCTCTTGTGCGACGTGCTGGGCGCCTGGCTGCTGGACCGGCTATCGGGGTCCTTTGACTTCTTTTTGGATTTGGACTTGGGCTTCTTTTCCTTGAGACTGCCTCGTTCGGCATGCGAGTAGCCGGCCCCCACCACCCGTTGCTGCAGCTCCATATCGTCGTCGTCGTCGTCAGGCGCCATGCTAGCAATGCGTCTAAAGAAGCTTGATGCGGGGGCTCCGCGACCGCCATTCTCTCCAAACACATACTCTGTGTGATCCACCTCTGCCATTTCTGGCCGACGAGGCATGTTGACAAAGGTGACAGCTCGACGGGATGTTTACTTTAGGTTTAACGTGCTGTGGTAGTGAATGAAGCAGTATGGCTACCAGACTAAATTAGAACCGGCTGAAGGGCTAAAAGGAGAAGCGACTAAGTGGAAACTAAAAGTTGAAGCTAAAAGTTGAAGGGCCCAAGTTGCGTCTCAAGCGGGAGTGGTAAGGTGAATCACATGGGAACACCCCATGGCTGAGGTGAGCCAATATCCGGCCTCGAGCCAACCCTTAGTAAATCCCACATTTCCTGCAGGGTTTTAGGCCTTGACAAAAAGATTATTATCGAGGATGTCTTCAGAGGCTGTTGCATGCAAAACCGTGCTTGCGAGCTCGATCGCCAAACCGTTTGCCGAGGAGCTCAAACAGGGCCTGAAGCAGCTGGAAAAGACCCCAAAGCTCGTGGGTCTGCTGGGCAATGCCGATCCCGCTGCAAAGATGTATGCACAGTGGACCGGCAAGACCTCCACCGAGCTCGGCTTTGAGTACGAGCTGCGCGAGGTCGCCAAGGAGGAGTTGGAGCAGGCCATCATGGAGGCCAATGCCGACGACAATGTCGACGGCATCCTTGTCTACTTCCCGGTCTATGGCGGAACCCAGGACCAGTACCTGCAGCAGGTTGTTGCCAAGGAGAAGGACGTCGAGGGCCTGTCGCACATCTACATCCAGAACATGTATCAGAACATCCGGTTCTTGGACCCCGAACATAAGCAGAAGAGTATTCTTCCTTGCACTCCCTTGGCGGCCGTCAAGGTGCTCGAGTACCTGGGTGTCTACAACACCATTCTGCCATATGGCAACCGTCTTTATGGCAAGACCATCACGGTTGTAAACCGCAGCGAGATTGTTGGCCGGCCGCTGGCTGCTTTGCTGGCCAATGACGGTGCTGTTGTGTACTCTGCCGACATTAATGGTGTGCAAAAGTACACTCGCGGTGACGGCCTTCGCTATGTCAAGCACGTTGTTTCCGACACCGACATCACTCTTAAGGAGGCCGCTCTCCAGTCGGATGTGATCATCACCGGCGTGCCCTCTGCCAGCTACAAGTTCCCGGTTGAAGATATCAAGTCGGGAGCGGTGTGCGTGAACTTCTCCAGCGAGAAGAACTTCAGTCCCGAAGTCAAAACAAGAGCGTCGCTGTATGTGCCTATGATCGGCAAGGTCACCATCACGATGCTTCTGCGCAACCTTTTGCGGCTGTGCGTGAATGCTCAGGAGCGTCGTCATGCCCAGAAGCAGGGCGAGAAATAGATGCAAGCAACGCAGCCTCCTAAGAGAGGACATTATACAGATAGTTAAATATTACTCCGAGTCCGAGAACCCAGCTCCGAAATCGCTAACTTCCTCTTCCACCTCTTCTTCTTCCTCGTCACTATCCTGGTCATACTGGCGCTTGAGACCCTTCATCTTACGGGTCTGCAGCTTGCCAAAGTCCTGCTTGCTCATGTGCACGCGGCCGATCTTGTCGCCCATAAAGTCGGTTTCGATGTTCTTCTTGGGCTTCTCCTCGATCTTGCCACGCTTCATGGCCTGTTTCTCCATCTCGGGGTTGGCCCGCTGCTCGCGACCAACAACAAAATTGAAGCGAGGTCCAACCTCTTCCAGCTCCACCCGCGGCTGCTTGGGGGTCGTGGACTTGTAAGTCTTGAGAAGGTAGACCCGGAAGTAGATGGTAGGAAGCTTGGGGCTGTCCTCATCGACATCCTCGGCAGTAATGGAAATAACATGCTGGAGGCCGGCCGGGTCCAAAACGTCGGATTCCTGGCCGCGGAAAAAGTCTAGAAACAGCGACTTGACATGCTGGAAAGTGGGGTGGGAGTCAAAGACCTCGCCATTGAAGCTGAGAATGGGCCGCAGACCGACCTGGAAGGTTGTTTTGCGGAACTCGTTGAGCAGCTTGGCCGACTCGACGCCGAGCTCGAGCATGTCGTAAATCTGGTAGTTGAAGGTGCGAGCAAACGTCAGGGTGTTGGGCCGCTTTTTGTTGTGCGACGACAGCACCAGCAGCGAGCTATCGTTTTTTTCGGAGAAAAACTCGAGCGACGACGAGTCCTCAAACGGCCGGATATCGTTTTTTTTGTTGAACCGCTTGGCGTCCGGTTTCTTCAATGCCGCCAAGTCGACCATGGCATCATGCAGAAGTTTGTTGGAATTAGCACCGGCAATGAAAAGAGCCTGCTTGGTGTTCTCATTGGCTTTGGGGGCCTTGTTGTCTAGGGCCCGTTTGGCACGAGCGTTTTTTGCCTTGACAGTACGAAGCATAATGAAAAATTACTAACTGCATGTCTCTATGTACATCTACCTTCTCAGCACATGCCCTTGAGCCGTATTTTCCATTTTCGTCTCGATCGTATATTATAACTAGGATCGACATCAACATATCTACACATCACCTCAAGTAGCACCAACTAGCACCAATTAGCATCCATTAGCATCAAACAGCGTCATCAACAAATGAAAAAAACAGGCCCCTTCGAAACCACCATCACTGAGATCCACGGTTACCTCAGCATGCCTTCGATCAGAAGCGTTCGGCTGGCCGCGTACACGCAGCCTAAATTCGGCGCAAACGAAAAAGGCGCTGATGCTCCGGCCTTGAATGGCGCCCAGAATGCAGCTGCGAGTGGCCGGGCCAATGGAGCCTCCGCGAATGGCCACGTGAACGAGCCGGCAAAAGAGGCCCCGAAAGAGCCCGCAAAAGAGCCCGCTAATAAACCCACAAACAAGGCCTCTAATGATCCAAAACGTAGTTCAAGCGTCCCCGAAACTACACCGACGCTGCTCGCAAAGACAGCGAGCTACAGCATGAGCATTTTCCCCGGCCGCCCGCCCATTCTTGCTGCCGAGGAGCACGAGGGCCTGACTGTCGACGCCGAGCTCAACGTGCCTACGCAGTACGCGGCACTTGCAGCCGGCTCGGGCGTCTACGCCTGGCACTATGCAGCGGCCGAGGTGGCACCGACAACGCTGTTTTTTGACGCAGACGGCGTTGCCGGCGGCTTGGCGGTGATGGTGCCGCCCATGGGCACCGACGTCGAGCCGGGCCTGGTGATTCTCGCGCGCACAACCGGCACCGTCACCTACTGGGAATCGCTGGGCCGGTCGGTTGCCGATGGGCTGGTCAAGGCCGGCACGTCTGCCGCCGGACAGGTCCATCTGAAAGGCGGCGAGGTACTGCTGCTGGCCGAGTACGTTGCCAGCGGGGCGGTGGTGGTGTCGACGTCGCACAACCGGCAGTTTCTGGTGACGCTGCGCAACCCCGAGGGCAAGCCGACGATTGCGAGCGTGCCGCTGAGCGGCGGTCGCGGCGGGCTGCTGGGCATCAAGGACGCGCTGGTCACCAGCGGCTGGAAGCGCAACATTGTCGCGATTGCCAGCGGCGACAAGATCAACGACAGCGAGCGCCGCGTGTACTTTATCAACGCCCACGGCGATCTGGCCGTGTGGAACTGCGGCAGCACCGGCACCGTTTCGCTGGTCCAGGAAACGCCGCTGATGCCCCTGGTGTACGCCCAGGTCCATCTGCTGTACGACAACCCTGTTTTGGTTGTCCACGACATGACGATCACCGGCGGCGAGATGTTCTTGCTGCTGAGCACTGTGCGCGACAACGAGACGCAGTGGATCGTGGCCACGCTCGAGGTGCCGTCGGCGACCACTCCGCAGTTTCTCATAAAGTCTTTGCACCGGCTGCAGACTTATACCAGCGACGGGGCGGGTCCTGCGCATCTGGTGGCCGGCCACGCCGCTATTCTTGCGGTGTTCCAGGATGCCGTGGTCCTGGTTGCCCGCCAGCCGCCGCAGCAGAATACGCCTCGCTTCGAGGACGTGATCCGCTTTAAAAATGGTGTCAGAGTGTACGGGGCTGCAGGCAGCTCCGACGCCTTTGCGTTGGTCACGAGCGCAGGCGTGCTGTCGCTAGTTCCGGGGGAGCCGCCGCTGCAGCCGTCGAGTGCGCTGGGCCGTCTAGAGCGCGCGGTGCTGGCCAGCCCCAGCTCGCCGCTCGATCTCGCGCCCTCGACACCGCTAGGTTCGCAGGCCACCGTCGAGGCTGCCGTGCGCACGCTTGTGGGCAAGCTCATCGAGTCGGCGTCGCAGCCTAGTGCGTCCGTGCACGCGAGCATCCTCCGCTGCGAGACCCAGCTGGTGCGCGTGAGCCATCTGCTCGATAATGTACCTGGTCCTGATGGCGAGCCGCAAACGGCTATTGGCACTGACCAGCGGTGGTGGCTCGTCGAGCAGATCGCCGTAGTGGCTGCCGCGGCCGCGCTCACGGCAACTACTTCGTCGGCGGTGCCCCCGGATATGCTGAGCCATGTCGAGGCCATCCCGGGGCTGCTGATCAACCTGCTGGGCCGCGACGCAAACGCCGCCGTCCAGGCCCTCAAAGCCGCCGACGACGCATACCACCGCGTGGGTCACCCTGCCAAGTTCCCTACTCATTGCCCCTGGCTGGCCAGCCGCGAGCTGTTGACGGCATTGGAGGCGGCGGTGCACCGCGCGCGGGCTAATCTGCTGCCGGCGCTGGTCGAGCTGCTGTGCGCAACATATCAGCTGCGGCACGCCTATTTGCAGGCCAGTGAGCCCGCCGAGGCCGAGGAGCTGGCGTCGTCGACCCGGACCGACTTGGAGGGCCTGCTGGCCAAGCTGGCCGGTTCTGACACCGAGGCCGCGGTGCGCATTGCCGAGCGGTTCGCCATCCTGCAGCCGCTGGCCCGCATCCTGTGCGAGCAGTGGCTCAAGACCCAAAACGACAAGTACAAAGACCAGCTGCTGCTGTTCATCGACCGGTTCGGCTACGGGTTTGCCGAGGCGCTGTTTGACTGTCTCTGCAAAGCGGGCCGTCTCCGCAACATCATCGCCCTGGCCACCGGCCACCAGCAGTACCTGTCCAAGTACGTGACCGAGCACAATCTGTACAACGTCGAGTGGGTTCTTGATTTCATGAACAACGACCTTGCCGGCGCCGCCACGGTGCTGCAAGGGGCCGCCAAAAAGGACCCCGAGGCCCCACTGGACCGCCGCCAGCTGATGGCCAGTTTCCAGAAACTGTGTGCACTGGAAGCCGGCGCCGGCGACCTCGTCACATCGGCCAACAGCGCGCTGGCTGTCGTGGGGGCCCAGCGCTCGCTGCAGGCCCAGTTCCACTCGGCCAACAGCTACTTGTGGAAGGGCGAGCGGCCCGGCGTTGCGGCGCTGGTGGAGCAGCTGTTTTCGGAAAACAAGGCACTGTCTGTTGATGGCACCATTGATCTGTTGACGTTTGTGCCGCTCAAGGCGCCTGGCAGCGAAGATAACTACGCCCAGGCAGTCGCTCTGGCTCCTATCGGTGCGCGCCTGCATCTACTGGCCCAGCAGCTGGTACTCCACAACGACTGGGCCGCCGAGAATATCCTCGATACGCTTGCCGGCCGCACTCTGTCGACTGCCCCGCACTCCGAGACCGTGCATGCGCTTGTCCAGCCCCAGAACTGGCGTGCTCCTACCGACGCAGCCACAATCGCGCATCTGTACCCCGACGCGCCGTCGACGACTGTCACCGAGCTCGCCAACGACTTCCAGTACTTTAACTCGCAGGTCGACAGCATCTGCCAGGCCTATGATGTGCCGGGGATAACGCGCCAGCTACTAGCGCATTTGCAACAAGGCGAGGAGGATTCTGAGGCGCCGGAAACCATGCAGGTCGACTAGCCGGCTGTCCCCTATATCTACCTCTAAGTATACATAAAGAAATAATGATGAAGCTATAAAGGATAAGTAGAGAAACTTTTAATCGGGTTGCCCTTGGCTTGTTCGATAACCTCCTCGGTGCTGCTCCAGTTGGACAGAACATCGGCGCACATTGTCGATTGATCGGCCAGAGTTTCCATGTATTCGGCCATGGCGCGCACATTGTCTTCCAGCTTGGCAGTAGCCGTTTGCATGTTCTTGCAGCGCTCGAGCTCCTCGTGCTTGGCCACCAGTGACTTCCACATCTAGTTTGAGGCTTTGGATGTGCTTGTTATGTTATTTCCGCCCCTTTATACTCCACTTCTCCCAAACGCATCTCAAGTGCATCATCATGGCCCGCGCATGCAGTTCGAAAACCAACACCAGAAAACGGCTTGCAGAGCTGTACGCCGTCGTGCGCGCCTGCGAAGTGATGGTAGAGGATGCCTCGTCGAAGCGCGCGCCCGCGACGCAGCCGGCGCCGCCCCCGCAAGTCCGCGCGCCCAATGTCGCACCTCATCTGGAGGTGCCCAAGACTCAGGTGCTGGCGCCGCCTCCCCAGCAGCCCATTGAGGGCGCCGGCCCGATTAAACAGGGTCCCAGCAAGGCCAATGCGCGCAAGCGCCGGGAAAATCGGCTGGACAAACTGGAAATAATCATCCGCGCCGCGCTGGCAGAGATTCAGGACCTGCGCATGGCCGACAGCCCAAGCAGCCAGGGTACGGGCGCAGACCCTTGCCTGGATGTAGGACCCGGCAGCCGCACCCTAGAGCTGGGACAGCTATCAGCCGCGGCCCAGCCCCAACCCTCGACGAGATTGGGCACCCCGTCTTGCGACCAGGGTAGTCCCGCGAAGCCGGCGGTGGCCCCTAATGCGGGCCCTTCCACTCACGCCAGCGACGAGCAAATGTGTTCTGTCGGCAAGTCTATGGGCAATGCCGATAACCTCGAGGTGCGGGGCCGCGGTTCCCCTGGCAAACTAGGGTCGCCCATGCCCCTGCAACCGATTGGTCCTGCCAAGACTAATAAACATGCTAAGCGAGTCGTATACGCAACAAGCCCCCTGGCCCGGAAATCGCCTTTGAGCCGCAAGAAAAACATGGTCCGGGGATCTCCGAAACGCGTGGGGCGGCAGCGGGCTAAAATTGACTACGCTCTACCGTCGCTGCGGACAAAGATGCGGCGCTAAGCCACTGCGGGCTACCCCACAGTCGGTCAGTTGCGGCAGTCATACCCGAGGCTTGTATGTACGTCATCTATGGTGTAGAGCCTTATCGCACCAGCTGCACGATTCCTTGCATACATTTCATCGGCGATCGGCCTGTATTTGCCGCCATGGGGGTGCTTATCTTTACTCGATTCAGAATATGCATGCGGGCGCATCCGCCAGCCCTAACCAGGGAAGGGGGTTTGCAGGCTTACATATAGCGGAGATAACGTCTATCACTCAAATAAAAGGTTAAAAAAGGGAACGGTCGGTTGCCGTTGTTTGAGACTCCTTAGCCCCCCTTTATCACAACCCACCCCTTCTTGGAAGCTTGTCCGTTTCCTTTCTCGTGCACAAAAGGAGAACCAACCAAAAAAAAAAATGGATAGGGACGAAAGCTATATCCCCGGTACAGACTTTATTTTCAGTCAAGATGTTGACGACGGCAAGGAACTTCTCACCGATGGTGATATTGTCCTTGTGCCGCAGCCAACTATTTCTCCTAACGATCCGCTCAACTGGAGCAAGTTCCGCAAGTACTACCATATGATTGTGGTGCTGATGGTGACCGGCTTGACGGCTGCTACCTCAAACGCAGCCAGTGCCGCCCAGAATAGCCTGGTGGACGAGCTGGGTCTCTCGTGGGGTGTCTTTAATGTCGGTGCGGGCATTTTGTTTATTGGTATTGGCTGGTGGACGCTGCTGAGCTCGCCGTCGGTCTTTTTGTGGGGCTGCCGCATCAATTATATTGTCGGCATGCTGCTCGGAATTATCGGCAACGCTTGGTATGCCAACGTCAAGCGCGGAAGCGACGCTATTTGGAGCCAGCTGTTTGTGGGTGCGTCCGAGTCGGTTGCCGAGGCCGTGGCCCAGCTGTCGTTGTCGCAGGTGTTTTACCAGCACCAGGTTTCCACTGCCCTTGGTCTCTACGTTATGGCCACATCCGTGGGTACCTTTTTGGGTCCTTTGATCGGTGGTTATGCTGCTGATAACTTGGGCTGGCAGTGGGTTGGCTACCTTGGTCTGATCTGCTCTGGTTTTATGCTGGTGGTTGTCTTCTTCACTCTGGAGGAGACATACTTTGATCGCCAGCACTTTGAGCAGCGGCACAAGGAACAGAACATTGGCCAAGGCATTAGCCCCATCACCTCACAGCAGAAACTTGACGACGAAAAGGAGAGAGATGGCAAGGCCGCCAAAAACCGGTCGCCTCACGACTCTGCCCACTCTTTGGAGGCTCGGGTCTCGAGTGTTCCAGTCGGCCCGGCCAAGAGCATTCTTCAGGGCGTCTTGAGCCCGCGGCTCACTCATGAGCCCAAACAGAATGTTGGCGACAAGCCACGCACCATCTGGCAGCGGCTGGCTATTATCACGCCGGCCGTCAATCTGCAGGGCTGGGGCTTCAAACAATACGCACACCGCTTGTGGCTGACCCTCCGAGTGTTTACGTTCCCTGCGGTTATTTATTCGGGCATTCAGTGGGGTTTCCAGGACGCCTGGCTCACCTACTACATCACGGTCGAGGACGACAACTGGTCCGAGGACCCGTGGAACTATAGCGATGCCGGCGTGGCCATCATGAACGTGCCGTCACTTATTGGCGCCGTCATCGGCTGTATCTATGCCTCGTGGGTTGCCGACGAGTTTGTTATCTTTATGGCCAAGCGGAATAATGGTATTCGTGAAGCCGAGTCGCGCTTGTATGTCATGCTGTTGGCCGGTATTATTTCGCCTTTGGGTATGTTTTTGTTCGGTATTGGCACCGAGCGAGGATGGGCATGGCCGGTGCCCTATGTTGGATTGGGCTTTATTGGTTTTGGCTGGGGTTGCTCCGGTGACCTTTCCATGAGTTACTTGGTCGACTGCTACCCAGAAATGGTCTTGGAAGGCATGGTGGGTGTTTCGCTCATCAACAACATGCTGGGCATGGCATTCTCGTTTGCCTGTGATGGCTGGCTCGACTCTGGTGTCCAGAACACTTTTATTGCCATTGGTGTCATTGACTTTTTCATCATTACTATTTTGACGGTTGTCATGCTCATCTGGGGTAAGAAGTTCCGGATCTGGACCAGAGGCATGTACTACCGGTTCATTGATGCTCGTGACAGTCTGTCAAGCTAATTTTACTCGTAAGATCAGTGTTAATATAGAAACTTAAAGCTGCTGTAGTGAATAGAACGGTTTGTAACTTTTTCCGATTGTATGCGGCTTCTGATGCAGGTGATGTAGCCTTTGATGCAGCGTCTTTGGCAAGTGTATGCTAGAATCTATGAGTTATGCAGTTTACAGCTCCTGGCTAGTGGGGCGGAAGACAATTTCGTTGACATCCACGTTCTCAGGCTGCGAGATGGCAAACATCACCATATCGGCAAACGAAGAGGCAGGAATGGGCACAATACCGTAAGAGCCGAGAATACCCTTGGTAGACTCGTCAGTAATGTGCTGAGTGAGTTCAGACTCAACGGCACCGGGGTAGATGCTGGTGGTGCGCAGGTTGTGAGGCTTAACCTCCTGGCGGAGACCCTCGCTGAGAGCCTTGACAGCCGACTTGGTAGCGCAGTACACAGCACCGCTGCCAAAGGTCTTGAGGGCAGCCACCGAAGAGGTATTGATGATTTGACCACTCTTTTGCTTGATCATCTGAGGCAGAACAGCATTGATACCGTAGAGAACACCCTTGATGTTGATATCGATCATATCATCCCACTGCTGGACAAGGCCAGCCTCGAGCGGGCTAAGAGGCATGTAGCCAGCGTTGTTGATGAGGACATCCACACGGCCGTGAAGCTTCACAGCAACATCAATCAGGTTCTTAACGTCGGCAAGCTTGGTCACATCAACCTTGACGGCCGACTCCTCGGGCAAACCAGCCTCCTTGACGAGAGCCTGCAGCTTGTCGAGACGACGGGCACCAACAACAACCTTGGCACCTGCCTTGATAAGGGCACGGGCAGCAGCCTCACCAAGACCGCTGGAGGCACCAGTGATAACCACAACCTTTCCTTCGATGTTCTGAACCATTCTGAATCGATGAAGAAAGGACAGCAATGCCCACGGTTCTTATAGAAACTCCGAAATGCACTATTAGTGATATTCCTTACCCTGAACTCCGTTCCGTTTCCGTCCCGGAACCACAGATCTGCACGCCCGGAGGCGCCTGCATGACGCGTGCGTCTGTTGTTATTGCCCAAGAGTTCCAGAAATTTCCACTGTCATTTAGCGCCATGGCGTCGTAGCAGATTTATTAGGGGTTATGATTTTCTCAGTTAGGTGGCATGGCTGTCTAGTTACACTCTGAAACGCCAGAAGGCTATAAGGACTGCGTCATCTTGGACGTATCCTGAAGTGTATGCTCTAGGGATAGTCGTAGGGACTACTCTAGTTAAATATTATACTTTAAAGACCCGGGCCAGAAGCGTTGGTTCACGAACGAGATCTTCCTCTTCCAATTCTTCACCTTCTGCGTTCGCCACCGATTGGGTCTGAACAGCCACCATGCGGACTCTGGAGATTGCTTCGCGCAGTTCCTTCTTGTCGTTCTTTTTGCTCAAGCCCATCATCTGCTCAAAAAGATCCAGCGGGGCATCCCAGTAGGACCCGCGCAGTTGCAAGAAGCGGTCGCTCATTTCGTCAAGATCAGAATTGAGCGTATCGACAAGCACTTCCAGAACCCTCATGCGGCTACGGATCTCCTCCATGTCCAGCGCATACTCTTCAGCGCTGAAAAGCTGTACAAGGTCTCTCATATCTTCGCGAACGCGCTCGGCGCCTTGAGGAACCTTTACTTTACCCTGGGCATGAGACATGGCCCGTAGGTAGTGGACAACAGATAGTCCGCAGAGGTTGCTAGCAAATGCGACAAATAGGTCGTATTCCAGCGATTGTCGCGCGTCATCCAAGTACTCGCGTAGCGTGTCGACAATCTGGCCAATGGCGACGCCGCTATTCCACTTGGAAGACACAAAGATCTGCTGGTAGGCGGGCTTTGTGTCGTTGAAGATAATGGTGGCCATGCCCTCGATGCAGACACCAGTAACATCAAGATAGCCTGACTGGGCTTCGGTGAACTTGGTCGCCACCTGGGCTTTGTATTTGCGGCTCAGAGGTTCGGTCCACTTTTTGATCAGCTCCTCCAAGTACTCGTGGGCTCTGCTCTGATCATTCAACAGAGCCATGATATAGTCATTGAGGCCAGCAGGCACCTCATCGGAGTTGCTGTCGGTTACAGCAACATCTCGTGCTACCTCTGTTTTGACAGTGTGCATCCAATCGCGCTGTCGGCGCATCAGAATCTCACAACATGCGTCTACGCATCCCGCAAGAATGCGCGCCTGATTGCTATTGGCGGCCACCTCGAGCTGCTGATTCACGAGCTTAAAGACGGTGGTGTTGCCTTCTAGGCCAAGGGTGCCGTCGCTGTGCGTTTCCGGAGGAGTGCTGCGGATCACAAACGGCTTCTTTTCGGACATGGCAATCGTGGCGTACCACTCTTCGAGTTTGGACACCAACATAGCCAGATAGTCATCGTACAGGTTCTTTTCGCGGCCATCCAGCAGAGGCGGCAGCAGTTTGTCTTTGGGCACGCCAAACGCGTCCTCCATGGTTTTGTAGTGGGTTTTCGCAAACTGCAAAACCAGTAACAGCGTCTGAGCCGGAGGCTCGAACCGCATGATAGAGTCCAGCATGCGAACGGTGCCCTGGTGGTAGGCGCTCACAAAGACGTCGAAAATCGCCCACCGTTCCGGCACACAGGGAACAAGCTGTTGCTTTGCTTGCAAAAGGTCGCTGTAGATCCAATCCAATTGCTCAAGAAGCTCCTCGGGCTGAGCTTCTGGAGAGTACTGGTCCATACAATTGTCAAAAATCTCCTTAATCGACTCCTCAATGGCAGCAAAAAACCGTTGCGGGTAGTGCCTCGGCACGCGGCTCACAATGCCACCGACAGTGCGAGGTTTGGAGCTGTTGGCCCGTAAAGAACCAACCGGTTTTGGACCGTCTACTTGCTGCGACACGTCGGCCAGCAGGTCCTGCCGTTCCTCGGCATCAATGATCTTGGCAACTCGTACGACCAGCGAGCGATCGCCGGTGCGGAGGATCTCCAGCAGGCATGTAGCGATATCAAATAGCGTCTTATCGAAGCGCGCAACTGTCACATCCAGGGGAGCAAAATGGCGCTGGATGGTCTGGCGCACGTCTTGGCTTGAGTTCTCGGCATAATGCGTGGCCAGATCCTTAGTTTCCCGCAGTTGGCTCAACGCATAATGTACAGGCAGGATGTTTTGCATGGGGCTATCGATGTCGAACTCGCCGTCTTCGTCCATCAAGTCGTTGATTTGCTGGAGGTCGCTCGACAGTGTCTTGAAATTGTCCACAAACCGCTGGGCCAGATCGAAGTTCGCGGCTACCGTCGACAGTTTCTGGATCTTCGAGAAATCCTGCACCGACTGAACCGAGTCTTGGTGCACGGTGTGTAGCTCTTTCATGTTAGTCCGTAACGTGCCAATGTCTCCCCGGGCCTGCTGCAGGGCCGCCAATCCAGAGCTGAGCAGCTGCTGCTGGGCCTGCACGCCGGCCTGCAGCTGGCTATCAATGACATTCTTCTCCCGCTGCAGCTTCTGCCTTATATCGGATATATTCTCGAAGGCATTCCTATTGTTTAGCAGCTGTGACACCAAGTCCTGGTCCATGCTGTCAGTCAGTTGGGATGTTTGGCTTTGACTTACTACTAGCCCATCCACTACAGTAGTCATTCCTAGTGATCTCCTAGTGATCTCCTAGTAATTCCCTAGTGATCTAGGCGAAAAGTTGCTATTTATTGACGCCCCCCAATTCGATTCCTACTCACATTACAGGCATGTCTCGAGCAAGAGTATTGTATCTCTACAAGGAGCTTCTTTACATGGGAAAAGACTATCCAATGCCATATGAGGAGTTCTGTTCCAAACTGCGCAATGCGTTCCGCAAAAAGAAGGACCTTGCTAGTTCCGAGGAGATTGAAAAGGCTCTTGCACATGGCGAATTCATCAAAAAAGAGATCGAGGCGCTCCACAAACTGCGAATTTACCGAGCTGTCAAACGCAATTACGGCTATTAACATCGCTCGACGTCGCAAGCCTTTGCGGGGTCAATTCTGTGCCGGTTCAATTCACCAATGAGAGACTCAAAACCGCATCGTGAACATCTTCATAACTATTTAAAACTGTAAGGTGTTATTTGGCACCGTCGAGGATACCAGCAATGCGCACCGACTTGACCTCGAGGAAGTTGGACAGGTTCTCCTTACCAAGCTCGCGACCAATACCAGAGAGACCAAAGCCACCGAAGGGAACCTGCGAGTGGAAGTCGTTGTAGGTGTTGACCCAAACGGTACCGGCCCGCAGACGCTCGGAAACGTAGATGGCGCGGTTGAGGTCCAGAGTGTGCACACCCGAAGCAAGACCGTACTCGTTGTCGTTGGCAAGGTCAATGGCCTCGTCAACAGTCTTGAAGCGAGTCACAGTAACAACAGGACCGAAGATCTCCTCCTTGACAACCGTGTCCTTGTTGCCAACGTCGGCGAAGATGGTCGGCTCCATGTAGTAGCCCTTGCCGTCGACGCGCTTGCCGCCGGTAACAATGCGGCCACCCTCGGCCTCACCCTTCTTGATGTAGCTGAGAATGCGGTCGAGCTGGGCCTGAGAGGTCTGGGCACCGTAGTAGGTGTTCTCGTCAAAGGGGTCACCGACCTTGAGCTGCTCAACGCGGGTCTTGAGAGCATCAATGAACTTGTCGTAGATAGTGTCCTGGACGTACAGACGCGAGCCAGCGCAGCACACCTCACCGGAGTTGTAGAAAATGGCCATCATGGCCTGCTCAACCGTCTTGTCAAAGTCGCAGTCGTCGAACACCAGGTTAGGCGACTTACCGCCAAGCTCCAGAGTGACCTTCTTGAGGTTCGACTCGGCAGCAGCCTCCATGATCTTGCGGCCGGTGGCAGTAGAACCAGTGAAGGCAATCTTCTTGATCTTGTTGTGGGTAGCCATGTGGCCGCCAACGGGGCCAAAGGCACTGACAATGTTTACAACACCCTTGGGGACGCCGGCCTCGTTCAGGATATCAGCAAACAAAAGAGCCGTCAAAGGAGTGGACTCGGCAGACTTGAGCACGCAGGTGCAGCCGACTGCCAGAGCAGGAGCGATCTTCCACGCCAGCATCAGCAGGGGGAAGTTCCAAGGGATAACCATACCGCACACACCCACGGGCTGCTTCTTGGTAAAGGTAAAGTGATCGGGGTCAGTGGTGATAACATCGCCGTAGATCTTGTTGGCCCAGCCAGCGTAATTGCGGAAGTTCTGCACAACAAGCCCCACATCGCCCTTGGCCATGGCCAGAGTCTTGCCGTTATCCCAAGACTCAACCGATGCAAAGAGCTTAGCCTTCTCCTCGATGAGGTCGGCGATTTTGTTCATGATAATCGCTCGCTCCTCGGGAGGGCGCTGCGACCACTCGGGGAAGGCAGCACCAGCAGCGTCAACTGCCTTGTCAACATCCGCGTTAGAGGCCTGCTCCAAGGTGACGATCTTCTCCTCATTGTAAGGAGCAACCACATCAAAGGTCTTGCCTTCAACAGCAGGAGTCCACTCACCGTTGATAAACAGGTCGGTGGGCTGCTCATAGGTGATACCGTTAGGAGTGGTGAGCTTGGCATACTTCAACAGCAAGCTTGACGAGTGCAAGTTGCGAGTAGAAGCCATTGACCACTTGGCCATGCTTCCCGCAGCCAAAGAACGGCGCGAGAACGAGTTGAGAGTACGGGTCCGCAACATTGATGTCAGGAGATACGATCTCCTTGTCCCTAGGTACTTGTTCTTATATAGTGCTTGGCTAGCTCCGAACCCTTGACCCCCTGCAGGCCCCTCCGCGCCTGTCTGCCAAGAGATTCCGAACTCGCATCATGCAAATGCCAAGAAAGTTTTTCAGTTTCCTGGCCAATAACATTCCAACGAATACTGTTATTTAGTCAAGAAGGGCTTAAGAATCTGACCCACCGAGGAATTCTTGTTTTAAACGGATAGCAAGGACAATGCCGAGCCAGACTGCATATGCAGGCACCATATCGCCGAACTAATGACATTGGTTAGCAATTTCTTAAACTTGGAATCCTTGTTGAGTAGCCTTAAATAGGTATATGAAACACTAAATGACTCGCTATCACAACGGGAACACTTAAATTGATATATTTCGTCTACTGCAATCCATGACGTGGGTTCTAAGCCATTGGCGGGGTTGCATAACCTTACCCGCAATTGGCCGGGTTCAGCAAATCACCGTCCAATACGATTTACCCTGCTTTATGGAAACCCCAACCTACCCCTTCGGTGCCCCGCCCTGGGGTGATCTGGACTCTCGTGGGACAGGGCCAGACGCATTGGCCTGCCTGAGATGAGTCAGGAGCCGACATACCCTGCTTACCCGGTCTTGGCACAGAGGGCACAAAAAAATTCGGGTTCCAAAGTCTGATCAGAAAAAAATTATCTAATTCTTTAGTCGAGAATTTTGGTGTTCCAGAAGTTGAATTTCGCACATTAACCCAAAAAAACATATCCATAGTATGTCGCGGGTGATTGTGAAAAATTTGCCGCCCAAGGCAACTGAAGCATCAATCAAAGATTTTTTTGATTCAAGGGGCCCCGTTACGGACGTCAAACTTCTACGTAAAAAGGATGGCTCGTCTCGCAGAGTTGCATTTGTTGGTTTCAAGTCCAATGAGCAGGCAGAGGCGGCCGCCCGCTTTTACGACGATAGCTTTATGAATACCACTAAAATCAATGTCGAGCTCGCAAAAAGTTTGCACGATGATACGCTAGTGTCTTCTCGGGACCGCCGCAAGCGCAAAAATGAAGCGGCCGAGAGAGCTGCCTCTGCCAAAAAGACCAAATCAAAGCCCACAGCCGAGGAGGTTCCTGACGACTCGCGGCTTTCGGAATTCCTGGAAGTGATGAAGCCTCAAAGTGCGACTGCAATGTGGAAGAACGAAGAGTCGCAGTCCACTAAGGGCAGTGCTCCGGTTGTCCCTGAGAATGAGTCCGACGACGAGGTTGAAGAGATGCCTGGAAAGGCACAAGATGACGAGCCTGCTGAGCCCCGAATGTCCTTGGCGGATTTCTCAAAACGTCAAGAAACCGAAGATGTCTCTGAGCAGCCGCAGACACTCGGCTCCGAAGGCAGTGATACTGAGCAAACTGAGCAGCCTGGGCAGTCTGAGCAGACCGAGCAAGAACCGATTGATACTGGCATGTCTGACATGGATTGGCTGCGTAGCCGGCAGACCCGCATCAAGGAGAATGGTGATAAGCCGGCCCTCGAACCTGAAGCGGTGGAGCAAGAACAGGAGGAAGAAATCGTCGAGGAAGAGGATCCCAGAGACCAGAATGAGCGGCTCATTGCTGAGACAGGCCGTCTCTTCTTGAGAAATCTTTCCTACACTATTACCGAACCTGACGTGCGGGAACTGTTTTCTCGGTATGGAACAATCAAGGAATGTCATGTCCCTGTCGACCCCAAGACTGACAAGCCCAAGGGCTTTGCCTATGTTTTGTTTACGGACCCTGATGAGGCCGCGGCTGCATATCGTGGTCTTGACGGCACCAGTTTCCAGGGCCGGCTTCTGCATATCCTTGGTGCTCATCATCGCAAAGATAAGACTATGGACGAGTTTGACATCAAGAACCTCCCCCTGAAAAAGCAGCAGCAACTCAAGCGTAAAGCCAATGCTGCCAAGGACCAGTTCAGCTGGAACTCTCTCTATTTAAACCAGGACGCTGTTTTGGAGACGGCGGCCGCCAAGCTTGGCGTGACCAAATCTGAGCTCATGGATCCGACTTCAAGCAACATGGCCGTTAAAAAGGCACTTGCCGAAAGCTCGGTGCTGCAAAACATCCAGGAATACTTTGTGTCCAAGGGCGTGGATCTCGGCAAATTCAGCACCAAGGAAACTAACGACAAAATCATTCTTGTCAAGAACCTGCCGTTTGGCACCAATATCGAGGAAATCACTGATATGTTTGGCCAATATGGTGAACTCGTGCGCGTTTTGATGCCGCCGGAGGGTGGCCTTGCAATTGTGCAGTTCCGCACCGACGCTTCCGGCCGAGCCGCGTTCACCAAGATTGCTTTCCGCCGGATCGGAAACTCAATCATTTATCTGCAAAAGGGCCCCAAAGGTATTCTCGAAGACGAGGACGGCAACGCCTTGGAGACTATCACAACCACCGTCAAGAAGCCTACTGAAGCGAAATCCACCGCCGACATCAAGGCTATTGACGAGGCGGATGATGCCGACGCGTCGCCGGTGCACACGTCGCTGTTTGTTAAGAACCTCAACTTCATCACAGACACCCGGGCACTGGCCAACCTGTTCCGCCCGCTTGCTGGGTTTGTTACTGCTCAGATCAAGACCAAGCCCGACCCCAAGAACGCTGGCAAGCAGCAGAGCATGGGTTTCGGATTCGTGGAGTTCAAGAAGCTGGAACAGGCCCAGACGGCTATGGATGCTCTTCAGGGCCACGAGCTGGACGGCCACAAGCTTCAAATCAAGCTGTCTCATCGCGGTGGAGATGCGGATGCGCCCAAGCCCAAGGGCTCGGCGACGTCCAAGATCATCATCAAGAACATGCCGTTCGAGACCACCAAGAAGGATATCGTCGAGCTGTTTGGTTCGTTTGGCCAACTGCGCACCGTTCGTCTGCCTCGCAAGTTCAACAAGCAGGCTCGTGGTTTTGCATTTGCTGAGTTTGCGACCGCCAAGGAGGCCGAGCATGCTATGACGTCGCTGCGCGGAACCCATTTGCTTGGTCGTCGCCTGGTGATGGAGTATGCTCAGGCTGATGCTGAGGATCCTGAAGAAGAGATCGCTCGCATGGAGGCCAAGGTTAAGAGCCAAGTGCAGGCCGAGGATCTCGCTGGACTTCGTGTTTCTGGCCAGAGAAAGGCCTTTGATATGGAAGAGGACGAAAACGAAGGGTTTTAAAATATCTCTCAAAATAATTGATCGAAACAATTGTATAAAATGCATATGCTAAACTAAACTAAATTAATTGTTGTTCTCTTAGTTCTCGGTGCACCTGGCACATGATCGCAGTGCCCAAAGTATGGTAGATGCTGCGGCTGACGGTTGACAAATAATTTTTCGTCTGAAAAATATCCCAAGCTCAATCCTTCTTGCATATCGATGGTAGAGGCAGCCAAATCTTGGGCTGTGACATCTTCGGCGGGCGGCAAGTATCCTGGAGCTGACCCAGCCTTTTTTAAGGACCGGAACAGAGTTGCGGTGGTCACCTCTTTGGCCATCAAGATCTTTCAACTGACCACAAAGCAGGTGATTGCCAAAATTACCGCCGATTGCTCGGATGTGGTCCAGCTTTATTTGACAAACGATGAGTCGGCGTTCTTTCTCGTACGTTCGGATGGCTCTATCGACCGGGTGGGTGTCAAGGACAACACTGTCGAGAAATACGATGCTCCGAAGCGGGTTTTGCACATCATCAACGACATCGACGGTGTGCCGTCTTCGGTTATTGTACGGACTCCTGACAGCTATTCAATTGTGAATCTCGAAGGAGGTAACAACGAGACTATTTTTGAGGCCAAGCATGCGTCGTTGTTTGCTCTATCTCCGTCTCGGGAATATGTTGTGTTTGCGAACCCGCGGACTATTGACACCATCATTGATACGTTCCATCTGCCTACCAAGGTGCCTACGCAGAGTCTTCGTGAGCGGCCGTCAAGCTGCTTGGCGATCTCCAACAAGGGCCTGGTGGCTGTCGGTGCGCCCTCGGGTGTGATTGACGTGTACTATGCCAAGGGCATTCGGACGCTCAAATGGCATCTGGAGGCTGTAGAGGCCCTGCAGTTTTCCCTTAATGACGATTATTTGATTTCGGGTGGTAAGGAGCGTGTGCTTGTGTTCTGGCAGATGGATGCCGATAAGCAGCAGTTCTTGCCCCGTCTGGACGGTACCATCACAAGCATTTGCATCAACTCTTCGAGTACATTGTATGGCATTACGCTTGCCAACCGCCAAGTGGTTGTTTTGTCGGCTGTGGATCTTACGTCGCGGCTGCAGGTGGCTGGCACAAAGGCTTATTTTGCCCGCAAGCCCGCTGACCCGGAGCGGGAGCGCAAGAAGCAGCAGCGGCTCAAGAGCAAATATACTCCGACGGTGGACGACTACACGACAAATTATACTATTCATCCTGGCACCCGCCATGGTTACTTTTTCAGTGACATGAGCGTGGACAACGCCAACGATGGTTCTGGCAGCCAGATCCAAATCTTCAACCCCTCCAAGGATGAGCAGGAGGCAGTGTTTTCGCTCGCTCCCACCGTTCAGCCCGGTAAGGTGCGGCAAGAGCAGCGGATTCTGGACCCTGATGCCACGCACCTGGAGTTCACTTCCAACGGCCAGTGGATGGTTACCGTGGACGTGAAGCGGACTACGCCTATTGACAGTCTTATGAGCCGCCATGACATTGAAGTGACCCTCAAGTTCTGGCGCCAGGACAGCTCTACCAACCAATGGACGGTTGTAACAAGGGTGGTGGCTCCTCATGGTGCCGGCAAGCGGATCAAGGCGGTGCGCTGCAGTGCCACTGAAAACGCCGTGCTGACCGCTTCCGAGGATGGCGGCGTTCGATTGTGGAGACTGAATGACAAGCAGGGAGCTTGGTCGTTGAGACGGATTCTCCCTGGCTTTGCAACTAACACTTCAGACGTCGGGCTGGCCTGGTCGCATGATTCGAGCGTAGTTGCGTTGGGGTTCGACACAAACATCTACCTGCTGGATGGCGCGCGCCTGCAAGTGCAAAAAATGTTACCGAATGTCCTGGGAGCGCAGGTTCGCGGCCTCGATTTTGTCGGCAACTACCTTGTGGCTCTTTCTGCGAATCGCCTGGCGGTCTGGGACCTTGTTGCGAACGCTCAGCTGTGGTCGATCAAGCTGGAAGTTCACGGCAATGGCAACCGGTTGCTGGCTGTGGACCCGTTTGCGGGACGACTGGCACTTGCTGTAAACTACTGGACTCAAAAGCACACGGTGAACAGCAAGATCGCGCTGTTCAACATCAAAAGCCCGCTGCCGCTGGCGATGATTTCTCATCATCAGGCAGTAAGTGCACTGAAGCTGGTGCCGGGCACCCAAAGCTATTCGTTTATCGATACTACGGGTTCTATCAATTCGATCGCCGGTGCTCAGCCATTGGCTACCCAGGATGCGCCTAGCTTCCAGGATACTCTGGTTACTCTTCTCAACGAGGCCAAGGTTGACTACGATGCAATGGAGCTCGACGAGCAGCCGGTTAGCCAAGCTCTGGATGTCAACTCGTTTGACAAGGTCTTTGACGGTGATAGCACCAATGTGGAAGCCCTGTTTGACCGTGTGATGTCGCTGATTAGCCCGTTGAACTAATTATATGAATATAAACTTTACGCCTAAACTGCCGCTGAACTGGCCCAAACAGTTGCTGATATTCCCCGTCAGTTCTGCGGATTGCCAAGCATAGCTCTCCGGCTCACATGCAGCTCACAAATGGGCCGACCACATAGTTGAGTCATCGGCATGACCAGCCTACTATCATGACCATCACTTCATTGTTGGATACCGACTTGTACAAGTTGACGATGCAGGCGGTCGTGCACAAGCACTTCCCGTCTGCCGAGGTCGAGTACCTATTGACCAACCGCAGCTCTGAGAAACACCTGAATGCCGAGGCAGTGGAATGGATCAAGGCCCAGATCTTGCATCTCGAGACATTGACGTTTGAGGACGAGGAAATTGAGTGGCTAAAGACTGCGGTTCCGTTTCTTCCTAAGGACTACTATGCATTTCTGCACGGATTTCGCTTGAACCCGGCTCAGGAAGTGGATGTTACCTTTGATGCCGCCTCCAAAGAGCTGAAGATCAAGGTCAAAGGTCTTTGGAAACACACAATTCTATATGAAATTCCTGTTTTGGCAATTGTGAGTGAAGCATTTTTCAAATTCGTTGATACCGACTGGGACTACGAGGGCCAGAAGGAGCAGGCAGCTCACAAGGCTGCTCGGTTGGTCGAGCAGGTGTGCAAGTTCTCTGAGTTTGGCACGCGCCGGCGGCGGTCACTAAAGACCCAGGACCTTGTTATTCAGGGCATCTTGGAGGGCCTCAAGGACGAAAAGGTCAAGCACCTTGCTGGGAACTTTGTGGGTACTTCGAATGTGTTTTTCGCCAAAAAGTATGACCTGAAGCCCATTGGCACCGTTGCCCACGAGCTGTTTATGGGCGTTGCTGCCTTTTATCACAACTATGAAAAGGCAAACAAGACCGGCATGGATGTATGGCTTGATACTGTTGGCGACAAGGCTGCCGGATTCGCGCTCACGGATACATTTGGCACCCTGAGCTTCCTAAAGACATTTGGGCCGCCTTACTGCGACATCTACTTTGGCGTTCGCCAGGATTCAGGCGACCCTATCGCCTATACGAAGCTAATCTCGGACTTTTACTACAAGAAGCAAGGCTTGAGTCCATTCAGCAAAAACATTATCTACAGTGATTCACTGAACATCGAGCTTTGCGCACAGTACAAGGCGGCAGCCGAAAAGTACTCGCTGAACCCTTCGTTTGGCATTGGCACGTTTTTCACCAACGATTTCCACTTGAAGAGCGACCCCAGCGTCAAATCCAAGCCATTGAATATCGTCATGAAGCTGTCCAGCGTCAACGGCTACCCTGCCGTGAAACTCAGCGACAACATTGGCAAGAATATGGGTCCTGAACAAGAAATTGTCAAGGCCAAGAAAGAAGTTGGCTATGTTGACAGCGAGTTTAACTTGGACGAGAGCGACCGCTGGTAAGCGGCTGGGGTAAGCAATCGCCAGTGCACTTATAGACTGAATACAAA
The DNA here is from genome assembly GCA_030563925.1 of Wickerhamiella sergipiensis. NCBI lineage: Eukaryota > Fungi > Ascomycota > Dipodascomycetes > Dipodascales > Trichomonascaceae > Wickerhamiella > Wickerhamiella sergipiensis. The sequence goes on from JAJMKN010000003.1 coordinate 233,400, forward strand.
TGTGGTTTAAAATTAACGGCTTAAACCGCCTTTTAAATAACCCGGCTATGGCTCAGGCAGCATCCTGTGCAGTAGCGTGCAGCTGCAGCATGCGAGATGCGGCCTGCAACACCACATGCAGGCTCTTCAACAGCACCAACATCGGGTGTCGCATTAGGGTCTTCTGCCGCATCAACAAGCACAGAGATAAAAATTCGGATTTTAAGTATATTTTTTGTGGGGTTGAGATTTTTCAACAAGCCGGGCTTCTCGCCTCGTCAGGCCTCGGTTGCCCTGAAACCGCCCGAGCTCAAATCTCTGACTCATGGGCAAGGGCTGGCCGCAGGACGGCCAGTACTGAGATTCTCCCAGTCACCACACTAGAAAGGTCGGGAGCGTGTATTTAGTATTGGCCGAAGTTCGCTTATTTTTGCCCATGTCGAGCCTCGAAACCTTAATTCAAGCGCTTGGAAATGCCACCAGCCAGACCAGCGAGGCCACCCGCAAGGCCGGCGAAAGCCAACTCCGAGCCCTGCAGGGCACGTCAGGGTTCCTCGCTTCGTTATTGGATGTTTATCGCAGTGACTCCAACAGCTTCGAGGTCCGCTGGATGGCAGTGATCTATCTTAAAAACTCGGTGGAAAATGCCTGGCGCAAATCCACAGAGTCGAATCTGCATCCGGACGAGAAAGCCTACGTGCGCGACCAACTGCTGGAAGTTGCAGCTCTGCCTCTGGAGCCAAGGCTAAACAACCAGTTTGCGGTTGTAGTTGCTAAGATTGCCAAGCAAGATTTCCCGCGAACCTGGCCGTCGCTGTTTGAGGACCTGCAAGCGCGAATTGTTTATGAGGCTTCTGACAAGGCCATCCAGTCCGGAAACCTTCGTCCGCTGAACAATCTACTTGTTACGCTTTACCAAACCATCAAATTGCTTGGCAGAGTGCGGATCGGTCCCACCCGCTCGCGGTTGGTGGAGCTCACGCCGTCGTTTGTGAAACTAACCAGCGACTTATACATGCATCTCATGAGTGACCCCACTCCAGAACGGATGGTGCTTGCTTATCCGGCGCTAAAGGCTGCTTGCACGCTTATCTACGACGGAAATGACAGGGCCCATCGTCAAGATGCTCCTCAGCAATTCTTTGACAAGACTTTAGATATCCTGAAGCAGCTGTTGACGATGTGGGATGCCACGCGCCAGGAGATTGTTTCCAAGCACGCCCGCCGCCTGGGAAAGCTTTATATCCGGTTGCTGGTGAAAAATCCTATTGCATTTGCACTGATGCCTCGGGCCATGGACATTCTGGGCTTTTACCAGGATATCATTGTCGGTAAGGCCGGCCAATTGCTGAGTGCCGACACCGACGAGCACGAACAAGCGCAATGGGTCGAGTTTTACGACAAGATCGTCATTCAGGGTATGACGGTGATCAAAAACGTGCTGCAGGTAGTCCAGCGCGACCCTGTGAACGTCAATGCCGCCTTGCTGCCTCTTGCCATGCGGCCCCGGGACGAACATGACCGGCAGGACCTGATGGCCGCATACCACTCTGTGAATGGCAACTACTTTTTTGCCAATAACCATCTGCATTCGCTTGTCAACACATTGCTCACGCAATACTTCCTGTTGCGGTCCAGCGATGTGCAAATGTGGAAGGACGATCCCGAGGAGTACTTTTTGCAGGACTCGGAAAGCTCGTACGAGTTTAAGACGTCATCTTGCGCGCGGACACTCTTCCATGCGCTGCTGAAGACATTCCCTATTATTGCCCCGCAAGTTCTTCAATTTGTTGAGAGCGTGAGCCAAAAGGAGCTACAGACTGACGGCGACGTGCTTGAGTTTGAAGCGGCCTTGCAGTGTCTAGAGTACGGTGCTGGGGTTTTCAGCAACCAAAGCCAGATCGAGCCGATGCTGATCCAAGTGTTTCTGCCTCGGCTGGCGGCCATGGAAGTTGATTTGTTTAGGGTCATTCGCAGACGGCTTTGCTTGGTGATTGCGGAATGGATCCCAATCCAGGGATCCCCGGAAATGCGCCAGATTGTGTATCGACTTGCGTGCGAGGTGCTTTTCTCTCAGTCTCCTCTGAATGATCTTCTGGTCCAGCTGGCTGCCGTTCAGGCACTGAAGACGACGGTTGACGATATCGACTTTGATGTGGACGAGTTCCTGCCGTATGTGGAGCCGACGTTTGCCAAGCTCTACGATCTGCTCAACAACGAGGTGGAAAGCCTGGATATCAAGCGGTTCTTGCTAGAGGTGGTGAGTGTGATGGTTGAGCAGCTGGGCCCGCGGCTCAGCGAGTCGCACATCCAGTCTATCTTGCGAGTTTTACCGCCATTGTGGGAGGAAAAGGCTGAGGACCAGCTCATCAAATGTGTTGTGCTGCAAACACTTACGAACTTGGTCGACGCTGCCAAGGAAAAGTCTGCGCTATGCTACCCTGTGGCCGAGACGTGCTTGTTGGTTGCTGCCGACCGCAAGTCGTTATTTTATTCGTACCTCATCGAAGACGGCTTGGATCTGTGGAGATCGCTGGTCGTGAATTCTACAGAGCCGAATCCAACTGTGCTGTCGCTATTCCCTATGCTCGTTGATCTTCTTGAAAGCTCTACTGAACATATTTCCGAGGAACTGAATATCATGGAGAGCTACCTCAAGCTCGAGCCTGCGATTGTCGCCGACGAGGCCACAACTTTGAAGCTGTTTAATCTCTGTGCGCTGTATTTGCCTACTGCCTCTGTAGAGGACACAATGAGTCTGTTGACGGTTGTGGAGCTGATGTTTGCTGCCCAAGAGCCGCGAGTGTACTTCCAGCCGCTTGTGCAAACGGGGATTGTTCCCGCGCTGGCGAAACTTGCACTGGTGGACGAAGATGGCGACGGCGGCATTGTGGTGTCGATTCGAGCCGCAAAGGTCTACGCTGCATTGTCCTGGTTTGCTTTCCAGGACCCTCAGCGGTTTGTTGAATCTGTTGATCCGCAAATACTCCCCAAACTTGTTTCTAACTGGATCAGCAAATTTGATGGCCTGGGCGATCCCCGGCAACGCAAACTCAGCTGCTTGGGTGTGACCCGAGTGCTTGCGGCGGCGCCCCAGCTGTTTGCGCACCTCAACAAGCCGTATATCGACATGTGGTCGACCTTGCTGGACGAGGTCTCGGAAACAAACGGAGATGCCCAGGTCTACCATGAGGTCGTGCTTTATCCTGGAGAAACCGAGGAGGACCTTACGCCTGAGCAAATCCGCCAGCAAAATAAACGTGGTACAGACCCCGTGCATACCGTCGACCTTCGTGAACTTGTAAGGGCCACAGTGGCTATCCTGAATCAGGACCCTCAGACTAGTTCTGCCCTAGGCGGCTGGAGCGTTTGAATAGAGGAGATAGGAGAAAAAAAAAAGATGCTATATTTGAAGGATTGGAAATGGCCAGGATTGGCCGATGGATAATATATGCGATAAATGAACTTTACGACGACAACAGCGGGGATTTGTGGCTGGATGTCGACGGTGTGCGGGTGAGCATCTCGGCAGATGCGGGCAGTCGTGGGCTTGTGATCTGTAGGCGTTCCCGCAGGTACCACAGCAGCACCACTTCGTAGCACAAGGCAAACTGGCGCTGGACCTGCACGAGACCAAGCCGTTGGCACCGTAGCTCCTGCACACTTTTGTGGATGCGGTCTACTTCGTCTGTTTGAGCCGCCGAGCTGGTCTGGTGCTCATAAAAGTCAATCACCGAGTCGATGACGCAAAACGTGCCTGTGCGGCCGCATCCGGCCGAGCAATGGACTACCACCCACTCGGAGCCGTTATGGCGGGCCTGGAACTCGGCCGTGAGGCGCCGCTTGGCCTTTACCAACGCCAGAACATCCGCCGAGACCCGCGGACGGCCCAGATCGGTCCAGTCGGAATACTGCATGTGGGCCACCTGATGTTTGGTTGACGGGTCGCCTACCTTCTGGATGGTGATGCGCAGCACCGTCAATGTAGACGACACGGTCTCGCAAACAAGCTCACGGACCACATCCACCACCTCGATCTCACCGTAGACGGCCTTATTCCAGTAGATGTGCGACTTGATCTGGCCGCCTTGGGTGGCTAGTTCGGTGAGCATGACAATACAGGGCACTCTGTGGTCGTAGACCGCCTTCCAAAAGTCACCAAACGAATTAGGCACAGGAGCCTGGGTGGCTATATAGCGCATTTTCGACGACGATGTGCCCACATAGCTGGCATTGATATAGCCTTGCTCGCCGTTCAACAGCACCCGGCTGTGGTCGTAGGGACAGATATTCGTGTATCTGTTTTTGGTGTGGTCGTTGCCCGTGCAAAGCGTGTACTGGAACCCCACATCATCATGGGCGGTCAGCGGCGTGAGTGCCAGCGGCGAAGTGGACGAAGCACTGAGCATTCTGCCCGGTGAACGGGCCGAGGATGCCGAGTTGCGAGGGTCCCGCGAAAATGCCTGCGTGATACGAGCCTGCTCGTCGGCCTGCAGTTCGCGAAACTTCTCCGCTAGCGGGTTTTTATTTTGCTGAGTCTCCTGGACCATGCGGCGGAGGCTCAGCGGGAGCTCGTTGATGTTTGTCAAGACCTCCTGGGTCAGTTCCAGCTTGGTGCCATCGACTTCGGCCACCTGGCTCGGCGCGGTGCGGCCCCAAACCGGCGGTGATGCCTTGAGGCTCGTCAGCACGGGCCGGAGATTGAAGGGCGTGGAGTTGCTCGCGACAGAGGGGGAGCTAGTGGTGGGGGAGGCTGGGTCGAGCACCCGGGTGTCTATAAGGTCGTTGTATTGGGGCTCAAACGCCGAATAGCCGCCTTGCAGGTACCAGAGATGGTGCTTTGCCTTGCCAGAGGCCGCGACCTTGGATATTGAGTGGAACAGCGGGTTCTGGCCGCAGGTGTAGAGGTCGGTTGTTCCTTGATCATAGAGAATGACATGGTCCACGAGATCGATGTTTCGCAAGCGGTGTTGGTCTTCCGGGGCTACAAGATCCACCATGCGGTCGAATCCAAACGTTTGGCGCTTTAACAATGTTGATGGCACACATAGTGAGATGGCGTTTTTAAGCCGCGAGTTACTGAACAGCGCAAACGGCCGCACATCGATCAACAGCGGAGGCTTTGAGCCGGTCATGAGCTCGGCCAGCTCTTCAATGCTCAAACCGCTCACCGACGCAGGCACGGCATTGCGCGGGTGCAGCGAGGTCGAGGAGACTTGCGAGGACCTTCGGAAAATAAGGTTCTGCGCTTCTGCCGGCGTCAATGGCATCCGCAGCTCATTGGGCACGCTGCCCGGCGTCCGCGGCGACCCGAGCAGCCCCGGCGTGTGGGGCATGAGCGGGGCTGAGTTCGGCACGATCAGCCGGGGAACGGGCGGCAGAGCCTCGTGCCCGGGCTGTTGGACAATGACATTCAGGGTAGGAGGCCGTCTGCGACCTCCTTCGTCCGGTTCATTTCCGGCTGAACCAGCTTCCATGACCTAACAAAACAAGCGTCTATTCACCAACCGTTTCGTTAAATGGTCGTATAAACAGTCAGCCCTGGTCGGGGACGAAAATATATCGGTTGATAGTGGGAGGGAGCGATGGCTAGTATAAGCGGGTCCGCATCTGAGTCCGCTGTTGTGGGGGTACGATTGTCGGTGCTCGTGCTTAGCTGCAGGACGGCTCAGGCACCGCCGATCAACGGTTGGCGATGGAATATTTTAATCGGCCGGTGTTAGCCCGAGGGCTACGAATATACGATCTATTGTTAATTGTGTTGTGTGAGCTGAGTATTGTAACTAGCCGCTGGGATAACCTGGGACATGCATGGTAATACTAGTTGGGGGTTGTGATATAAATAGAACAGAGGTATCCATTGCTTGTAGTAGCCTGCCAGGTCAGCTAGAGGATTTTACGGCTTTGAGAACTGTTAGAAGCAGTTCTGGAAGTAAACAGAGCGATCGAGGGCCGGTCCCGGAACCTCGCTCGGGGCGATTGGCCCCTTGAAAAGGCTGCATGAACTTTTTTACTATTATGACGTCATCCTGCATGGGCGGATGCCGTTGTCTGTTAGGGTGACTTGCGGACCGTTCGAATGTTATTCCAAACCAGATTGCCAAGACCCCAAAGATTACCAACAGCAGACGGTCTAGACTGCCAAATAGGTGTAATTTTTGATAAACAGCCGACCCGGTCGAGCTGGCTAAAATTAGGCAGGGCAGCCCCAGCCAACGGTGATTGACGCCGTAGATTATACCTGAGAAGTAATTACGATGGTAGTAATAATGCCTGAAATATTATGCCCACAATATTTACAATTATGGGCGGGGGATGGCTGAGGATGCTTGCATGGCCTCATCCTTTGCAATTGGACATTGGTCAAACAAGGTCCATGCAATCCTGTCCACGTGGTTCAGTTTCCCATGTTGGGGTTGTTAATGACTTTGAAACAGCCGCGTGCATATGATCTGCACCAGTCCAGATGGGGAAGCAACCCCTGCCCACGAGGTCTTTGTGCGCATGGCTACCTGTGTGCGGTGGGGGTGGAGGAGCAAAATTTGGAAGGGATATACTACAATTAAATGGAATACATGATAAGGGGTGATTATTTGCTGGCGAAGGCGATCTTGAAGTTGACATTGCCGCTGCCGGGGCTCACGGAAACACGCTGCTGGCTGGCAGGGTTATTAGGGGCACTCCACTGGGTGGAGCCACCGTACGAAAGATGGTCGCCATCCAGAGTAAAGTCGCTAGCAGTGACGCCGCTGCCGCAGGTCAGGACATTGTTGACAATGCCGCAAGGGCCCTTGGAAGAGGTGACAGAGTAGCCGCCAATAGTCTCGGTCAGAGTGTAGGTGCCGCAAGTACCGCCAACGAACCAGGTGCCGTCGCTGATCAGGCAGCCCGAGGGACCGTCAATGTTCAGGTAGCCCTTGGAGCCAGTGCCGGGGGTGTCGCCGCCGCCGCCGCCGCCGCCGCCAGAGCCCTTAGGAATCCACTTGAAGCCGTCCTTGCAGGTCGAGGTGGTGATGGTGTCGGTGGGGATAAAGGTGCCGTCGGCGACCGAGCCCTTGAGGTTGAAGAAGTACCACAACTCGGTGATGGCATTGTTCTTGTCGCAGCCAAGGTAAACAGTGTGGCCATCGACGTGAGGGCTCAGAATGTCCTGCCACTGCTGAATAGTATAGGTAGTGTCGGTAGACGGGGTCAAGCCGGCGTCGGTAAGGAACTTGTAGCTGGGCAATTCCTCCCACAGCTTGACCACCGAGGTGTAGAAGTCACCAACGTACTGGTACTGCTTGGCACTCGAGTCGTAGCAGCCAGGGTTCACAGTGGACATGCAGGTACCATGCTTGTTGAACTCGTGGATCCACAGGCTCTCGTCGTTGCCTGTGTAGTCCTTCCAGTTGGTGTTCATGGTCTTGAGCAGATCGTCGTAGCCAAGCTCGCTCAGGATATCAGTAGCATTCTGGATCTCCCACGAGGGGTTGCAGAACTGTTGGTAACCACCAGCGCACTTGTCGCTCCACAGACCGTGGATGGTCCACACATCATCGGGACCAGTGGCCGGGTTGTAGTCCCAGAACTGGGTCTGCAGGAACAGGCCATTGGTGCCCTCGTAGCAGCAGGTATCCGAGGTGGAGGCCGAGCACGAAAGAGGGGCATCAGCCGGGCACGACTCGTGATCCGGGGCAGTCAGAGGAGGGCTGGCAAAGCCCGTGGACGACGAGCCAGCAGCACTGCTGGTGCTGCTCGACACCGGCGGAGCCGCGCAGACAGCAGCATGGGCAGATCCCGAAAGCACGGCGAGCGCAATGGCAGCGAGGCACCGAGGAATCGACATTGGAAGCGGCTTTGTTGATAAGCGAGGAGGGGCTCTTATCGAACCTTAAATAATCCGCGCCAGCTGCAACACGTGCAGCACACGTCCCGCGCCGTGCGCGATAACCGTTCGCTGATTGGCATAGCGTGAAACAAATCAAGGGTTTGGAATGGAATTCCCCGGTCTCCTGCAGCATGTGGTGCATATAGCGTGCATATCAAATAATATAGAGGGGGTACATAAGAAAAAAAATCATTAAAAAGGAGCGTAGGCGTGCCGGGGAAAGCCCTAGAGCCACCGGACATTAGCCGCATAATAGCAGTTCAAGTAGTCTCTCAAACTTTACCCGGAGCGGGCGCCGACCACAGCGCTTGGCCAAGGTCCACTTTGCCGGCCCGCGTGAATGAGCCGGTATATTTACCTGCCACATTGGCCACGGCGATCCGTACGTAATACACAAGGGGTTGGGGAGCATCGAGCTGCTCGAGCGCCCAGTGGGTGATGTTGAACGACGTTTCAATTCCGCGCCAGCGGACAACGTCGTTGATGACCAGCGCAAAGCCGTCGTAAAACGTGGCATTGTAGCGGATGCCCTGGCCGGTGGCAGACCACCGCAGAACCACATCGGCCCATCCCGAACCCTGGGCATGCATATGCGGGTCTTCGAACACAGCAACGCCGCCCGATTCCTCGGGGCCACCGCGGCGCAGTTGGTTGTAGGTCTGAAGAATGGAGTCGAAATCCCACCGGCTAATTCCCGCAACGTATAATCCGACCAGTAAACCTTGGTAAACCATGCTGATCGAGTTGCTGGGGTAGGTGCCCGGCAATAGCACCAGGGCAAGGATATAGTGATGCACCCGTAGGGTTAGATGGGGTAGGGCACTCAATGCCAAGAGCGTCACCAAACCAATGAGATAGCCCATGAGATACTGAAAAAGCTTGCCGTCTTTCCAAATCGCCCACGCCTGGCCAACTCCGGCACTAATGATTAGTGCAAGAATAATAACTACCGCCAGCCAGGCTCCGGGCTGGGTATTCAAGTCAGAGATCATCAGTCGATCTACAGGGATAAAGCCCAGAGTGTAATTCTCAAGAATACCCACATAAAACGGCAATGCCCAGAAAAGCATTCGAGAGAGGTTTGCCGGCATACCTTTGAGCTGGGCTCGGGTCGCGACCTTGTAGATGGCAAATACGCCCAGCATGCAAGGCAGGTAACGGCGAAACCCAAGCGAGATGATCTCTGCATTGTGGTTGGCATCACCGCCAGTAAGAGGCGGGTTCGAGGCAATGATCACGGTCCAAAATCCAATGGTTGTAACAATGGTGAGAAACAAGGCGGCGTTGGTCACAAAGTAGCCAAACACAACAACGGCCACCAAGTTCCAGATAATCAGCACCACCCGGTAGTCGTGGCAGCCTTTGCAATTGAGCTCGCTGGGGTCGACAAAACCAAAACTGCCCACAAACTCAGAGTCAAACGGGAAGCTGGTCATTGAGTTGTTGCCCTGCTCGCCTACAAACTCAGGCTGGGGGCCGAGCACCTTGATGGCTCCGCACCCACCGACGGCGTTGGAGATCACTCCTCGGTGCAATGCTGCCGCACAAATGGACGAATCGGCCCGGTAAATGTTGTCACCTCCGACAATAAACGGTTCATGGTACGCAACGTACTCCCCGGCCGGAAGAGGAGTGTATGTCCAGCTCTCGCGGCGGCAGTTGGCCTGACAGCGGAATTGATAAATAGTACCGACCTCTGCATTGGCTCCAAAGCAATTTGAGCCGTCTAAGCCGCATTTATTATTGGGGCCCTTCCAGAACGTCGCATCACGGGCACATTTGATGGGATGGACCTCTTGGCTTCCATTGACGCTGGGTTGGGCAAACAGTGACTGCCGAGCAATAAGAATTTCTCCATACAACCATAGCAGTAACCCGGAAATCAACAAGCCATTGCGAACAAAAATCGGAAGCCGTTTGCTCAGTTTTGTGGGCCAGGTTTGCACCGGTTTAGCCCACATGCTCACTTTGGGCTTTTGGGGCGTTTTGGGCCCATGCACAAAGCCCTGCCAGCAGCTTCTGGTGCCTTGAGTGGACGTTTCCTGATCATGTTCCTCTAATAGGTTCTCATTGACCTCATCGGGTCGATACTCGTGCCCCCTTTCGTCCATTATTTCTACAACTTTAGAAAAGGAGATGCCAAGATTCTGCAGCTAGTATCGGCGATTATAGTTTGCCGGGTCACGTGCCGCGCACCTCATAGGCAAGCATCTTGAAACCCCCTGCATGTCGCGGGTTTGTTGTGCTGGCGACTGTAAATAGAATTTTCTACTGCATCGATGCATAAATAACTAACCGATGAATATGGCGGCGGCACACGACACCTGGGCAAGAATGCTATAAAGAGGTATGCCGGACAATGGTCTCCTCGAATGGTCAGCACATCTATCCGCGATCGGGCAGATAATCGCCGGTACCCCGGTTTCCTGAGGTAAGGGCACTTGTCTTGGCGGCGGGCACAAAAATAACTATATACAGTTCTTATCTTCTATTTACAGGGACCCCACCGGATCCGACTATGTACACGGGGGGTATATTGCCTCTAGGCAGAGCAGATGTCACACGACGACGGGGTCCCGCCTAGACTAGGGGTCCCTGGAGCCTCTTGCTCCTTGAACCGCTTGGCGTCTGGGGTTCCTTGCCGGCTCCGCTTCACGAGGTTATAGTCTAATGTGAACGGAGTGGGCGCAGCTGCGGCCAATGCGCGCAGATAGTAGATGCCTGTTTTCAGGCCTCGCCGCCAGCCGTAAAAGTGCATCGACGTGAGCTGGCGCTTGGTGGGGGCCTGGAGAAAGATGTTGAGGCTCTGCGATTGATCCACATAAGCTCCCCGGTCTGCACTTTGGTCAATCACCGCTCGCTGGCTGATCTCCCAAACCGTCCGGTAAAGGTCTTTGATGTTTGCGGGGATCTCGTCTATGGCCTGCACCGAGCCGTTGTTGGCAACAATCCGGCCGCGGATATCATCGGTCCACAGTCCCAGCTTTTCCAAGTCTTTGACAAGAAACGAGTTTACAACCTGGAACTCGCCGCTGAGAACCCGTCGAGAATATATATTCGATGTAATGGGCTCAATGCACTCGGTGAAGCCCAAGATCTGCGACGTGGACGCGGTTGGCATCACTGCCGTGACCAGCGAGTTTGCGACTCCGTGTTCCAAGATTTCTGTTTTCAAGGTGTCCCAATCCCACATCTTGGAAGGCTGAATGTTCCAAAGATCAAATTGGAACTGGCCCTTGCTCAATGGAGAGCCCTCAAACGTCTTGTATTTTCCAGACTCTTTGGCCAACTCCAGAGACGCCTCTAGCGCACCGTGATAGATAGTCTCGAAAATGAGCTTGTTAGTTTCCGAGGCCCTTGGCGAGTCAAACGCAACGCGCTGCTTAAAGTATACTTCGGCCAACCCTTGAACGCCAATGGCAACTGGGCGGTTGGCCATGTTCGAGGTCCGGCACGCCTCGGATGGATAAAAGTTGATGTCAATAATTCGGTTCAGGTTGCGCAAGATAACCTTTGATACGCGGTGCAGCTCTTTATAGTCCATTTCTCCCTTGTCGTTGACGAAACTCGGCAGCCCAAGCGACGCAAGGTTACAAACAGCGGTCTCGTCAGGGCTCGAGTACTCGACAATCTCGGTGCACAGGTTCGACGACTTGATGGTTCCCAGGTTCTTTTGGTTGCTCTTTTCATTACAGGCGTCCTTGTAGAGAATTGATGGATTGCCGGTTTCGATCTGAGCAGTGAGAATCGCTGACCAGAGATCCTGGGCTCTGATCGAGCGCACAAACCGCCGCTCGTCGACGTACTGATTGTAGAGCTTTTCAAAATCTGCACCATATACATCCGACAACCCAGGAGCAGTGTCGGGACTAAACAAGTACCATGGCTCGTCTGCTCGAACTTTTTCCATAAACAGGTCTGGCACCCATAGCGCATAGAACAAGTCTCTTGCTCGGTACTCTTCTTTGCCGTGGTTCTTTTTGAGATCGAGAAATGCAAACACATCGGCATGCCACGGCTCCAACGTGATGGAGATGGCTCCCGGCCTCTTGTTCCCGCCTTGGTCAACATAACGAGCCATGTTGTTAAAGACCCGCAGCATAGGGACCAATCCCGCGGCCGAGCCGTTCGTACCCGCAATATATGAGTGCTGGGCCCGAATGTTTGAGACATGAAGGCCAATGCCTCCGGCATACTTTGAGATCTTGGCGCATTTGCTCAAGGTATCAAAGATACCTTCAATGGAGTCGTCTTCCATGGCCACAATAAAGCACGAGGATAGCTGCGCATTCGGCAACCCAGCATTGAACAGAGTCGGCGTGGCATGGATAAACATTCGGCGGGACATGAGTTCGTATGTTTCCAGGGCCCGGGCAATGTCATTGCCATGGATGCCCACGGCCACTCGCATGAACATATACTGGGGCCGTTCAACAATCCGGCCATTGATCCGCAACAGATACGACCTCATGAGCGTCTGCAGGCCGAAATAGTTAAAGTCCATGTCGCGACTGAGGTTGATGGCGGCATCCAGCTCTTTTTTATGCTTTTCCACCGCACTAAACGTCTCCTCGGAAACCAGCGGCATACTGCGGCTATGCGACTTGTAGTCTTTTAACCGACCCATTGTCTCCGAGAACGAATCGGAGGTCTGCTGGTAAAGATGTTTAACTGACACCCGCGCCGCCAACCGAGCATAGTCTGGATGGCGTGTGGCCATTGTGGCCGCCGTTTCTGCTGTGAGCGTCAGAAGCTCATTTGCAGTGACGCCATCATAAAGCCCGGTCTGTACAGTGTCAACCAGCCTGTTTATGTCGAGATCAAAGTCTTTTGCAAGCTCTTTGAGCCATTTCGACAATCTTGCATGGTCGAAAGGTTCGCCATTGACGCTCATGTCAGCATGCAGGTTTCAGGCTAGCAATAATGTAGAGAAATAAATATTATGGGCGGCCCAGCAGCAGTGGCGGGAGCTACGGTGACAGGCCGACGATGGTAGTGGCAAGCTCAATGGGAGACAACATAGGCCAGAATCCACTTTGCATTGGTGAGCACATACTTGCAGGCGGCCGTCCAGGTCTCGTTGGATGCGTTCATCGATAATCGGATCGAGCAGCCACCGATCTTGTCGCCGTCGATCTGGTACGGCAGTTTCAAAGACGGGTCTTTATCCTCGACAAACTTGCCTACCTTGTTGAGGATATCCAAGAATGCAACCATGGCCGTATCCAGCCGCTTGTGGTTGAGGATCCGCTCAAACGAGTAGTGGCCAGAGCTGTAAAGTTCGAGGCTGGTGGTGCGGCCATTGGGCTCGCCCGTCTCGGGGTTCAGTTCGATTTTCTCAATTCTCGACATGGACCCCAAAGGTTTGAGCCGGTACTCTGGCAGCGGGATCTCCAGTTTGTGCACGACTGTGGCCAGTAGCAATAGCGTCTGGCCCCATGCCGCATTGATCTCTGTCCACTCAACCTTCTTATCCTTTAGCCGGCCCAGTCGCAGACCATTGATGGTGCCGAAATGGCCGTCGTGGCCAATGCAGAACACGTCGTTGTAGACGTTTGTGCGCTGCAGGCGGTGCAGCTGCATGGTCTGGTAGTCGCTGATGGCCTCGAGCCGGTGCTTTTCGGTCTCTTGCTTGTTGTACTCGAGCTCAAACTCATTGCGTTCGCTGTAGACCTTGTCGTCGTTTTCCTGTTGCCGGAACGACTCGTCCATTGCGGCCTTTAGTTCCTGCTCAGCAGCCGTCTTTTCGGTCTCGGCTTCCCTTAACTCCTGCAGCGCCGCGGCATTTTCCTTTTCCAGCCGCTTGATCTGCGACTCCAGCTCAGACGCCTCCTGGCTACCGGGATTGGGGTCGTCCTTTATCTTGTTGAGAAACGAGATGTAGGCGTCGCGCTCAGCGCACACCTCGTCATAGCTGGTCTTGAGGCCATGCCGGACCGACTCGGCACACTCGCCGCACAGCGGCATGTCGATGTCGGTTTTCGCATCCAGATAGTCAAATAGACGCTCCAGCATGTTTGCCTCATGCGAAATCACCTGCGCCTGCGGATGGGTGGCAGGGCTTTTGCCAAACGGGTTCATGCCGGCAATTGATTCACTCAGCACAATGAATGAGGCGTCTTCGCTGGGGTTGCCGAAAATAGTCGCCGACGATTGATCCATTGACCCTGCCTCGTCACTGCTGAACAGCGCCATTTGGCCTTGGCCAATATTGGCCAACGACTTGTGGGCCACCAGCGGCAGCCGGCATCGTTGACATAACATCGTTGACATAACATGTGCTTGACTAGGTTTATATACCTCCAGCGAACTTCAAAAGAGCCCAGGAAAAAACTGCAAGAATATATATATATACAAATTAAAGTCTACTTGCCACTAGAAACGAGCCATTTGAAAGCCTCTTCGCGGAGACCCATCTCAACTCCTTCCGGTCCGTACACATCTACAATGTAGGGATCCTCCAGGCTGCCATAGGGCTTTGCCTGGACCATTCCCAGACCGCGCACCACAACTGAGGGCGAATTGTGCTTGGTCAATGGCAGCTCCAGCTTCTTCACCAGCTTGGGCGGCTCGGCCTTAGTGGAATCAAGAATGTTCCATGTTTGATGGTCCTTGTTTTGGCTGCGATTGAGCTCGTCCACTCGTTCTATAGACGAAGTTGCTCGGGCCAACGACGGGTTATGGCCTCCATAAATAGGCCAGGCATGTACTGCACTGCCGGGCGGGCCCTTGGGCAGGTCTAGGCCTACAATTCCTGCTACCGATAGTGCTCGTCCCGGTTTCGCCATGGTGGACTTGACGCTGTACTTGTTTGGGTATTTGATCATTTTGGCGCCATCAGAGACCTTGCGCAAATACTTTCGATCCAGGAGATCAAAAATACCTTTACCATCGCGACTTTCTTCAGGAAACGAGGGTGTATCAACCACCCGCTTGAGTCGATAGTTAGGAGTTGTGCGGTACTCCTTGGAGGTCTGGGTAGTGAATGGTAGCGACCAGGTACTGCTGGAGGGGTCCTCGCCGGCCAGCCGCATCGCGAGAGTGGTCTTGCCGCTGTTGGTTTTACCCACAAAGTAGTTCTGGGGCCCGAGAATCTCGGCCAGTTTCGTCAACTGCCAGCCTCGCTTGGCACTGACGACATGCACCCGATCGGCCTCGATTCCCAGCGGCGTGAAAACAGTGTCCATGCAATACGCTTTGAACTTTTTGAGGTGGTTGGAATTGCCCACTGCCAGGTCTCCCCGGTTGATAACATACTGAACCCGCGGACCGTAGACAGTGTGGAGGCTCTTGTCCAACGAGAGCGGGAAGTCAAGAGCGTCGATCACATGCACGATCTGAGCAGAGGCCGGAATTGCGTCGAGAATCGCTTGCTTCGACTCAGCGGGCTTCAGAGGGCTGCTGAGACCGTGGCTGGCGTCCAAACACCAGCGGCAGTATTTCGACTGCTTGTCCAGCTTGCGATGCTGCCGCAGCCGGCTTTTGACCAGCTTACCGGACGCACCCTCGGCCACAGGCACTCCTAGATCGGCAGCCATATCAATACCGGCGGCCTTGTGCTGTTCAGGGGTCATTTTGGATAAGATATCATCGTAGTGGCGTTCTTGTGACTGGGCAATGGCTGCAGTATCACTCTGCAGCTTGCCGCTAAACTTTTGGAACCCGGGCAGTTTTGGGTCAATACGATGAAATTTCGAGTTACAGCTCAGGCAATGAGCTTTGCGGACAGCAGCAGCTGTCTTGAGTTTGCTTCGGAAGCAGGGGCTTTGGAAAACAAGCCGCTGCAGGCCCGGTGCAGGTCCATGTACCAGCATGAGATTAGTGATGAAAAATTCGGTGATGTCCCGAAAACAGATCAACAGCGGCCACCGGCAGTTAACGGCGGTCAGGGGTTTAAGTCTAAAGCTGTAATAAATAACTAAATGCGACTACTTGGCGCACTGCCATAGCCTCGCGCGGCTCGCTCCAACAATGGCGATTCCGAGGTCGGGAACATGGATGTGTTGAGATGGGTCTGCTTATAGCGAACGTAGTTGGAGTCATGCTGCGAGCCAGAAACCTGGGAGCCCGGCGCACTGTCGTTAAAGTGCGAGCCTGCCATCTCGCCGTGCTCGGCGAGATCAAGTCCTAGCCGCTCCAAATCGGGCCCGATGCGCAATTCGAGACCGGGCAGCATATCCACAAACATCAGCAGCATCATACTCATGCCGGTTGTGTAAAATACAATGGCCGCAGACAGCGTGATCTGGCGGAACAGCTGGCTGGGGTTGCCGTATAAAAGCCCCGAGTGGTCGCTGTATTTCGGATTGGCAAACAGGCCCGTCATCAGCGTACCAACCATGCCGCCCATGCCATGCACGGCAAAGATATCGAGGCTATCATCCACACCCAAAAGGAACTTTAGTTTTGTGCTCAGATTGCACACCAGCCCGCCGGCGAGGCCAAATAGCAACCCCGCAGTGAAATCAACGTAGGCAGCGCCCGGAGTAATGCAGACCATACCGGAAACCACGCCCGAACAAAAGCCCACCAGCGACCATTCTCCGTCCAGGGAGTGGTCCAGGGCCATCCAGATAAAGCCGCCCATGGCTGCCGAAAACGCCGTATTCGCTATAGCGATAAGCACTCGCGGCTCCGGATGCATTGCAGAGCCGCCGTTGAAGCCCACCCAGCCCGTCATCATGAAAAACGTACCGATGACCACCAAAAGCAGGTTGTAGGGCGTGTTGGCATTACTTTCATAGTCGACTCGCGGGCCCAGAGCCAGTGCATACGTCAGGGCCGTGAAGCCAGCTACACAATGCACAACCGTGCCGCCGGCATAGTCGAGCACGCCGAATTTGTGGGCCCAGCCATTCTCGTTCCACGTCCAGTATGCTACCGGGCAGTAAACAACCGTAAGCCACAAAACCAGAAACACCAGCGACGGGATCAGGCGGCCACGCTGGGTGGCTGCGCCTAGCATGATCGCCGAGCAAACGGCAGCGAACCCGGCATAGATGCACACACTGCCGAGCATTTCAATGAGTTCGTTGGTCTCCGTAGGCAGGTTGCCTAGCATGATCAAATTCAGATTGCCTACAAACCATCCAAATGGACCGGTGCGAGTGCTGGCGACCAGCGAGTATCCCGCCATGCCCACCTGAAGAATAGTGGTAAGATAGCCAATGATGGAATAGCAGCACTGAGTGAGGGCTGTTTTGGGCGAGGTCAGTCCCGTATAGAACAGGGCTATGCCGAACACCAAAAACAGCACGCTGAAGACCACGAATATGTAAAAGATGATCGCCGAGCCATCGATGTTGTCGTCCATGACCCAGGTCCACTTTGATCGCAGCCAGATGACACACCCTGGTTCAGGGCAGATACAGTTTGGATCATCCCGGGCCAAGCACCGTGACGTCATGGCGCACGCGACGGTTGCAGTCCCCACCACAATACCGCTGCCCTAAGTGGCTGCCAAGCCGCGGCGCTAATCGGCTCTGCCCTGTGGAATTGCCCTGTGGAACCGCCCTGCGGAGTTTGCCTTGTAGAATTGCCCTGTAGAACGGCGCACATCACCTAGGTATCTAGTTAACTGGCACGGGCTAGTCGAGCTGGCTCTGCAGGAGCATTAGCCAGTGCATGATAGATAGACCAATATTATTGATCTCGTCATGAACGGCGCGAAGCCGTGCAAGATCAACGGCTTCATGGGTTTCAACACTGGCAGCCAACCGCTGCAGAATCGTCGCCAGCGCAGACTCGGGCAGCTGCTGCCAAGCATCCGCGCTGCCAAACTGGGCGCCATAGGTTCGAAACAGCTGGCGCACCCCCACCAGATACTCTTTCTGCTCGGCGCTAGTGGATGCGCCTTGGCTGTCGGTAAGTTCGCCCACTCGGCACTGTTCCACCTGGTTTTTAAGCTCGGTAATGCGGATCTCGTCGCACCGAAGCAGCGCTTTCTGCCAGTGCAGGTTCATTTCCTCTTGAACAAGCGCCGCCTGAGTAGCGCTGCTATTGCGCGCTGTTGCGGCAACCTTGCGGCGCAGACTATCGAGATTGCGCTTCTTTAGCTCGAGGCCTTTGGCGTCCCGGTGACAAGATTCCTGTTTCGAAGTGAGGGTGGTGAGCATCAGGCGCTCGCGCTTGATCAGCTTGTCCAGGGCATCAATTGCTTCCAATTGCTCGTTAGTGAGGTCCGGCCCGTATTGCAATTCAGGAAGTGCCTGCTCATGCAAATAGCGCTGGACGCGCTGCTGTTTGGGGTGCATGGCTAATGGGGAGACAAGGGTTTACCCCTGCAGGCCTTGGGTTGGGGTGCTGCAGCAGTCCGCAACGGGCACTATCCCCCCTCCCCCGCATTGAGGTTGAGCAATAAGCGACCGGTCTGGCCGATTCGATTTTCAGGTACTATGTAATAATATGGTTTATAAATATTCAGATCGCCATTTCTCCCTGATCGGGCTCCTCGCGCGAGTCATTGAAAAAGGGCGACTGACCATGGGATAGTGCCGGAGACATTACTGCCTGCACGGCGCTGCCTAACGAGGCAGTAAATGGCGTGGGTGCGGGAATAGAAATCGACATGGCCGGTTTCTGCGCCCGCGCACGCGGCACTGCCTCCTCGGTGGGCTCAGGCTCGGCTGCCTCTTCGGCGCCGGTCTGAGCAGACAGAGGAGGTGGCGGTTGTGACTGCTGCGGTTGTGATAGCTGCGGTTGTGATTGAGACAGTTGCGGTTGAAACAGTTGAGGTTGAGACATGGACTGAGGCAGCCCGCTAGACGGATGCGCCTGTTGTCCTGTCGCGGAAAATTGGTAGCCCGGCTGGAGGCCAGGGAACCCGCCCTCGTCCGACATCATCGAGTCGGCACCGGCGGTGGTCCCTCTAAATGTGCCCGGGGCAGTGACCAGTGCCGGCGTGGAAGTCGATGAAGCAAGCATGTGACTGCTCTGATCAGACAAAGTCATGCGCGGGCTTGACAGCTCGGCGCCTTGGATATGCAGGCGGTACGACGACTGCTCCAACAGCGGCGGCACTTCCTTGGCCACCCGGGCCAGCGTCGAGATCTCATTGCCGGTATCTGCCAGCAACGGCAAGTCTGCCATGGCTGACTTTGCCGCAGCCAGGATCGCCACAATGGACTTGAGGAACGTGTTGACGTCCTCCCAGAACCGGCGCCGATCGACGATGCCACGCTCCACCCGCTGGGCCAGGTCGGCCTTGAGCTTGCGGGTGGCCGACACACAGTCGATGCAGGTGTTGCTAAGATCCCGGACCCGCGTGGCCAGAATGCTCGACACGCTATCGTCTGCATTGCTGTCGTTGGAGCCCGAGGTGCTGCCCTCGGCCGACGCCAGCGCCGAGCGCGCAATCGCACTGTTAAATAAAGATAAGACGTTTTGCGACGTCTTGGTGGCCTGTTCCAGCTGCAGGTACAGCTGCTCGTCGGCCACTGCAAAATCGATGCCGCTCACGGCCCGGAACATCTCGGCCGGCGCATCCACCGCCAGATCGCGGTAGGTGTTGCTCACCTCGGCAAACGACAGCGTCAGCTGCATGATCAGCGCCCGCACGTCGTAGATCTGGGCCTGCGTCACGATTTTCTCCAACACCGCCGGCGTGCTCAGATAGCTGGCGACATCGGCCACCGAGTCGGCGGCCACCCGCGCCACGCCAACAAGCTCTTGAGTGTCTTGCATGGTTTTCGGGGCGGCTTCGTCGACCACGGTAGCCAAATCAGACACGCTGGTCACCGCGGCGGTAACCAGGTTCTGCACGCGCTGAGCAACTACGCCGTCGCCAAGGCTGTCGACGCAGGGCCCTGCTGTTTTGAGAAATGCTTGCAATGGTCGCAGCAATTTCTGCACGCTGGCGACCTTGGCTTCTGCGGTTGCTAAATCGGCGGCCCGGGCGGGCGATGTCTGCATTGCCGCCTGGAAGTCGGAAAACTCGGACCGATCCGACCGGTCAGACCGATCCGACCGTAACCGTTCCGAAGGGTCGGACCGCTCAGACCGCTCAGACCGCTGGTCTTGCGCATCCTCAGCAGTAAGATTCTCTTCGCTGCGCAGCTCAGACTCTTCTTCAGCAAGCGTCGACAGCCGGTTGGCTGCGGCCGCAACAACGCCAGACGCATCCATCCCGGAGACGTTGCCCGGACTAACCACCGCGCTGCCGACGGTACTGCCTCCTGCACTGCGCAGGGGCGGGAACATAAAATCGCTAGAGTTGGATCCCTGGAAGACACCCTCGCGTTCCAGAGCAATAGCGGCAGACGGTGGGCCGCCCGCGGGGTCCTGTGCCAGCGCACCGGGCGACGTTGGCGGGCTCGCAAATGGCGACATCGGGTCCACGCCGAGCGAGCCGTTGCGGCTTGCCGGCGTTGGGCCGGAGACAGAGCCCGAGACAGAGCCGGGGCCGGAGACGGAACCAGTATGAACACGGGCGGCAGATCCCTGAAAAGTCGTGGCACCGCCTCTGTTGGCTGGGGCTCCTAGATCAGGGCTCGGTGCCAGGCCCTGTCCCGAATGACTATGCGACCAACCATCGCGGAAAACCGGTGACGCATCGGTCGAAAATGGCGGTTGTGGCGGTGGCGGTGGCAAATCTCCGGCAGATCCAGCGCTGTCGATGCCACCGTCGTAGCTGGCTCCGCGAGCATGCAAGTTGGCGACATATGAGTCGCCCGTCGCGTTCTTTTGCATCACAAACCCCATGCGCTTGGCGCGGTGAGCCAGTCCGCTCTCGCTGCTGCTCCGCATGCGATCCGCCACGGACCGGGGCGCCATAGCCTCGGGTGCCGCGGCTCCGGCACCCGAGGCGGCAGCCGCGGCCGGGGCATTGGATAGGCCCGGAGCATTGGAAATGGCCGACGCAATCGAGCTAAGCGAGCTCGAGGATGCGCCGGAAGGCAGCGACACGGCCGAATGTGCGGAATGTGCCGAGTGTACCGAGTGGGCTGAATGAGCAGAATGCACCGAGTGCGCCGAGTGGACCGAATGGGCCGAGTGTGCCGAGTTGGCTCGGCGACCATGGGGCCCACCCGCGGCCTCGATCTGCTCGAGCATAGCCTTATTTTCGTGCATATAGGCACGCAGCTGGTCCAGCCAGCCGTCTTCTTTGCTTGCCGACATTACCTCGGGGCCCGGGATAACGATGGGGTTCTTTTCCACCTCCAAAAACGAAAGAGAAGGCATGGCGGCCAAAGTGAGAGGTAAAAAGTCCAGCTGGTTGTCGGTGAGGCTGAGCACCTTGAGATTTTGAAGCCGGCCCAGAGCGGAAGGAAGGTAGGTGATGGCGTTGTGGCTGAGATCAAGGATTTCCAGGGTGGGCAACGAAAGCACCGCCAGCGGGAAATGATCAAACCGGTTTGCCGACAGATCAAGATAAAACAAATTGGTCAATCGCGGCAATAGAGGTAGAGTTTGCAAGAGATTTTTGCGAAAGCTTAATTTGATAACCTGGGGATCGAGCTCGTCCACCAGTTCACGCGGCACCTCTGTCAAATCTTGACCCTCAAACTCAAATGCAAGGTCTGCGGCTGGGGTTCCTGCCGGCCTGTTGCTTTGATCGCGGGATGGATGCTGCCCCGCAAAGCCATCGCCGGCCGCTGGTGTTTGGGCCAGTGATTCTCGCCGCTGAGTTTGGGCCATTTCCACCAGCCGTGGGCCATTAATGCTCATGGTAGGGGAAACTTTCATAATCGCGATCTGCACCAATGCGCGTGCTGACTCACCGGCGTCTGCCGGCTGACCGCCAGTTCCCAGCCCTGATCCCTTGTCAAGGTGCCCCCCTCGCGCCCCTCGCTGATTGTGCCTAGGCGAGATTGAGGTGCCTAATACTCGCCGCCCATTCTATATAATCACGCTCTTACAAACGCTCGCGTAAGATACTAGCGCTAGAGGTTGCTTTTAATTTGAAAGTTAGGCTAAGTTATTTCGCATTTTCTAAAATAGAAACCGCAGGCTACCCCCCTTTTTTGCGCGCGATCTACGCTAGGAGTGTGGGGGTAGGATCGGCAGTGGGGCCGAAATCTTGTCAACAGTTTGAAATTGCCATGCGTACCCAAATCACACTAAGCCTAGGGTTCTTTTGGTGGTGAGCTAAGCAACGCCTGCCGGGGTCCCTAGCCCTGCTCCTCGTTTGAGATCCTTATTTTAGCAGCCGCCCTACATCATACGCGTCATAGCCGATGGGAGACATGTTGCAGTAAAATGAAATTGCCACGACGCTATAACCGGGAATAACCTTGGGGCATGAACCCAGCATGAACCCAGCATGACCCTGGGCAATAACGCAGATAACGCAGACAATAACGCGGGCGTAAAGTAGACTGTCACGCAGTTAGTATAAACTCAGGATTAACGCCCTGGAACGGCCAAATATTTCGTTTTTGTTCGCTTGAACAGTCTCAGCAATCAGCAAGTCATTATTTTCGTATATCCCTCAACTTGGCCTAAAAAAGCCCTCCACGGTTGGCCCGGCTCCCAATTGAGACCGGCATCACCGTTGACCTAGCAACTAAGTAGATTATTGACGGTACAGATGGCGTGCCCTGATTGATACCGTTTCCGGAAAATTAAGCGGGTCCTGCGCCCAATCAGGAATGATTCACCCCCCAAATCTTTCTTGTATCGGCGATGTGCTAATGCTGTTTTTGGCAGGCATGACATGAGTCGGTCTTCCTGTATCAAACCCGCTAGGCCGCCATTGTCACCCACAAAAGTCCCAAACTCCCAGACCCCTTCCAGGACATTTAATCCCTATAAGCAGACCCACCGCTGCTTGCCCATGAGAAAATCGCAGGATTCGCGGCGAACGCCGCGCGGCGATAGTGGGGGCCATTCATCCTCAAGAAGCATTATATCGGTGGCACCCAGCACCACCAGTGACATGTCGGCGTCCACGAACCGGAACTCGATAAGCTCGGGCCCTGTGCGCGAGGTGTCGAGCGCTAGTTCCAAGTTGTTTGGCAAACTCAAGCATCGCGGCGTTAGTACGTCGTCAGTGGCCCAGGCGCCCTACCATCCCGGCCATCATCCTTACGAGTCGCCCAAACGCACAGACTCTTTGCATTCCACCACCTCGCTGCGGTCCACCAGCACGCTTGTAAACGACGAGCACCCGGCGCTGCAGCAGGTGGCGCAGGCCAGCGATGCGGAAATCGAGCACATGTTCCGGGCGTTGCTGGAAAGCAGAGATATGATCCACAATCGCGATGCGCGGCAGCAGGTGCAGGAGTTCTCGGTCGATAAGAAACGGCTGCTGCTGCGCCAGCAGGCCCTGACCGACAACAGCAAGCTAAAGGGCGACATTGGCGCTCCGCAGCTCATGCCGACGGCGTCGTCGGCCGCCTCGGTCAGCTCGTCGCATTACCACCCGCATCAGGTCGTCCAGGGCAGTGCCGACGACAAGCCGTCAATGTACGTCAAGCGGTTAATGGAGGGCCGCTTCGACGTGGAGTTTTTATCCGGGCTCGGCGTGCAAATACGCACAAAGCCCGTGGCGTGGATCGACGAGTTTGTCCACGACAGCCAAGGCCATATGGCGCTGTGCACGGTATTGGCCAACATCAACAAGACGTCGCCGTCGGCCATGAGCGAGGCCCAACTCGAGCTCGAGTACGGCCTGGTAAAGTGTTTCCGCAACCTCTACAATGCTAAAAAGAACGAGGAGTTGTACAACTTCAAGATCGTGGAGACGCTGCTGCGCAGTATCACGTCGCGGCGGCTGCAGACCCGGAAATGCGTCACCGACAGCATGATCTACCTGGTGTACAATAAAGGGTTGAACATTGCTCTGCAGGCATTTGACACTATTTTGGCCTCGGACATCAATGCCAAGGTCGGCAACCGGTTTCTTCGCTGGCTCAAGAGCGTCATGACCCAGCTCGACGGCCGCGGGCTGTGGGGTTCTAGTGTCGGCGCCAGCAAGGACATGCGCGAGCTGCGGGCGTCAAGCGCCGGGTTCTCTGCCGAGGCAGCTCTGTCCGAGTTCAGCGTCTCGACGCTGGTGCTCATCAACCAGCTAGTGGACGAACACAATTGTGAGAGCCTCGAGCGCCGAGTGTTTCTGCGGGCCCAGCTTATGGCCGCGCGGCTCAACAAGGTGTTTGAAGCCATGCAGTGCTTTGACTCCCCCGCCATTGATAAGGAAATCGAGACGTTCAAGGAGAACCAAGAAAACGATGCCGAGTTGCTGCAGCAGGCCCAGAACGCGGCTGCCGACGCCCGGTCCACCGAAGACCTCGTTGAGATTGCCCAAACTCTAAAGGACCGCACCGACGGCCGGGAAAGCGCCGACCAGCTGCTGGGGCTGTTCAACCTGCTGCTTCTGGCCCGCAACGACCCTGACAGCAACAACGAGGCGCTTGTTTACCGGCTTATCACCGAGATTGCGAGCCACATTGTGAGCCACAAGTTCGAGGAGCCGTCGGCGCACACCGCCGTGACGTTTAGTGTGCAGCGGCTGCTGGACCGGCTAGTTGTAGACGACGAGGCGCGGCGGGCCCACTTCAAGGCGGCCCAAGCGCAAAAGGCGGCCGAGGAGGCGCGCGGCGAGCGCGACGAGATGGAGCGGCTGCTTAAGCTGGGCGCCGACGGTAACGTCGGCCGTCTCCAGAGCCGCTGTGAGGACCTCAGCACCATGCTCGACATGTTCCGGGCCAAGAACCTCGAGCTCGAGGAAGAGCTCAAGGACAAGGAGAGCCGGCACGCGCGCGACCTGCAGGTCCGCGAGGCCGAGTCGCGCGAGCTGTATCTCATGGTCCGCGAGCACGGCACAGTCGCCGAACAGAGCCAAAGCGCCGTGGACCGCCGCCAGCTCAT
The DNA here is from genome assembly GCA_030563925.1 of Wickerhamiella sergipiensis. Classification (NCBI taxonomy): domain Eukaryota; kingdom Fungi; phylum Ascomycota; class Dipodascomycetes; order Dipodascales; family Trichomonascaceae; genus Wickerhamiella; species Wickerhamiella sergipiensis. The sequence goes on from JAJMKN010000003.1 coordinate 258,058, forward strand.
GGGCCGGCTCGCGCACCAGCTTGAGGGCCAGATCCGTCAAACAACCACCACTGAGGTCGAGCCCAGCGGGCGGCTGCGGGAGCTTCGCGACAAGATGGAGCAGGTGCAGTCTGAGGCGCGGGACCTCGAGCTGTTTGGCATTGGCGAGGATGAGCTGTCGGAGCCTGCTGTCGACAACGAGGCCGCGCAGGCCGCCGAGCGCCGGCGGCTGCACGAGGACCGCCTCCAGCGGGTCAAGCTGCTGGAGCGCCTGCAGCAGGAGTCCAACGACGTCGCCAAGTGGATTGCCGACGGCCGGCTGCAGAACCTGATGGACGAGCTGGGCCGCCGCGAGCGCGAGAACCGCCTCGATGAGGCCGTCAACGCCGCAACCACTGCCGTGATCTGCCTTGACCACGACGACTCGCCGGCGCCGATGGGGCCTTTGGAAGGACCGCAGACGCCTCTGACGCGGCCGGCCGAAACTCGGTTCGGGCCCGCGCCTCCAGGAGCGCTGCCGCTCGAGGGCGCGCGTCGCTCGATGCTCACGCCCGCCGGATCGCGGCCGCAGTCCGAGGTCGACCCGGGCGCTCGGCCGGCCTCCGGGACCTCTGGTGGTCCCGCGACGTCGGCCCCGGCCGAGGCTCGGCCCCAGTCCACGCCGAGCACGTTCAAGCCACCGAAAGGCGCTGTGCAAGTGCTACCTACCGACATCTCGCAGTCGCCGCCAAAGTCTGCCAACGGCGAGAAAGCCACCGGCGAGAAAGCAGCGGCTCCGGCTGCTCCGGCTGCCCCGGCTGCTTCGGCAGCTCCTCCGCTAGTAGCGGGAGCAGGACCGCCTCCGCCGCCGCCTCCGCCTCTTCCCGTCAGCAGCTCGGCACCTCCGCCGCCGGCTCCACCATTGCCGGTTGGTGCAGGTGCACCTCCTCCTCCGCCTCCGCCCCCTATGGCCGGCAGCGGTGCTCCTCCGCCCCCACCGCTTCCAGGTGCAGGAGCTCCTCCTCCTCCGCCGTTGCCCGGTGCCGGAGCACCGCCACCACCGCCATTGCCCGGGTCCGCCGGGGCCGGCGCTCCTCCGCCGCCGCCCGCACCTGGTCTACCGTTTGGTGGTCCTGCCGCGCCTCCTCTGGGTAGCGTGGCTCCGTACCGCACTCCTGGCACGCCCGTGGCGGCTCCTGCGGCTGTGCCGCGGGTCAAGCCTGCGCTGAAGCAGATCCACTGGGAGCGCCTCAACAATATCGAGGAAACGATTTGGGCGCAGAGCCGGCGCCCCGGTGAGCCGACCATGGCTGAGCTGTTGATGAAGCAGGGCGTGTTTGACGAGGTGTCCAAGATCTTTGTTGCCCAGGAAATCAAGCAGATCCGGCGGGCGAAAAAGTCCGAGGAAAACAAGGTCGAGCTGCTGCAGCGCGAGGTGTCGCATCGCATTGAGATTAATTTGCACCCGTTTGGCAGCCTGCCCGTGGACGAGGTCGTGCTCAAGGTGTTGCAGTGCTCGCCCGACGTGGTTTCCCGCATCAACGTGCTCGAGTACTTTGTTACCCCAGACTGTTGCGAGATCTCGCCGTCGCAACAACGGCAGTTTATGCCCTATGGCCGCGACCTGGAGGTGCTTGCACGCGGCGACAAGTCGGATCCTGAAAAGGATGTGCGGGATCTTGCTCGCAGCGACCGGATCTATGCTGAGCTGTTCTTTACCCTGCGCGAGTACTGGCCTATCCGGAGTCGGGCGCTGCTGCTGGCCACCACGCACCAAAAGGAGCACGAGAGCCTGTTTTCCAAGCTGGCACTGCTGGACCGGGCTTGCGATGCCGCCAACTCGTCGGACCATTTCCGCAAATTGCTGTCGATTATCCTCGAGGTCGGCAACTACATGAACGGCCGCTCCAAGCAGGCGGCCGGGTTCCGGCTGGGGACTCTGCAGCGGCTGGCGTTCACAAAGGACGAAAGCAACTCAATGACGTTTTTGCATTACGTTGAGAAGATTGTTCGTACCGGCATGACGCCCGAGCTGGAGAACTTTTGCACCGAGCTGGCCCCGGCAGTCGAGGCGGACCGGATGTCGCTGGAGCACCTGAAAAAGGACTGCGACGAGTTCATCAAAACGGTGAGCAGCATCCAGCAGTCGGTGGACAAGGGCAAGCTCAGCGATCCGTCGCGGATGCACCCCCAGGATAAGGTGCTCAAGATCGTGCTGCCGGCGCTCAAGACGGCACGCAACAACGCCGAGTGGCTCAAGACGTCGCTGAAAAACACGATCTCCAAATACGAGCGCACGATGCGGCTGTATGGCGAGGACCCCACCGACGAAAAGGCGGTGGCGGGCTTCTTTGCGCATTTTTCGTCGTTTGTGAAAGAGTACAAGAACGCGCGGGCCGAAAACGAGATCCGCGAGCACGACCAGCGGTTGTACGAGCAGCGGCGCAAGCTGGCGCAGACGCCCAAAAAGAGCGAGGTGCTCAAGAACCCCGAGGCAGTGGCCCAGAGCGGGTCGGTGGGCGAAAGCCCCGGCGGCAACGTCGACAGTCTACTGGAGAAGCTGCGGGCTGCGGGAACCTCGGATGCGCGCAACCGGCGCCGGACCCGTCGCACCGTTGCGCGGGCTCCCGAGGAGCCATCGTCCGAGGGCTCGTCGCTGGAGGGCGCGTCTCGACGCATCACCGAGGCCAACTCGCCGTCTAAGCCGACTCTCGATACTTCGTCTCGATCTTCATCGCCAGACAAGACGCCTCAAACGCCTACTCGGCGCACGCAGCGGGGTTCTCAGGACGACGAGTCGCAGTCGCGCAGCAATATGAGCGACGTCAATGGGCGGGCCAAGCAGCTGCTAGCCGAACTGCGGCAAAAGGACACTGCCGGAGGCGCTACGTCGCCCCGGCGACGGCGTGAGCCTTGACATATTTAACTTACATAGCATGTATTGCCTTCAGAGAGGATTGGTTTTCACTATAGGCGGTCAAGAAGTCCGGCCCGTCAGTCACAGCAGGGAGTCACAGCAGGCGGTCACAGCCAGCTGGCAGTCAGGGCGAACTAGTCGCCAACTGGTCGCCAACTGGTCAGGCAGAGACCAAAGACAGCAATGCAGCTTATCTACGAACAATAACTAGCTGCAACTCGCGCTGCATGCGACGAGTTCTGGCAGGTACTTTACAGATCGGCGTCGTCCTCATCAGGCAGAGGCAGCGCAGCGGCCTGCTCCATCTCCTGCTGGTACTTGCTCATGAGGTCGGCATCGATGTGGACCTCCGGAGGAGCCAGAGCAGGCGACTCGACAAACTCCAGGCTGGGGTTGCCGGCCAGCTTGCGGGCCAGCCACAGGAAGGGCTTCTCAAAGTTGTAGTTGGACTTTGCGGAGATGTCGTAGTACTGCAGGTTCTTTTTGCGGTGGAAGGTGATGCTCTTGGCCTTGACCTTGCGCTCCTTGACATCGACCTTGTTGCCGCACAGCACAACCGGAATGTTCTCGCACACGCGCACGAGATCGCGGTGCCAGTTGGGCACGTTCTTGTAGGTGATCCGCGAGGTGACGTCGAACATGATGATGCCGCACTGGCCATTGATGTAGTAGCCGTCACGCAGACCGCCGAACTTTTCTTGGCCAGCGGTATCCCAGACCTCGAATTTGATCTCACCAAAGTTGGTGTGGAAGCCAAGGGGGTACACCTCGACACCCTGGGTAGCGTGGTAGCGCTTCTCGAACTCACCAGTGACATGGCGCTTCACGAAGGTGGTCTTGCCGGTACCACCGTCGCCGACGAGAACCAGTTTGAAAGTAGGCACTTGCTGCTGAGCCATAGTTGTTGTGTTTGGGAAGACAAGTTTTGCAACCTGTTTGTCAGTGATGTTGTGTTTTTTTCTTTCTGCCACGCGCAGGGTTAGGGCCAACGCTTGCTTTTTGGTATAAACCATAACAACCCCAAGAATGCACCCGCATCTAGAAAATATCTTGTCGCACTTATACCGATTATAGGTTTGGTTCGATCTAGGTAGTGGTCGGTTGAGTTTTTGGGCTGGCTGATTGGGTGGGCGGGCCAATGCTCGGCCGATTGCGACAGCTACCGTGGAAAGTCAGAACCCATGACGATCCAAGACCGTCCATGACATGCATGCCAAATGCACCTCCAAATGTGGTGCTTGCAAATAGTGAAAAACTAAATAAATAAGGTATATTGGGTCTACAGAACTCAATCTAGTTGGACGTTCTCTCTGAGCGTCACGCATATCGTCCATCTCGTACATCTCGTCCATCCGCAGCTACTCTCGTGTGGCCTACCCCAGATGGGAGTGACCGAAACTTTTAGTAGGAAGATTCGCAGGAGCAGGGATCCGGGCCGAGTCCAACTTGGCATCGGCATCGTCGTCAAGACCCGGGATCTTGAATGTGTGCTTCAAGTCTTCCGATTGATCTAGTGGGTTGATCAATGAGATCTTCTTCTGAGCACCGGCCCGGGGCTGCGCTTCCAGCTCCTTGGCCACCCGCTCCCAGTACTGCACAAAGCTGCGAATATGTCGCTTGCCAGACATGTGCTTTTGCCTCACCGATAGCGAGTCATGGGTTAATGGAATGTCGCAGTAAATACATCGCGGACGAGGCATGGCTAGTAATCACAGACGGGGACTATCGACTCTTGAAGACGCTTAAGAGGAATGGACTTGTCCAGGTTCGCATATACCCCCGAAGTCGAGAAAGTTGAAAATAAAGGGCCTGTCAAGGAAGTTGTGATCAAGCCATTGGTCGAGGGCCAGTTGCCTGTGCTACTCGAACCGGGCCTTGTTTGTGTATTTGTGGGCTTCAACCCGGGAGTCGAGTCGGCCAAGCAGGGCCACTACTATGCCCATCGTTCCAACCGTTTTTGGAAAGTTATTTATAAATGCGGACTGGTTACTCGTCCGGTTGTATTTACAGATGATCAGCGGCTGCAGAAAGAATACCGCTACGGCTTCACCGATCTGGTGGCTCGGTCTACCAAAGGTATCAACCAATTGAGTCGCCTCGAGATGCGCGAGGGTGCATTTGAGCTGGAAACCCGCATTGCAAACGTCCGGCCCGTCTACGTTTGTTTAGTGGGGAAGGGGATCTGGCAAGCCATTGCAAAGGCATTGAACTGGCCATTGTCTGGCTTTCAGTACGGGCTTCAGCCTCAGACATTTGGGCATGCCAAGCTGTTTGTAGTGCCATCCACCTCGGGGTTAGTTTCCATGAATTTCGGAGTCCAAGTGGAGCTCTGGCGAGATCTTGCGGAGCTCGTCAAGGAGGCTAGAGCCAGCGACTTACATCCAGCAGACGATGCGGATGCCGACCATGCGGATGCCGACCATGCGGACGCCGACGCTACCGGTACGACTCCAGCTCCTTCTCGAACTTCTCAACCATCCCCTCGGTGATGGTCAACCCAGGAATGCATTTAATCATAAGATCGTCGGCCTGCCCCTTGATGCGATGCATTTCCGCGTCGCTGGCGGCTTGGCCGTAACCCATGACCGTCAAGGCGTTGCGCTGCAGCTCGCAGCACTGGTCGTGCATGGCCTTTTGGGTAGGGCAGCTGGCGAATCTGTCGAATAGAGTACCGCGAATAAGACATTGTGAGTAGGCCCGCTCATACTCGACGCAGTTGTCCATGGCGATTTGTCTGAGTGTCTTTAACGTTGAACGGTGGCTGACTTCGGGGACTACAAGGGCCTCCCGGTCCTTGTCTTGTTTGCCTTGAAAGCTTGAGGTCTCATCGCCTTTGGTTGCTTTGGAAAAGTAGTCTTGAAGCGAGGGATCAACCTCCTTCACTGCTTCCTTCTTTGAGAACCAGCCCATGATGTCAGCTCCAGCTGAATGTCCCTCCTATATGTGCTCCAGTATAGGGATGTTCAAAGCGAGAAACGAATGTTGCAATTGCAACGCCAGTGGGCAGCAGTGAGCAGACCAAGGTAGCTAACTATTTCTAAAACTATTCGGAGCCTCGGGGCTTCTTATCCATTGTTCCACTAGTCAAAACCAATCAAGGCAACAATCAGCGAGTACAAGTAGAAGAAGAAGATAAGCAGGTGGAACCCGAGCTTGATGAAGCTCTCCTTCTTGTGCTTGTTCAAAGTGCGGAAGATCTCAGTGGCATCCAGCAGGTACTGGTTGTTAAAGATGGCATTAGCATTGAACACAGTGATGGGCACGTTCAGCAAAAACGACAGCCAATGGCCGGTGATCAAAAACAGGAACGTGAGGGTGCTCTGCAGCACGGCCTCGGGCAGCAAGTAGGTGTTGAGCTTGTTGCACAAGTCGATGGGATTGATGTAGTCGACCTCTGAATGTTAGTATTGGTTGCCGATAGGGGTAGCACAGGTAGAGGGAGTCTATAAGTTCTCCAGGATGAGAACGAGGAGTCCCCCAATGAGATATTTCTAGCTCAAATGTAGAAAGTGCCAAGCGGAGAGTTTACTGGTTGCCTCACGCGACAAAACGGTCCTCCACAACCGGGAAAGTACTTACCAAGATCCGAGTACATGATGGTGAAAAACACCTGCAAAAACAGGTTGGCAGCATTGACCAGGACGGCAATCAAGTAGAGCCTTTAGTTAGTTTGTGTTCGCGTGCGCACAGGCCGGATCAGCCCAAAGCCTACTTACCAGGCAGCACCGTTCATGGTTGGAGGGTGATTAGAGCATCCTCCCGCCTCTTTGTGCAAGGCAAGCCTGCAAGGCAAGCTTTGGGAGCGCCAGACCCTACCCAGCCTACATACCCAGCCTAGTAGTGTGCCATGGCCGTGGAGCTGGAAAACCGGCTGCTGGCCATCAATCGGCAGTTCGTGCACCGCTTGAATGGCAAGGGCTACCTCAATTTCGACGATTTGCTCGAGGAAATGCAGGCTGCCGAGGATATCGCCCCTACAGATGCTGCGGGCTCCGAGTACTGGCTGCGGATTGCCAACGACATGGCCGATTATATCGACGAATGGCAGCGGCCGCTGAATATCGTGCACCTTGTCGACTTTCTAGGCCGACTTGAAACGCAATTGATTGCGCTTTCCGGAAATTTCACCCAGACCCAGAAAATGCGGCTGGCGTCGATTGCCGACCGCACCCGCACCACGCTGGTCAACAGCGACAACTCAGACGAGGTTTTGAAGGTCTACGAAAAACTGCTGGCGTCGACGGGCGGCAGCCTGTCGCTGTAGGCTCGAAGTCTAGTTTGAAATCTAAATAAATATATAAATATACCCTTTATAGGAGGGGAAGGTTGGTTTGCCATCGCAAACAGCATCGGTTGAGGGGCCAAAGCTCCACCGATTAAGGCCCCGCTTCGAACGACTGGCTGCGAAGGGCTTGTGCGTACGCATCGAGGCGGCCCAGCGGCGCACCAGGGCCAGACGCACCAGGTACACCAGGGTGCCCTATAAGAGGTCCGTCGCGGCGTGGCTGAGACCGGCCAGCCCGTTCAGTGGCGGTCTCGTTGCCAAGACCAAACATGAAGCGCAGCTCGCTGCGGCTGAGGCTCGTGGTCTGCGCCGCTCCCTCGGACGACAGCGCCGACTCGATGAGCTCGCGCTTTCGCTCCTGCAGCTGCCGGATGCGGTCCTCGACGGTACCGGATACATACATGCGGTAAACATGCACGGGTTTTGTTTGGCCGATGCGGTGCACGCGGTCCTCGGCCTGGTGCTCCACGTACGGGTTCCAGAACGGGTCGAGGATGATGACCCGGTTGGCGGCCGTGAGCGTGAGGCCGACGTTGCCGGCCTTGAGACTGGTGAGCAGGACCTTTGGCCGGCCGCTGCCAAACTTTTGCAGCGCCTCGACCCGCTCTGCGGGCGCCATGCCGCCGTGGTACTCGAGATAGTCGATGCCGGCAGCATTAAACGGCACCGACACGATATCCAGCATACCCACGAACTGCGAAAACACAATCACCTTGTCGTCGGGATGAGTCTCCCAAATTTCTTGGAGCAGGCGGATACACGAGTCGACTTTTGCTGCTGGCACCCACTTGTCTTTGAACACGCCAGGGACGATGAACAGCTGAGCAAACTTGTCAATGTCGTGCTTGTAAACGAGAGGTTTCTCGCCTTCAGTATCTGCCCCAGACTCTGCCTGCTCTGCCTGGCCAAGTTCCGGCTTGGATTCATCGTCCTTGACGTCGGGCTTGATGTCGCCCTCGGCGTCGGGCTTGATGTCGTCCTCGGCGTCTAGCCTGGCGTCGTCCTCGGCGCCTAGCTCGGCTTCGTCCTCCTCTGGCTTGATCTCAGCATCTGCATCCACGTCGCCCTTTGCATCGACATCCACCTTGACATCCACATCCACCCCGACATCCACATCGGTCTCGGCGACGGGCGTCTCCGAGTCAGGCTCGGGCTTGACATCGCTGACCGGCGTGTCCTCGGCCTCAAAGCCGCTTTCAAACAAATCGCTTTCGTCGCTCGAGTCAAGCCCGCCGAAATCCATGTCCTGGTGGGCGCGCCGCAGCTCGGCAACCCGCCGGCGGTTCTCAGCTCTGAGCACGCGGAACTTGGCTCGGAAGTTCGTGTTGGCTTGTTTCACCAGCTGCTCCAGCTCCTCCACATCCACCCCGGGGTGGTCTTCGATCAGCTGCAGCACCGCCAGCGACGCTCCGCCAGGACCCACATGCGCATTGCACCTGTTGCACATGGGCGGCACCATCTGACTATCGGCAATCGCATCCATCTGTTCGCGACACTCTTTGCAAACAAGATGGCCGCAAGGGTAAAGGGCCAGCGCGGTGTCCTCGGCCAGCTCGTCGTAGCACAGCGTGCAAACCCGGTTCTCGGGGGGGTCTTCCAACGCAGTGGACCGTGCAGAGTCCGGGTACCGCAATGCATTTTCCAGGTCATTGATGGGGATCTTTTGCGCCTGGAACTTCTTGCTCTGCCGGGTGGCCAGCTGTAGCAACGGGTGGCAGGCCTTTTGGCGCAGCCGCAACAGCAGCAGCAGCACCGACATGGCCGACGCATCCTCATTGAGCATTCTCTCGGCCCGGCTGGCCGTTCTGCTTTCCAGGTCCACGTACCGCTCCTGCTCGTCGCCGTGCATCTTTACAAACACATTGGTGAGGGTCTTGCTGGGCAGATTATCAATGACGCGGCGGCCGTTGATGATGGTATCTTTACGTCGCCGCAGCATCACGGCCGCCAGCAGCGCCCGCAGCCGCGCCAGGGAGTCGGCGCTCATGGTGACCTCTCTGGATTCGCCATCGTCGTTGGTGGTGGGGGTCATTTTCGGCAGCATGCGGTAGTACAGCTCGGGGCGGTCCCAAAACGGCTTGATGCGCAGAAACCGCAGCAGACTGTACAGCTCCTTGAGGTTATTCTGCATGGGCGTGCCCGACAAGCAAAGCCGGTAGCGAGCCTTGAGCTGGTGGCAGGCCTGGGCCCGCTTGGATTCGAGATTCTTGATGCTGTGGGCTTCGTCGAGAATGACTCTAAAAAAGTGGAGATCAAACAGCGGCGCGCACGACCGGCCCTGGGTGGCCAGGTGCTGCTTGTGCTCGTGCATGAGTTTGTCAAACGGCACAATCACCACGTCGTAATGCTTGGCAATCATGCTGGCCCGGGTCTTGAGTTTCGGCGTCACGGACGTGTGGTGCACATACACCTTGAGGCGGTGCTCGGGATGGACCCGGTTCTCGAGCTCGGATTTCCAAGTATCAATGAGGGCCAGCGGACACACAATCAGCGTCAAGTGGGGCTGCGACACGGTGCGGCGGGCGTCGGGCTCGGGCCGGTTGGCATAAATGAGCGAGATCGACTGCACCGTCTTGCCCAGCCCCATTTCGTCGGCGAGAATGCCGCCCTTGTTGCCGCCGCGCTCCGACTTGACCAGCCACCCCAGTCCCAGCCGCTGGTGCTCCATCTCGACCACATTCAGCTCCTTGGGGATATCCATGGGCACGACGTCGCGGTGGATCTCGTCCACCAGCGCATCGTAGTCCTCTTCGATGTTGACCTCGACCTCGGGCGGGCGACTTGCCCACGGCAACGGGTCACCTCGCAGATCACCCTGGCCATGGGCACCATAACTGGGCTGCACCGGCGGCGGTGTAATGACGCGCGGGTACGCGAGCTCCAGGTCGTTAACCTGGCCGGTGCGGCGTATCTGGTTGTCGATACGTAGGTGCTCCGGGATCCGCAGCCGCTCCTCTTCCAGACGGCGTTCTTGCAGCTGCATCTGCGCCCGCCGCGCCGCTTCGCGATGCTCTCTGCGCAGGGATCTTTCCCCGTTCCTCTGTTCGCTGCGCTGCTCGGCCTCGAGCCGCTGCTTGTTAAGCTTGTTGATGTTGTAGACGCGGTCTCTTTCGAGAATCACCTCTTTCTGGTCCTGCATCTGCGCCCGCAGCTTCAAGTCGTACTCGGCCAGGTCCTCGAACTTCCATTCGCAGGTCCGATAAAAGAACTGCCAGATCCACTCCTGCAGTCGGCCCATCATGTCGTAGCACTCGCGGAGGTTATTGATATCCGCCTCGGCCGCGTGTCTGCGCAGTTCGTTTTGCCGGCGCAGATAGCCTTTCTGGTGCTCTGAAGCCTCTCTGCGGGAATTAAGAATATGGCTGATCAGGCTCACTGCGCGATCGCGGTCGGCTTCGGATTTCTCCTGAAGAATAGTATTCAGCTGGATGAGGGCCGTACGACGCCGGCCTCTCATGGCAGTTATGAGTGAAAGCGGCACAATCGCAGGCAATCCCTGCAGATCTACGTTCGCTCCAGTCGCACCATTGCCATTAAGATTGCCACTCACTCCGTTCGTTCCATTCGATCCATTACCATTAATACCATTGGAGCCATTGGAGTCACCCGCGCGAGGGTGGCTCTTATTTTCAGTCACGGGGCGTCGAGGAGAGTGCGGTCGCGCCTCTATGATGCCTTCGCCGGCATCGAAACCATCATCATAAGTAAGATCCATGACCGTATCCACGACCGGCGCGCCATTCGATGGGCCTGGTGAACCTGCGGGAGGGTTACTGGCCGCACGGTCTAAAGCCGGTGGACCGGCTCGAACCGTTTGGCCCGGCGCAGACGCGGCCTGGCGAAGCGCCGGCGCAGCAGTGACTTCCAGGATATCGTCGTCGCTATCCAATAGATCCACGACAGCGCCATCACTTGGAGACGTCCCAATAGGCCCGGGACTTCGCGAAAACGCTGTCTCCGCGCCGCGTTTCATTAGATAACAGTGGCGTGCAGTGTCTACAGCTTATATTATTTAGCTAGATGAAGGTCCCACTTAGGCGACCTGCTTAGAAGCTGAATTGGGAGCGGGAGCTGAGGTGAGCTGGAGATTGGGAGAGTCGGGGTCTTCACGTGACGCCAGCTAGAGAACACCCCGGCAAGGGTAGTGTCGCCAAAGGTTCTCTCACCCTAATGGCCAGCGACGACCACCAGGCCGTAGTGCACGCCTACGCTCGTGCCGACGAGTACCTTGAGAAAGTTCTGGCAAGTCCGGAGACATCCGAGGATCTGCGGCGTCAGATTGACCAGTCGCTCAAGGTCATCGACGATGCCATCGCCCAGTTCTCGATACCCCAGCTGGGCCTGTCGTTCAATGGCGGAAAGGATTGTCTGGTTATGCTGGTGCTGATCATGTCGCGGCTGTATAAAAAGCACTTTGCCGTTTCTATCCCCGCTTCCGCTTCGGCTGCGAACTCGGCTGCGACCGCTTCCGCCGGTGCTACTAGCGGCACGGCAGCCGCTCTGCAACCACTGGTGAGTGTGTACATTAAGGCTCCCGACTCGTTCCCAGAGCTAGACGAGTTTGTTACCGAATGCGCAGAGAGCTACCAGCTGCGTCTCGACACTGAAATCGTGCCCATGAAGGAGGCATTGGCAAAGTACCTGGCCAAAAACCAGTCTATCAAGGCAGTGTTTGTGGGCATTCGCAGAGCCGATCCGTTTGGCGATACCCTCAAGTATATCCAGGAAACCGACCATGGGTGGCCCAAGTTTGTGCGGGTCCATCCCGTGCTTGAATGGCGATATTCCCATGTCTGGGAGTTCCTCCGCCTTGGTGGAGTCCCCTACTGCCATCTCTATGACCAGGGCTACACCTCTTTGGGCGGCGTGGGGTCAACAGTTCGCAACCCGGCGCTTGTGAGCCCCGACGGCAGCTACAAGCCGGCCTATCGGCTGCAAGACCCGGCCCAGGAACGGGCTGGTCGCCATTCTCGGGCAAAGTAGGGGGCGCCTCCCTACTCTCCCCAGAGCCGCCTAGGGACACCGCCTGTGCGCCGCTCCCCCAAAAGTTTATGATTCTACGAAACCCGGCCAGTAACCCAGAGCGTTCTGGCAATACCCTTTAGACGATTAGCATGTTTCTGATAAATTAAATTACATACGAGCGAGTTGGAGTCCAACGAAGCCGGGAGCGCGGCGGGTCCAGCCGCCGGCTTTTCTTCGGGCGGGCTGAAGAGGCCGAAGCATCGACGGCCCGTTTCGAGTTGCCGCTCTTCTGAGCTTTCTCGGCCCGAGCAGCCTCCGCAGCAGCCGCAGCGGCAAGCTTCTCTCTCTGCTCCCTTTCCTTTGCCCGTTGGATTCGCCGGTCAATATTGCGTTGCTCTTGCCGGGCCTTTTCCTTGCGAGCTCTTTCCGCTTTGGACATTGGCGTCTTGCGCTGGGAGTTGGTCGGTTTTGCCTCAGCTTTAAGCCGCTCCAGTTGCGCGGGCTGGACTGGCTGCGCTGGTTGCGCTGGTTGCGCTGGTTGGGGCACTACTGTTTGAGAGCGTAGTTGCCTCTTGGAAACCGGCATATTGGTGGCGGAACTGCGCGTGCGCCGAGGAGATACGGGAGTCGCAGCCGGGGCTGGAGTCGGGGCCGGAGCCTGAGTCGCAACCGCAATTGTCGATCGCAACCGCCGGGGGGTAGGTGGACCCGCTGGCTCTACCTTGGTCTCGGCCTCTGGTTTGACTTCTTGCTCGACCTCTTGTTTGGGCTCGGACTTGGGCTCCGGCTTGGGCTCTGGCTCCGTCTCGGACTTCGGCTCAGTTCGCAGGTCTCTAAGCCGTCGGCGCGGAATCTCAATCTCCTTCACGGCCCTTTTTTCGGTTTTTTTGACAGGCTTGGCCACATCGTACGCGGCCGCCTCCGAGTCAGTCACAGGCTCGTCCACGCTCGCGTCCGAGTCTTCGCCCGGGGTCGCCGACACCGGCGTCGCCGGCACAGACGGCAACGAACCCTGCGGAGAAGACTCGAGCGTGAGTTTGTCCGACCCGCGCTGAGCAGGTTCTGCCAGCTGATCCCTGATCTTGTTCACTACATCGATCAGAGAAGAGAGCGACTTGACGCGCTTGGTGAGATCGCCGCTGCGCTCCTCGGCGCTGCTGAAGTTGTACTGGGCGGTGTCGAGGATCCGCTTGAGCCGCTTGCTGAGCAGCATCCCCTGCCGATCCTGCTTGATGGTCCAGTAGCGGCACAGCTGCGGCATGACGCCCGAAATGTCTACCGCGAACCGGTTATTGATGTTGCGACACACCGCATCGGCTATTAGTTTCGGCATCACAAACACGCCGGAACTAGTGCGCCAAAACGGATGGATCCGCTTGCCGCCTTTGGTGGCGGCTTTTAAGGCTTGCAGCTTGAGCACGTGGCGAGCGGTCTTGACGCCCACCATGAGATTCGCATCTTTGGGGGTGTGTTTATCGCAGTAAACAACCATCGTCGATGGGTTGTTCACCGCCGCGGAAACACCGTCGGTCATGGCCATATACTGGCCGGCTGCCTGCGCACAAGTGACATGGAATGCCTGGCAACAGGATTTGTACGAGCATTGAATGCAGGCACCTCCTCGTTGCTGGCAAATCGAGCATGTGAGACGCCAGCGGCTCCGGGGGATACTGGCCACGCCGGCAATCGGCTCCATATACGCGGCATTAAGAAAGTGAAGCTCAGGGATCCACAGCGCACATACAGTATGAGCCCAATGGCCCGCCTCGGTGAGCTTAAACGCACCGTCGGTATGCGGGCAGAACAAGCAGGTGACCGAATGCTCGCGGGCTAGCTGGCACTTGCGGCAGAACCAGCCGCCTTCGGGGATAAACGGTACGCCGTAGCAGTCCTGGTGCACAGCGATATTGCAGCCGTCACAAAACACAATCTCGTTGCCGTTTTCGCATTCGGTCGCGCAGCACACCACGCACTGCGACGTCTCGTCGGTTTGGTGCCGAGGCGCATTGCCGCTGGTGCCGATCTTTAGCTGCAGCTTGAACGCCTCAACCTCGAGCATCGACATGACCGTTTCAAACACCTCGGCGGTCAGCGGGGCCTGGTACTTTGCAATCAAATGGCCCATCACCGCCGCGTCCTGCTCGTCCATATCGTAGTCCACATATGCCAGGTCGTCGTATTTCCCGGGCTCGGCCCGCTCAGTCTGGCCAACAAGCTCCTCGGGGTGCACGGTTGTGGCTATTGGGTCGTTGCGGAGGTATGTGTTGGGCCGCGTAAACGGCAGCGCATAACCGGCGGTCTGCAGCGCCTGTGTAGGTTTAAATAAATGGACCGAAGATCCTTTTGAGGTTGTTTCGTCTTTGGTTTCCGAAGTGGCCAAACCGGTTTTTTGCTGTGGCGCCAGAGGATCTGACGATGCGGCTGACGCCGACGCGCCTGCCGGCCGCGCATAGTCCACTTCCAGCATATCATTCACATCCAGCTTGGGATACACCGCCTGGTACGACTGCTCGACCCGCGGCACAGTTGCATGAGTCGGCTTTTGTCGCCATGGCGATGTCGTGAGACGACGGTAGTCTCTCATGGAGTAGGAGACAATCAGTGGCCGGGCAAGTGACGATGGGGCGAGGTATGGGGGGGTCGATGGGTGATGTAAGCGGAATTTTTCACAACAAAGTCAGGTCCACCATTACCTGCCATTGCCTGACGAATTTGCCTAAATTGAGTGCCGGTTTGTGGTTCTAGTTGTTCTAACTGTGTCTATTTGCGTTTCTGTGTATTAATGGACTACCAGAACCGTGCGGGCTCCAAAAAAGGAGCAGGCGGCATTGCCAGTGCTAGCCTGGCCAATATCCAAAGAAAAGATCGCTTATCGCAATTGGCAATGGAGGTGCTGGACGTCTCCAAAGACCCTTATATTGTGAAGCTAGGGCCTTCTCGCTTCCAGTGCAAGCTTTGCGGCACTATCCATAAAGATGAAAACTCGTACTTGACCCACACCCAGGGCAAAAAGCATCATCAGAGCCTGGAACGACGCCGGGCTTTAGACTCGAAACGGGCTCCGTCAAATGCAAAGCCAGGCGCCTCTTCGGTAGCCATCAGACGGTTCGCTAAAATCGGGCGTCCGGGCTATAGAATAACAAAGGTAGGGTCGTTGGCCGAGGGCGAAAAGGGCCTGCTGGTTCAGGTGAAATACCCCCAGATTCTGAAAACAATTGTCCCACGATACCGGTTCATGAGTGCGTTTGAACAAAAAATCGAAAAGCCAGACAAAACTTGGCAATACCTTGTGCTAGCTGCTGAACCCTACGATACAATTGCCATCAAGATCCCTGCTGGTGCCGTGAACCAGTCGAGTTTATGGACCGACTTTGATAGAGACTCAGGCACCTTCAACATGCAGTTCATGTGGCCGCGGAAATCAACTTAGCTGGTGGTTTAGTTTATATTTATACTGTTGAATTTGCTGCTCCCCTTCGGTGACTCCCCACTCAGGTCCCATTTCAGGGCGCCTCTCAGGGCCCTTCGCAGGGAAGCCATTTGCGGGGCTACCCAAAAGGTCAACTGGGCAAGGAACAGCGGAGCGCCGACGGAATCTGGGTACGGGCGAACTCCGGCTTGCATGACGCTGCGCACCCTTACGTGAAAATGACCACAAATGATTAGCAATAGCATGGCCACATGCATACGGCAATGATGCAATAGTCGCCATATATAAAGCTAGCGTCCCATATCAATTGGTATCAATCGACTAGCTCACACAAATCCAAATGTCTTCTGTTGCAATTCTTGGTGTCAATGGCCTTCTGGGCGCCCCCATTCTCGAAAGCTTGACCAGCGACGAGGTCTACAAGCATCTCAAGGGTCCGGTCACCGCATACACCCGTGACGCCTCCAAGGCCCCTGTCAGCGGGGACCGTGTCAACTACAAGGAAAACAAGAATATCGAAGATATTGACCTTTCGGGCATTGATGTGTTCATTAACTTGACTGACGCCGTTGTGACTTCTGCCAGTGTGGAGAAGGTCATTGAGAAATCCGGCAAGTCGCTGAAGCTCTATATCCCCTCTGAGTTTGGTGTCGACATTGCCAACGTCCCCATTAAGCCTCTGCCCAAGGCGTTTGCTGCCAAGGAGGACCACTCCAGCGCTGTGCGTGCTCTTGGTGTCAAGACCATTGAGTACGTCACAGGTTTCTTTGATGTTCCTGGCACTTTCCTTACCGAGTGGGTGGGCCATGTTGGTGTCAATCCCGCCGACCAGTCTGTCACTCCGATCGGAAACCCTTCCACCAAGCTGGCTACTTCGGTCTTGAAGGACATTGGAAACTACGTCGCTGCTTCTATTGCGTTCCAGTCCGACTATGCTAAGCTGCCCAACACCCTGCGCTTCTACAGTAACCTTGTGTCCGCTGAGCAGATTGTCCAGCGCTACGAGAAGTCAAAGGGCATTACCCTGAAGGTGAACCCTACTATTCCTTTTGACAAGGCTCTCAAGGAAGCAGATGCCAAAAGTGCCGAGGGCCTGACCACTCCCGACGCTTTCTTCTTTTACCTGCATGTGATCGCGGCGGGCGGTGTCGACAAGGGCCTTGACTTCTCTAGTAACGACCGCGAGCTCATCAACCCTGGCGAGAAGTACTTCAAGTGGTCTCCTTTCAAGTAGATTTAGCCTCAAGTAGATGTAGCCTCAATTTCTTGTTTCTTTTTTAAATTTATACCCACCTAGTGTGTTCTGACATTGACCGTACGTCAACTGCCCTAACTTAAGCACCCCAGACATATGCAAGCTGATTCTGACTCACAACATGGACAGTCTCGAGTGGCAGGTCTTCGTGCCCTCACAATTGCCCGCAAAGGTTTTGTACGATATCCTTGAGCTCAGAGCAAGGGTTTTTGTTGTTGAACAGAACTGTGTTTATCTCGATCCCGATGGCCAGGACCTCGATGAAGGAGTGTTACATATTTGTGGCTACGAGGGAAATAAGCTGGCAGCGTATGCTCGTCTTGTGCCTAGAGACAATGAAATTCGGATTGGAAGAGTTGTAACCGATCCGTCCTACCGTGGTGGTCTAGGATCGAAGCTGCTGGCCAAGATTGTTGAGCAGTGCGAGCAGAGCTATCCAGAGCGAAAAATGACCATGGGAGCTCAAGCACACCTACAGAAATTCTACGGCAAGTTCGGGTTCACCAGCCAGGGCGACGAATATGACGAAGACGGCATCATGCACATTGAAATGGCTCGCTGCTGATCAGGTCCCGAGGTCGCTGACCAGGCCGCATACTGTATGACGCATGTATATGCAATCTGATCTGACTCACGATTTTGACTCACTACAGAATGGACGTGAGATGGATATCAACGCCAGCGTCGAAATTGACCACGAAGCGATTGTATGACATTCTCCAGTTGAGAGAAAAGGTGCTTGTCGTAGAACAAAAATGCCCTTTCTTGGACGCTGATGGGCAGGATCTTGATGCCGGTGTTGTGCATATTGCCGGCTATACAGGTGACGAGATTATAGCATACGCTCGAATAATGCCTAGAGGCCCCGGGTACTCCTATGATGTTAGAATTGGTAGAGTGGTGACTGATATATCCTACCGCCGAACTGGACTCGGCTCGCAGTTGATGTCTCAGGTCATGAAAGCGTGCGAGCAGACTTTCCCTGGCCGGACGCTCTCAATGGGTGCTCAAACACATCTAGAAATCTTTTATGGGCGGTTTGGTTTCACTCCACAAGGCATTGAGTACGATAAAGATGGGATCATGCTAATAGAGATGGTCAGAGATTGAATGAATGGGCCACACTTTGAGTAGGTCCATATAGAAACGTAGTGACAATCATCTAGATTCTTTTAGATGTAAACTATATATAAAAAAAGGAAGGAGAAAAAAATGGTCCCTGGCGGGATCGAACCGCCGATCTTGGCGTTATTAGCACCACGCCTTAACCAACTGGGCCAAGGGACCGATTTCTGAATTTTCAAAATTAGTTGGCTTTATACGTCCTGGTTGAGATTTGCAGAACACGAACACAAAATAGGCCGATCAGTACTTCAAGGCAATAAATTACTAGGTTCAAGTCATACAATATGCCTATGCGATAATTATCGATTATTGTTATCCTTATTAGGCGTGATCTGGGCCGGCCACGGATGCTGTTAGGGCCTAGGGCTTAGGGCTATTTGCACCCACCAACTCAGGACAGACGCTGACTAGTAGGAATTTCAGCCCCAGCCGGACCTCTCACCACCAACCAAAAAGTAAGCCCATCAAGGAATCGGTCTCTCAGGCGAATCTGAGACACACCGGTGTTCCGTATAGGACCAGACTCCTTACGACCGGACACTCTGGTTCGCCTCCGGCCGGTTCTTGTTACAGCTCCCCAAGAACCAGTCATACTAACCTCCAGTGACCCGTACTTCCGTTCTCGCTGACGCTCTCAAGTCGATTACCAACGCCGAGAAGGCTGGCAAGCGCCAGGTCCTGATCCGCCCCGCCTCGAAGGTCATTGTCCGTTTCCTTCAGGTCATCCAGAAGCATGGTAAGTACATTTTTCCGTTGCCCAAGACCGTACCTCCAACCGGACTGATAACTGGATGGAGTGTGGTTGCCATCCCTCTCTGTCTTTTAAGAGCTCCGCAGATTGATTGGGAGGCTTCCAGCCGATGATTAGGTCCCTCATTTTTCATGAGAGTTCATCTAGTCATCATCGGTGGTCTCTCGGACATTTATTATTTCACGGAGAGTTACATCTTCGGGCAACTCAAAAAAACAAACAACAAAAGTTGAACAAAACTAACGCAGGTTACATCGATGACTTCGAGTGGGTTGACAACCACCGCTCCGGCAAGATTGTTGTTTTCCTTAACGGCCGCCTGAACAAGGTCGGTGTTATCTCTCCTCGCTTCAACATCAAGTTCGACGAGATCGAGAAGTGGATCAACAACCTGCTGCCCTCGCGCCAGTTCGGCTACCTGATCCTGACCACCTCGGCCGGTATCATGGACCACGAGGAGGCTCGCCGCAAGCACGTTGCCGGCAAGATCCTGGGCTTTGTCTACTAGAAAATATGTTTGTAGATGTTTAATATTGCAACAGTTAAATGCGATGATGTTTACTTTGTAGGCTCTGTTTCGGACGTTTCAGATATTTCGGACGTTTCAGAGACCATACTGGCCGCTTCAGACTAGCCGCTTCCAGACTATTTACAAGGCGAGCAGAGTTAATAGCGAAGGAACTCCTGGGCTTGCACTCCTAGGCCACCGCATCGGCGAGCAACTACATTGACGGTGCTGTCGCGAATGATATCCTCTGCGGCCTTTTCCTGGCGAACCCAGGAAAGCACGTCCTGCGAGTCCGAGGGACTGATTTTCGAAGAAGACGCCTCATCTCGGGCAGTGTAGGCGTCAATGCGAGGGTCGGTTTTGGTATGTGCAAACTCAATGTGCTCTCTGGCTCTCTTGGAAAGGCTCGAAATAGCATCGGTATTGTCTGGCGTGTACTCGTGTGCCGATGCACCGGCCAGGCTGCCACAATAAGCAAGAATGTCGTCTCGTTTGCGCCACTCGTTGTACATGCGGGGTAAGTATTCTCCACAAGACCGTTCGGAAAGGTTGCTTCCTACACCATCGTCACTGATTCTACGAGATAATCGCAGGAAATCCCGTACTGCTTCGGGGTGCGTACATGACTGGATATTTAGGAACCGGGTGTGATCCATTAGCTAAAGTCGAACCTGCCTTAGACTACTTGGGAGATGGGATAGGACGGTGGAGCTGAAAAGGGTGGGCTTGCAATTTATATGTATAGAATTAGATAGAACTAGAAAGTGAGCCCAAACACGGCGGCGACTGCAATTGCAAGGACTGCAACCGCAATATCGCTGAAACGAATGAGGTCAGAACCGGACGAGGTCTCGGTGCTGCTGCGGGACTCCACAATGCGGCGAGGGCTCTGTGGACCATAGTAGCTGTACCGACCCGGATGCTGCCCATCATTAATATAGCCGCGGGTAGTCTTAGTCTTTGGATCGTCGAGCCCAATGGCCGGAGCCGTGCTGTTTCCATCTTGAGCCGGGTTGGTAGCGGGTTCCCGAGTCGGAGACTTGGCGGGCTTGGGAGCCATAATGGGCACCCGCTCCACATCCGAGCCGTCATAGCCAAAGGAGACAGTTTGACGGATGCGACGGTCTTCGATCAAGCCGCCATTTTCGTCGTAGATATGCAGAGTGGAAGCGGGCATTGGCAGATCCATGAGATAGCGACCGCGGGTGGCCCGCACGCCATTGCGAATCATATCTGTACCAAAGCTTTCAGGCACTTCCAGGCGCTGCTCCAAATGTTCATACTGAGTGCGGCACGCCGGACGGGGCCGGTCTTTGATGGGTGTCAATTGGCTGAGTTCTACCTTGTGGGCAGCGAACTTGGTGCGAAGAGTCTCAAAGTCAGGAAGCAGGTTGGCGCTGCCTCGGGCATCCAGCTCCACCAGACCGTAGTTGTTGGGTTCCTGGGTAAACTCGTACACGAGACCACCCGAGAAAGTGTTGGCCATTGCGGGAGTGAACATGACTTCAATCTCCTGGAAGCTGCGGGGCTGGATGATGTTGCAGCCAAACTCAGAAAAGAAAACAGGGACGGTAAACTGCTCATGGTCTTTGACCAATACATCATATCCAGACGTCTGGAACGTTTGGTGGCCACACCACTGATACGAGTTCACGCCGTAAAAGTCCACTGCTGAATCTTCTTCGCCACAGGTAAGGTAGTGGGCAAGCGGCACGCGGTAGCGGAGGTCGTCGGCAGCAGAGTATCCTACAGGAATAACCCGGGGCGAGTTTTGTTCAATATAGGCCTTGACATCACGGGTGACTGCGCGAATATATGCTGGAGAAACAGATGCCGAGCGCTCGTCGTTGACAATCTCGTTGCCGATGAAGTAGCCGAGAGTATTGTTGTACCAACTGAACTGCTCAACCACTTGGAACACATGGCGGAGATAGTCGGGATTGTAAGTTGTCCAGGGCTCATAGCGGTTAATACTTTCGCCTACCTTGGGCGAGTTCACGTCGAGAATCAGATAGATACCAGCTGCCGCCAGCATGGTCATGCAGGCGTCATGGTTCAAGGCAGGATTGACGGTGTAGACACGGATGGTATTGATACCCAGTTGTTGGAACAGGAAAATATCCCGTGCACAAGAGTCCACATCGCTCAGCGGGTCCGCCCATTCCAGGTATCCGGAGGAGCCGCCCGGTTGATAGTCGACACCTTGGATGAAGAATGGTTCGCCAGTAACTGAATCAATAAACTGGGTGCTGTAGCTAGAGATGGGGTGGACTGCAGCCAATGCCACAGAAATGGTACCCAAAAGTACGGCGCGCATGGTTTAGGAGAAGAGAAGGAGGATGGGCGCCGGCGAAGTTTATAAAGAGCGTATTTACCATAATTGCACCAGGTACCATAATCAAGCTGGGCAGCGCGCATAACTAACAAGAAAACAAACAATTATGAGCATGACGGATAGACTCAAAAAAGTTACGGGCATATTTACAAGATATTTAAAAGATCTTTACAAAGGATTGAAGATTATATAGACCAACCGAAGGGCGTTCCCCGGCTATGGATGTTTCAACCATATGCACAGCACATGTAAAGTGCCCCCAACCCTCCTGCAGCTTCCCCATTGTCGCGAGGCACGCCACTATCTATCAAGTCAAAAGTGAATCGTCAATGGCTTCTAAATAGAGGACTGCAACATATATGAGCCGCGAAATGATATGTATCCAAATTCTCGGGGAAAAAAAAAAACGATGGGCAGCACACGTGCTGGCCGCGGAAACTTCTATCGCCGGGCGGCTCCCACGCTTGTCATCATGAAGAACGAGCTGGTGAAAGAGATTATTGGCTTTTTGCGCCAGAGCATTGCCGACGGCACTGTCCCCAGCGACGATAAAGAGTCTCTGGAAGTTGCTATTGACTGTATCGGCGACTCGTTTGGCGTCGAGACGGATGCCCAGACAAGTGATTTGCTGGCCTTGTACACCAAAGCCCAGGGCTCGGCCGATAAGCCCGCCGCCGGTGCTTCTGCGGGTGCGGCTGCTTCGTCGACCTCGAATGCGACTGCTGCCACTACCGAGAGTGCGCAAGTGCCGAGCGCGGACTCGATTTCGCCCGAGCAAAAGGAAAAGGCCGAGAAGCTCAAGCTCGAGGGCAACCGGCACATGGCCCAGAAGAACTATCCCGAGGCCATTGAGTCGTACTCGCAGGCAATTGTCGCCAACCCTGCCAGTGCGCTGTACTACTCGAACCGGGCGGCCGCCTACACGCAGCTTGGCCAAGGCCAAAAGGCCGTGGAGGACGCCCGCCGGGCTGTGACGCTGGACCCGTCGTACTCCAAAGCCTACTCGCGGCTGGGCCTTGCTCTGTACTCTGTTGGTGATCTTGAGGGCTCGCTCAAGGCCTACGAGCGCGGTCTGGAGGCCGAGGGCGCCGAGCCTACCGACGGCATGCGCCGCGGCTACGAGACGGTCAAGAAGCGCTACGATGAGGAGCTGGCGCTGGCGGCGGCTGCGACTGCCGGCGCTGCTGCCGACGAGGCGGCCGAGCTTTCCTCAGGCAGCCGCGGCGTTGATGCCGGCGCTGGCGGCGCTGATGCGGGCGCCGGGGCTGGCTCTGACCCGCTGGGCGGCATGTTTGGCGCCGGCGGTCTTGGCGGCGGTCTTGGTGGTCTGGCCAACATGATGAAGAACCCCGAGATCCAGAAGATGGCCCAGGGCCTGATGTCGAACCCTGGTGCCATGTCGGAGCTGATGAACAACCCCACCGCCAAGAAGGTGCGGGAGAGCTTCCAGAACGGCCAGGGCCCGAACTTGGGCGAGCTCATGAGCGACCCCAACCTGCAGAATCTCATGAACTCGTTCATGGGTTCTATGGGGAAGAAGTAGGCTAATTGAGATGACCAGGATATAAATATACACTTACTTTAAGCACTTGACGTCCTCATGGAACGAGTGGTACTTGAGCTCGTTGGAGCCGACCTTGCGCTGGCTATTGTGTCGTTTCAACAGGTACAAGGCATGATGGAGCCGCAGCCGTTGGTCCTTGCAGGCCTGCACTCTGCTGATGGTGATTTTGCGCATCATCTCGAACAGCTCTTCTTCCTGGTAGACCATGAACCGGGCCAACTCGGTAGCCAGCGACGAGTGGGACACCGACACGTTGGCCATGAGCCGGTTGATTTTGGTGCGAGTTGTTTCAATGGATGCCTCGGCGTCTTGGATTTCTCGCAGCCGCTTTTCCTCGAAAAACGGAATCGGCCACGCCTTGCGGCTACCGGCCACCCGCAGCCGCTCGCGGTGCAGATCCACTTCGAGCCGTGCCCGTTCGAGCTGCTCAATCAGATCAATGGGCCGCTCCAGCGTGACCAGCAAGTGCGACGTGTTCATGGCCAGCCCAACAATGTCCTCCTGGAGACCCCTCAAAATGTTCTTGGTTTGCTGGAACAGGGCTGTGGACACCATGGGCTCGCAGACAGATGTATAGCCGGGTAGAGCCTCGGAGATAACATCCCACAAGAGCTGGGTTGCTTGCGATTCCTCCACATACCCGTTGAACACCCACCGGCTGGCCTTTGTGAACCGGGCCAGTTGCAGCAGCAAGGCCTTGATCTGTTCTCCGCTGAATCGGAAAAAAGTAATCACCGAGTCAGTCTCTTCTTTCGAGTAGCTGATCCTTGACGAACCGTTGACGCTTTGGCTTTTTTGGCCGCCCCGCTCTTTGGCCAACGAAACGTCGTTGCGGGCGGCCTTTGAGCTGCTTTTCGAACAAAACGACAGAAACTCACTGGCTTGTGAAATCGTCGAATGGTTCGAAAGACAGCGCAAATACATGTCCATGCGAAGGCCCAAAGCTGTGGCATAGGCCTGGTTGACTTTCCAGGGCCCAAACATGAGCTCCTCGTACCGGCCAAACGTAGGGTGCCACGAGTTGGGGTAGGCCTTTTGTAGCTGCGACCGAAGTCGCGCAAAGTCGTACAGCGTGCGTTGAATAAACTCACCGTCTTCAGTAGCGATCAGAAATACAACACTGCCGGACACAACATGGCTGCGAAACAGGATGGGACCGCGGCGCGACTTCCGCAGCTCCACCAGAATCTGTTTGGTGGCCGAGCCTTTACTGAGCTCATTCACTCGAAAGTAGGACTTGTCGCGGTACCACAGCTCGGCGCCCGACGCAATCAACTGCTTGACTAGCGGCGTGCGCTCGTACCGAGCCGCGGTAATCACGGCCGTCTGGCTCTTGTTATTTACCCAGTTGACGTCACAGCCGGGCAGTTCGAATACTTTGCTCATCAGCTCGTCGGTGGTAGGGCTGATAACATGCAGAAATGAGTTGCCCTTATAGTCCACATGGTCATAAAGGCTTGCTCCGGGAGTCTGTGCCCATTTGTCGATGGCCTCGATCATCATGGCGTCATAGTCTGGATGGTCATAGCAGCAGGCCAAGCGGGTCATGGGCGTCATGCCTCGTTTGTCCTTGGCGGTCCAGTCCACGTAGTCGCCGATTTTGTCGATGAGGTCCTCTTCTTTATACATCAGGTGGGCAATAGAACAGTTGTTCTTGTCACGCACGCGACAGTATGCCTTTTTGGCCTCCTCGTCTAGCCCCTCCATGGCATTCAACACAAGCTCGCTGACTTGGAGCTCAGCGTCCGTGGCCGCCATCAGTAGTGTACGGCCATGCTCATCTCGGTCGCCGCATATCTCGTTAGTGGTGAATCCAGGTTCCAAAGACAGTAGGTACCGGAACATATCGCCGTGGCCGTTGGCCAAGCACACAAACAGAGCCGATCCTTGCTGTCGTCGCTGTTTCAGGGCGCTGCGCTCCATGTCTAGTGCAGCGCGTACCGCGTCCTGCGAGTTGTCTTTGACTGCTGTCCAAAACAATTCGTTGGCGTCGGAGATTCTTTTCAGGTCCGCAATGTCGGCCACAATGTGGCATGCAACACTCTCCACCGTCAATAGCGAGTAGCCAAGCAGACCAGTCTCGAGATTGTACGATCGCGACGAAAACAACCGGATATACAAAAGAGAAAGGTCCAGCTGCCAGATATTGGGGCTCCGCAGAACCACAAGCAAGATCAGCCCCATAAGGCCGTCGGCAGAAACTGCTCCCAGCGGCCCGTTTCCGAGCAGGTCCATTAGCTGAACAAGAAGGTCGCACTGCTCTCTCGTGGTGACGCTCGTACTGAATGCGTCGAAAATCTCCACTGTTCGGTAAATGAGAGCATCGCTGGCAGTCAGATCCATTTCTTCCGGCAGACCGACTTGGCAGATATCAATATGCTGAAGCTGGCGCTTTGCCTTTTCAAACGAGGAGCCCGACATGCTTGCGAGTCTATCCTTGATCCGTAGACTCATGTGATACTCCATATATTCGTACACCAGTGGCTCATTGTCGATGCCAATCGCGCGCAGCTCGGTATGAGCTTGGCGGAGAGTATGATGGAACAAGTCTGCGAGTTCCTGCGCCGATTGCGGCCGGTCCACATCCATGGCCAGGATCGTGGAACCAAGGATGGCATTTGCCTTTTTTCTGTGAGCCTTGTTTTCGCCAATCAACGAATCCAGGTCCTCCCGCTCCTGAGCAGGCTCTAGGGAAAGAGGATCGGGCTCGGGCTTGAAGCGATTGAACAGAGCAAACTTTGTTTGGGGCTGCGCAGGCGCAACAATGCCATCGATCTCCACAATCAGAAACACCCTCTCTGAGGAAATATAGCTCACGCCGGGGTTCCAGTGATAAACGGATCGAATGTACAGCGGCTGACCGGCGAAAGGGCTGTTGCCTTCGTATGTCAAACTCGACTCATTGAAGGTCACTTTGAGCCCGGAGCACAGCGTCTGCGCCGACGTAATTAGCTTCCCGGGATGGAACGCCGACTCGAATTGCAGAATATGGGCCAATAAATAATTGTCAGTATAAACCAATTCAGGAGACAGGTCCAAGGAAAGAAAGGTATCGGGAGCAACGATTGCGAAAAAACCAGGCCCATTCAGCTGCCGCCTCAGCTCTTTAAGCCGATTGCTGGGTATGCAAGACTCTTCATTGAAGAGGGCGTCCAGCACCCGGTTGACAAACATAATCGGGTAGGTGCGTTTGTGCGTTCCCCCAAAGCACAGTCATGGAACAGCTGCCAGGGACTATGCAGCTTAAACCGCGGTAGGGCTAGGAACTGTTAGGCACATCTTTTCCTAGGAAAGGGACCCTGACATATTTTTTTGGAGTCTCCCGGGGCCAATCTACTCAACTGCTAAAACCTACGCAAAACCACTTAGATAAAATGGTCCATCAACGGCGAGAGGAAAAATTCCGGCCAAAGACCGGGTTTCCGGCAAAAATGGCCATGTGGGATTTCAAGCACTGCGACCCCAAGCGGTGTAGTGGAAAAAAGCTCGAGCGGCTGGGCATGATCCGGTCCTTGCGAGTGGGCCAGAAATTCGGCGGAGTAGTTGTGTCGCCCAATGGAAAAGAGCCTGTGTGCCCGAATGACCGGGAAATCGTGGAGCAGCATGGAGCAGCTATCGTCGAGTGCTCGTGGGCTCGGCTAGAAGAAGTTCCTTTTAACAAAATCGGCGGCCGGCACCTGCGGCTGCTTCCCTACCTGCTGGCCGCCAATCCGGTCAATTATGGCCGTCCCTGGCGTCTTAACTGTGTCGAGGCATTGGCCGCTTGCTTTGCTATTTGCGGTCGCTTTGACTGGGCCCAGCTGGTTCTTGAAAAGTTCACATGGGGCCATGCCTTTTTGGAGCTCAATGCCGATCTGCTTGAAATCTACTCACAATGCACTGACTTTGCCAGTGTCAAGGCAGCCGAAAAGGAATACCTGGAGGCGGGTTCTAAGGGCCCAGATGATAGCCCCGACTGGACAGTTGGAAAGAAGGGCCATGGTGCTCCTGGAGAACTGCCTCCTACGGATGATGAAGAAAGTGAGGACGAGGTCGAGCAGGGCCCTGACTTGCAGGCCGACGTGCCTGAGGCTGGGTCTGAGGATGAGGATGAAGACGACGAGGACGAAGACGACGACGACGACGACGAGGAGGAGGAGCGGGAAACCCACAAGGTACTTGTGATCGGTACCGGCGAGCTTGAGGATCCTTCGGAAAGCGAGGAATCGGACTTTGATTTGGATGCAGAGCCTCCGACTATTTAATTTGATATAATATTTACAATGTCTCGATGGCCTAGCCCTCGTTGTCCTCGGCAGCGGCCTCTTCGTCCGAGTCGTCTACTGGTTGTTGCGTGGGCTTCTCTGTTTTGGTGCCTGTCAAGTAGTCCAGAAGCTCGGAAACACGGTAGGTATCGACAAATGCGAAAAAGGCGTGAAACTCGTTCTCCTTGGCCTCCTGGGCATAGATCTTGTCGTAGATGTACTTTGTTTTGAAAGCCTCGATCTTGTCCGCGTATTGATCAAAGGTGATATGGTCTCTGCCCAGTTTCTCCAGCCGCGCATTGTAGCCGTCGTACACTGGCTGTTCCAGCAGCAAACCCAGGGCAGGAGCCTTGGGAATTCCGAGCTTCAGGCTCTCAAACAACCCGGAAATGCGCTCCTTGGGCACTCCGCACCGCACAACCAACACCGCCATGGCAATCATCTTGCGGATCTGGTGCAGCATAAACGACTGGCCATGGATCTTGATCGACACCCATTCGGTGCCGTCGATGAGCTTGGGCTCCGAAACAGTCAACGATTTCATCACCCGCATGGCGCTGGGGTCCTTGAAGTGCTTGCCGACAGTGTAGTTGTGAAAGTTGTGCACACCCACATACTCGTTGAGCACGTCGCGCAGTCTATCGATGCGCTCGGGGATCGCGCGGTAAGTGCGACGGTACTCGTTGGCAATAGCCTTGACCTCCTTACGTTTCGCTTCCAACGGCGACAACGGCTTTTCGCTCTCAGTCTCTTTAGTAGAGTCGGCACCTTCCTCAGCGTTTTCGGTCTTGACGGTGCCGTCCTTTTCGATCTTAGCTTCAGCCGCCAGCCGCGAAGCCTCGGTATCCAAAGCCTTGATATCGTCTTGCGAAATGCCCTTTTTCTCCAGAGCCGCGGCAAGACCACTCCAGAACTTTTCAGCCTCCTCCTTTTCGGCATCCGACGTCACGAGATCGCCGAGAGCCGCCAGCCGCTGGCCGAGCGGAGTGCTGGGGTTCGGGCTCATGAGCGTATAAGTAGGTAGAATGTACTCGTACACACGCGACGAGCACATTTTGCGGCATTCAAACGATTTGTTGGTGCGAGTGTAGCCCCAGACCCGGATTTGGTCGGGCAGATGCGAGTTGATGCGGTCGACAATGTCGTCGTCCTCGACAATCATTTTCAACGAAACAACATTTCCGGCTGCATGCACGCCCTTGTCGGTGCGAGCAGCACGGAGAAAAGACGATTTTTTGGGGTCGTTCGCGTTGTCCTTGGAAATGGCTCCCGCTTTCACGAATGCCTGAAACAGATCGCCCTCGATGGTTTTATGTGGTTCGTTCAGCTGCATGCCATGATAGCCAGTACCACAATATCCCAGCTGCACGGCCACCTTCCGCTTGGGCCGCCGAGGTTCTTTATCCTCTGCTGCCGGCACAGATGCCTCTGTCTCGACTCTCTTGGCTGCCGGAGCCACCGTCTCTTCTGCTACTCTTTTGCCAGTCATTTGCAGGAGTCGGCGAAGGATCATGTAATTTTTCTCAGGGCATGGAACACTGCTGGGCTGGCTCCCTGGCGCATGCCCTGGCTGCCACATTCAACTCATTGGTCCTAAAACGGTCACGAGAAAAAACCTTGAGCACTCCTGCTATAAATTACCTAGAAACCTAGCTTGCTGCGAAGAATCGACTTGCCAATCGACTGTGTGGTGCTCTTGCGAGTACTATCCAGAGCATCGGTCATGCCCTCGACGGCATTGTTCACTGACTGCTCCGCAGAGTCATAGTACGACTCAAACGTCTGTCCCCAAGTCATCTTGCCCGAGGTTTGGCCAGCCCGGGCCCGTGCACTAGACGCCGAAGCGGTCTGAGGCTTGGTTGGCCGCTCGTCCTTCTCCACCAGATCAGCGTCGACGCGCTTGGACTTGCCGCGCCGCGGGCCACCGATCATTAGACTCAGGTCGTCAATAGATACGAATTGACGGCCAATCATCCATTGCACAGTGGAAATAGTGGGGCGAGGCGGCACGCGGACCTGCGGGTTGTACACAGCATCGGGCACAAGTGCTTGGCCCAGTCCCCATACTCCGATCATGCTCGAATACCCCGGACAAAGGTCAACGAGGACGTCGCCCAGCTGCGACACATGTGCACCTTGAGGAGCCGCTTCATACGGAAGCGGGTAGCTGGTCAGTTTGGCGAGCCCCGGAATGCTGTAGATGGAGCACTTGCCGGCGACGTTGACAGTGACCAGGCCCAGCGAGTCGCCAGCCCTCATAAACGCGAACCCGGCTCCCAACAACGGCGTGTCAAAAGATTTGGAGCCAAGCTTGGTCTTCTTTGTTGCTTTCATATCATAGAGTTTCGCCTCGCGACTGGTGACGGCAAGCAGCGCACCATCGATTTGCACCGACCGCGCCAGCTGGGCCATGACCTCAGGCGACGCAGCTGCGGATTTGCCCGACAAGTCGATGTGGTCCAGCTGAATGACGGGCTCTTTGCCCACGCTCCACGAGTCGATCTTGGTCGTCGCGAAGCCGCCGTTGCCGCTGGGCACAAGCTCGTAAATGTGCACGTTGCCCTTGGTCGTGCCTACTGCCAGCACAAGCGACGAGTAGTCCTTGCCGCCAAGGATTTCAATGCCAACAGACGCGACCGTCGGCACCTCCTTGAGGGTCTCGTCATGGATTACAGCCGGCCCGCGGCGATCGATCACCACTAGCCGGCCATTGTCGTGGCCAATCACCACGAAGCCGACATTCGAGTTGTGGACCATGGATACCCGCGAGTTACCGCGAACCAGCCATTGTGGCATGAAGCCCTCTTTGACAGACGGAGGCGACCGATGTGCAATAGACTGGAGATGGCTCTCGGTGAGTCGCATTTCGTCAAGGCCGTGAGTGTTCTTCTTGAACGTAAATAGATAAACGTCCGAGCCCGCGGCAATGGCCAGCTCGCCAGTGGCACTGCCAAACGACACATTCGAGACCGCATGCTCGGCATCGGGCACAATGCCGGCAATAGTCAC
Organism: Wickerhamiella sergipiensis; assembly: GCA_030563925.1. Lineage (NCBI taxonomy): Eukaryota > Fungi > Ascomycota > Dipodascomycetes > Dipodascales > Trichomonascaceae > Wickerhamiella > Wickerhamiella sergipiensis. The sequence continues at coordinate 288,404 of JAJMKN010000003.1, forward strand.
CTGGATGATGCGAGCATTGTTGGCATCGGTACGGGCACCGTCAATGAGCTTGACGCTACCGTCCTCGCAGCCCTCCACAATCACAGCACAGGTAGGCATTTTGCGCATCGGCTGGTTGCTGGGCACACCGCCCTTGAAAAACGGCTTCGGGGAGCTGGCCATCATGCCAAGCCAGTGGTTGCGCGAGATGGTTGCAACCGACAAACTGGTGGGCACCGATGCGCGGAACGCAGCCAGAGGAGGAAGCAGGTTTGAGTAAAGAGCCTTGCGTTTCAGCGTCGGCAGCGAAAACACCTCTGTCTCGCCGCTGGAAAGCGACAACAGCAGATCGCCGGGGTTGTGGTAATTGAAGTAAGGGCTGTCGCGGGCCAGCGGCAGTCCAGCGACAATCCGGCCCATCAGCCGGACTTCGGTGGCTTTGGGTTTGCTGAAAAAGCTGCCCATGGCCTCGTAGCTAGTCACTGCAACAGTAGGAGTCACGCCGAAATTCAGCACATTGATCGACTCCTGGCCGTACAGCAAAAAGGTGTTTTCGGGCTCAGCAGCACAGCACCAGGCCAAGAACGTAGGGCTAGTTTCGCCAACCGACCGCGAGCTAAGTCGCGTGCCGCTGCGGCCATCCCAAAATACCATTGTGCCGTTGTCGTAACAAGTCACAATATGACTGCCGCTGGGGTGCCAAGCAGCCAGCTTGATTTTGGCCGTAGAGCCCTCGTCTTTGCAGCTGAACACAATCTGGTTGTCGCTGATACTAAACACGGCCGCAATCTCACGGTACGCAAGCAGAACCTGGGCGGGATCCCGAGGATGCAAAGCGGTTCCAACAACAGGACTGAGACGGCTGAGCGGAAGTAATTGTCGCTGCAGCGACTCTATCCGGAAGGGAGTAATCTGGCCCCGATCAATATCAAACGCAGACATCAATCCGTTTTCAGTTCCGAGCAGCAGCCAGTCCAACGCAGGGTCGGTGTACAGGGAATGCACTCCGCTGGCAGACTGGTAACTTGCCCATACTTGAAGGGTATCCAACGCCCAAACGGTAATAAAGTTAAGGTCATCGATACTAACAAGATAGACGCCTTTCACGAACCTCAAATGCCGGATCGGCGTCCGCGTCTTGTTCACAAACTGGGCCTGGATACCCCCTAAGCCACACACATAAATATGGCCATCCGCGGTACCTACGGCCAGAATCGATTGCACAGGGTCGGCCGCTAGAGCAGTGCTGGCTGCAGGGTATCCGTATCTGTACAGCTCATCAGGCTTGAACGGCTGCGCAATTGCACTCGACAGATCGTGCTTCTTCTTGAACATGATGACGCTGACAGACGTGGGCCTCAAACCTCGCCTCGTTTGACACCTCAACCCATACATCAGCTATGGTCCCATCGGTCCATAAGCTATGGATGGGCCCATCAGCGAGGCTCATCAGTATCGAACGGTCACCCGAGCTAGTAGAGATATTGTTAGTGGAAAGTGCTAATGTGCGAAGTGATAATGAAATGAGCTACTAATGGTGCCAGTGAAAATGCTAAATGCGAATGAAAATGCTAATGATGAAAGGGCTAAAGCCATGATGAAGCCTGCACTGTTGAAATACAGGCATTAAAGGTTGAAAATGCGAGAAAATTGAGAATGCAGAAAGTGGAGAATGCAAAAAGTTGAGAATGCAAAAAGTTGAGGAAAACGCAGAAGTGCGGTTCAGAGTGCGTCATTACACTGTACGCATCTCAGGTTGCGAAACGGCCAAAGACGAAGCTTGGCGCAGTCTCGACCCAAAAGCATACAGCAGCACCGACGCGAATCCAAACACGACACAGAGGGCACCCAACAAAGTACCGGCCCACTGGATATGCATGTTTTCAAACATGACTTTACCAAACAGCGGGAATGTGGCACCCAAAAAGAGCCGGTAGAATGTGAAAACAGAGAATGCTCTCAGGGTTTCCTCAGGATAAGAGACAAGGATATAAGAATAGCTGGAATCGATCACAAAGTATGTTCCAAAGCCCAGGACACCAGCACACACAGCCGGTCCAACAAGCGCAACATTCTCATAGTACGCAGTGGTCCATGCCACCGAAAACATGCCTGCCACCATACCAAGCCATCCAATAAACATCAGAAAAAGCCAGTTTTCCTCATTAGTAGCCAAGAATCGGTAGACCACGCGTCTAAGGAAAGCAGAGTTGACGAGATGGCCAGCCGCGGTGCCAATAATTAAGCCAATGAATGGCATAGCAGGGAAGCCAAAGCCATTGAACATATAAGGGAACGCTGAATAGGTGAGGTACCAGATACCGGAGGCAAAGCCCGAAAGAAGCGCCGTGGACAAAATAATGGGCTCCTTTGCCATGCGCAGCATCATCTTCAGGTTGCACATCTCCGATCGGCGGTTCAAGCTAGCAAACAAGAACGGGTTCCCCGTCTTCTTGCGCAACCGAGATGCTTCCGCCCTCAGGACATGCTCGGAGCTCGTTTCAGGAATAAATGCAGTAAGAATGCAGCCCAAACTGGCCATGAATGCAATAAGAAACTGGGTGCCGCGCCAATGCCACTTGGAATACTCGATCACGCTACTGACAGCTCTTCCGGCCATGCAACCGGCAATAGTCAGGAAAACAAACAGAGCAAACGTCGAGCTCGGAACCTTTGTTTTCTGGATACCGGTGATAGCAACAGGAGTAACAATCAGCGGGCAAGCACAGAATAGACCAGCAAAAAATCGGTAGATCATGAACTGGTAAAGACGATCGGTCGTCGCACACCAGAACATCATGGCCATGAACGAGAAGGTAGAAGCCAACAGAGGGTAGCGGTGACCAAACCGCACCACAATGGGCTCCCAGAATAGACATCCGGTGGCGATCCCAAGTACGTACAGGGTGATCAGAAGAAAAGACGTGGTATCGCCGATGTGAAAGATCTCTTCGAGTTCAAACTCAGCGGGAACGGAAGAGCCAATGCCCCATGCCGTCGTCATCGAGAGCAGGCACAACAGAAGAAGGGTCAGGAACTTCTTAAACATACCCCAGTTGCACGGCCGCTTAGGGTCTCTAGACCCATCAAATCCGACCTTGTAGTCGTCCGCATTGCCAGGACAGGGGGGGTAGTCAGAGGAAGAACGTCCCTTGAACTCTTCCAAAACCTCGGAAGCGGTCGTCGAGGGCATGCGTCTGGCTTGATCGAGCTCATTGTCGTTGGCCATCTGGAGCCCTTCTTCGTACAGAATGCGATCCGTCTCAGCAGAGGGGTACTGTCCGGGCTGCACGGCTCCTCGATGGTTGGTCGAACCATGGCTGTCAAACGAGTGGCGGCCTTGAGTGGACTGAAGATTACGTTCCGTTTGGACTTTCTTAGCCTGGTTAAACTTGTGAATAGCGAAAAGGATCATACACCGGTTGTGGTTTTAGCCGTGGGTGGAGGACCCTATTTGTACCGCTAAAGTTACCCTACACGTGCATATGCATAGAACGGGCTAAGGGTAGGGTATGGTTTCAACGGTCATGCAGCGGACAGGCGGGTAAGTGGTCTACGCGAATGCCAAGAGATGTCGTACGCGCGCCACCTACAGGGGTCTATGTCCAAGCTTGAAAAATGGCTCGGTAGTATAGTACCCATTTCCTCCACGGCCCACCAGCAGAGGCCCTGCGCTGTGGCGTCAGTAGGTTAGCCGATGCATGCCATTTGCTAAGTCAGAAATGTGGTGATCGGTTCATGCACTCTGCGCCTCGTTGAGGTCGCGACGAGGGTCTATCCCCGCAACCCCCCTGGACAGGGAATCCCCAATCCCACCGGCATATTTTCTCGCTTTTTCCCGCTTTATCAAAGTGCTGAGTATATGTCAGTGAGTGGCGTTACTGCTTGATTTGCGTCCCAGGAGCTTTCCTTTGTTGCAACCGTTGGCAAACCTTACCCACAGCGTCGCATCTGGAAACGGCGCCAAACAACGGTCATAGCCAAAACCTCTATCCCACGGGGCAGTGCATGCAGGCGGTTCGGTAAATAAGGTTACTGTAGATTAAATTACAAGAGCGTTATAGCATTTGGCCACATAGACACTGGCACTCTGGGACTGGGCAAACCGAGTATTTATCAAACCATTGGCGGGCATGTGTGGTATGGAAACCATGGCCGCATGTTAAGCAAAATACCGGCCAACGATCCGCTTTGCTGTGTTCTTCGTTTGACCCGCCAAGAGGCAACAAGCACACCGCGCAGCGAGGCAAGAAAAAGTTGCAGTTGGGACACCTTGTCCCGGTTCGGTAGGTTTCCTTGTCTCCAGTTTTTGTTTGGCCAATCACTGCCTTGCAGTGAATGCAGCGGAGGATTGCTTGCTTTGGGATAGGGGCCAAGGGCTGGATTCCAGACAGCCGCGTGGCAAGCTTGTTCCGTCCCACATCAAACTTGGCACGCTGAGAAAAGTACTTCCATGTATTCAGCATGAGACGATAGGCTTCAATCCAGCCGTCGACGCGGGGCATCTGACTGAAGAAGCGTGGGTATCCAAACGAAATGATCAAAGCAGCTGTTTGGACGTCTCCTGTCTTATCAATGAAAGACTGTAACAGGTCCACCAGGCGAGGCGTTTGACCAGTTAGGATGATACCCTCGAGGTCACCACTGCGCACCACCCAGTCAGTGAGGCTAGTCAAGTACCGAGCAAGCTCCTTGTCTGGCAAAAATCGTAGGGCAATGCCCAACCGCTCGATCAAAGGCAAAGAATGATCGTCAAGCACATCCGACCACGAGCCATCGGCAATATAGGCAAAGATGGCTCGCAGGTAGGGCATCGACATCTCAGAAGCCAGTTTCCGGCACTGTTCACGCCATGGATTATTTGAGTCAACGTCCTTGTAGACAAGGTAACCTGCAACAGCAGAGGACATCAGCCGCAACTGGCCCTTGCGGCTCTTTGACAAACTTTCCACAGCTCTTTCTACATTGCCATGGAAAACGGCCCAGCCGGCAGCCTTTTCGTGTTGTCCACTTGCTTCAAGTACCTCAAGTTTCGCTTCAAGTTCCGAAAGCCCAAAATCCCAGCCGGCGGCTCGTAGACATAGCTGGCGGCGAGCGGCCCGGTCGTCGTTTGCATACGCCGGCGAAACAAACACTCTGCTATCGAACTTGGCATTGATTTTCGTCACAGCAGACTCGAGCTGTTTCTCACTAGTGCTCTGGGAGCTGGTGGTGCGGGTTTGGTCCTTGAGAGTGCTCACACCCTCCCACAAACTCCAGACACCACAGTAGGACAAGTCCAGATTCTCAGTCTCCAATAGACGTGCATCATTCAAAGCTTTTCCACTGGCCATCCAGCTCCAAGTGTTGCCGAGCGACGACAAGTGAGAGCTTTCGTTGCCCAGTACTTCCAGGTTTTTGGTGGGGTCGCAGCCGTAGCCCTTGAGGGCCCGTAGCTGCATGACTTTGGCAATGTCGTGATATAGAGTATCTTTGTGGTCCATAACAACTTCGTGCTCAGACTCAGTCTCTTCCTCAGACGAGCCTGCGTCGTCACTCAAATCCTCGTCAAGGGTTTTCAAATCTACTGCTTCCAGCGGGTTCGAAACCGTTTCGGCAGCAGTGAGAACATTGAGGTTGTGTTCATCGGCGACCAGCAGGGAGTTAAAGGGATCAAAATGAAGATTTTCAGGCGGAGTCAATGACGGCATGCGGAAAACTTGGCCCGATTGCCGAATGCACATAAAGTCAACCTGTTTGGTGATGGGGTGCTCGCAGTAGTCAAAGGCGACGACCTTGTCGTACTCTGTTTTAAGATCACGCACACAGCGCACAAACAAAGAGTCAGTTACTGCCTGTGGATTCACCGCCGAGCTGAGGTGGCTCACCGAGCTTGCACCGCCCGGGATAGTGCCTGTTACCCAGCGGCGAATAAGGCTGCCGTCATGAAGAGCTCCGAACTCGTCCATAGAGCTATGGGAAAAGTGAACGCAGCGGATTCCCTTTGATCGGGCGTCATTGAAGACTCGCGGAACAAGCATCACGGGCTCACCGGCCGCCGACGAGGTGCTGGTGAGCTGGCGGCGGTCCCAAAGAGCCAAAGCACCCGTTTCGCTATAGCTGAGGAACTGGTTGTCATTGAGCCGGTTGACGCTGATACCATTGGTGTATTTTGTAGGGATATGATGCGAGGCCGAGGAGGTGCGGGTATCCATCTCGCGAATGTTCTTATAGCTACCACAGAGTAGGGCAGTGGGTCGAGAGGGAATAAACTGCAAACAGGAAACGGCTTCATTTGCCAGATGCTGGGCTAGTTCGCTGGTCTGGATTTTCCCTTCGGCATGCACATCGTACAATAAGAGCGACTCTTCGTTTCGGACTCGGTCGAAACCAACCGCTAGCAGGCCCGTGGAGTTGAATGCGATCGCGTTACAGGGCCGCTGGTGCTTTGGAGATACCTTGATAGGAGCAATATTTGGTTTGGTCAATTCAAACAGCTGCACGGTGCCATTGTGCAGGCCAATGCCGGCCAGACCATGGTGGGTGCGCGAGTAGTCGTAGCATTGGATGCTGCCAAAGTCCTGGATGGCCCATTCCTTGGTTACTGAAGGAAGCCCCTTTTCATCTGCGTTCATGCGATAGAGCCCGACCTCATCTCTGCCGAATCCTAAGGTTACAAAGTACTGGTTTATCGGAGTATCCCACTCGTAGGCATGGACAATGTCGGCCGACATGGTTGATGTTACCTAGAGAGATGCAAGGGTAGGATCGCTTTCCCCCCAAGTTACATAACTTGGATTTTTTTGGTCCACTACATTCAAGGGCACGATCAATGTTTAAAAACACCCTGCGAGCCGCCAAATCGGCGCGATTAGGGGTGCAGGTACGGCACAATGCGACTTCTGCGCCAAAGACCCCTGGAGATGCGAAACCGACCGAGGACTGGGACTCCAAAGCGGTTTTTCCAAACGAACAAGCGGCTGGTGCGCCTACCGAGCACAAAGACGAGATGATCTTCAATTCGATTCTCAACTCGGTACTGAACCGGGCCCAAAAGTCTACCGGTGGTCACAAGACTATGACTGCGAAAGTACAGGCGATTTTCGACAAACCGCAGACGGTGAACACGAATCTCCGCCAAGAGTACGGCTCGGTGTTAGATCGCCGCACAAAAGACCTAGTGAACCAGAGCAAGCCTCGTCAGAATGTCGAGCTAGATAAGGTTCGGCCGGTGCTGGAATATATTCAGCAGTTGGACTCCAACAAGCAGGTCATTGACTTTTTCCGGTTCGTGGTAGTGCCGGCCTTCAAGTCGGCTAAACCAGTTGCCTTGGCAGACGGCCGGCGAGGACCGCCTGTGACTGGCAACAATATTGGTTTTATTACCGAGGCAACGATCGCAGCGCTGATTGAGGACTTTAACGACCCTGTGGGAGCCCTGTATGTGTTCAATCTCATCAAAGGCCAGAGCATCGAGCTGTTTGTGGCTGCGTGCTCTCCCGACGTCTACAATCTTATTATCGCTATGCGGTGGCAGTACTACCGGGATCTTCACTCTGTGCTGAAGCTGGTAAATGAGATGTTTATCAACGCTATTCAAGGCAATGACAAGACGGTTGATCTGCTGGGTATCATCCACCGCGAGGCTGTGGACTGCCGTGACGGTGTTCCTGGAGCAGATCAGCTGCCTCTCTGGTCCAGCATGGACGATACTCGCGCTGAGACTCTCAGCAAATATCGGGTTCGTATGATGACTGCATTGGCCGCTCAAACGGGGTACGCTTTGGGACCCCAGGGATCTCGCTAGTGGCTCCTCTATTTATTTTGCTAGGTGTACATAGACCCTTTGATCTTTGATCAGCTCTCTTGGAAATCTTTCTTCATTGTTTCTCAAATATTTCACGATCAGTCGTGATCACCTATGATCCCCTTGTTCAGCTATGTTTAGAACTATCCGAGGGGTGGTAAGGGGGGAGCGTGAGACAGCCGCTTTGTCCGGGGAAGCTAAATTGGGAGCGATTAATCACAGGCCTCGAACCTGACTATGCCTCCCCCAAATAGAGGGGTTCCTATTCCATTCAATCAAACCGATTTGGAACCTCCGGAAGAGTTACCATTTGATCCGTATGATATGGATACAGACGATGACGATGAATACAATGTCGGCGATCTTCTCGACGGACTGACTCGCGTGCAGCGGATTTTTGCCAATCAAGGAGAGATCGTTGGATTGCGAGATACCCAGTTTATCAACGTCGACGGGACACCCTTTGACCCGGGCCCTGCTGTGGATGTCTATGGGGAGCCTATGCTAAGAGCTTCCAGAACAGGCGATGTTCTGGCGACCGAAGACCGCACGTCGGACGAGTCTGTTTCGTCTGACGATAGCGACTTGTTTGATATTTACAATGCAGCTGTGGATGCTGCCGGCAGCGTATGGGCTGTTGCCGAAGGAAGTGCTTTGGACCCGTTAGAAGGCTACGAAGAGCCTCCTAGAGTGTCGTATGTGAATAAGAACCCTCGGGCTGCCGACTGGACAAAGGCCATGGAGGAGTATCTCGACGGGCTTGTGCGGGACGGCTATTTCAAGCCCGTAACCCAGCAAGATGTGGACCGAGAAAAGTCAGCGAAAAAGCTTTGTTTCCAGGCCACTCGCCTTGACTGGGTCTTCCGGTACCGGAAAAGCAGCGCTGTTGATGGGCCCGAACTGTTCAAGGTTACTTTGGCAGACCGCAGCTGCCGCGGCCGCTGCTACGATACGATGATGGACCCGAAAAAGACCATGGTCAACCCGGGCCTTATTTGCAGCTATTTGGCTCAGCAATATGGTCTGACCATCTACCATTTTGATGTGGACGTTAGCTACTCGCAAAAGCCTCTGGACCAAAGAGTAGAGGTTTCCCGTCTCGAGGGAAAGGAACTTGTTGGGAAAATCTACGAAGTGTCTAGGAACGTGATTCCTGGTCTTGCGTCTGAGCCGGCAGTCGATACAAAGGCGTTGCTCAAGCGTATTGCCGACTTGGGGTTCAAATCGAACAACGGCGAGCTATTCGTGAAAACCGGTACTGGCAAAGACGAGCGTCCGGTTTTCCTGCACGTGTCGCCAACAAACTTGCTTTTGGTGGCCCATCGCTCGGTGGTCGCCGATCTCAAGAGCCAAATCCTAGCCGCTTTGCCGGCAACCTTTCTGGGAAACGCGAGGAACTTTGGTGGGTGGGATATCCTTCAAACGAGCAAGTCCATTTTCCTAAGCTCTAACAAGAAGCTGGACTCGGTGTTGGATCCGACCGCCCTCGACACAGACAGAAAAAAGTATATGCGGTCGCGCAGCTTGCGGTCCCCGCGCACCGGGGTCTTCCTGGCTACTGCTAGCACAGCGATTGCATCTCTGGCCTCTGACCTTCGGCCCGATATGGTTTGTCGAGCTACGCGCCTCCAGCATGCTCGTGCGCTGCGCTCTCAAGGAAAGCTTTTTGGGATGCTTTACCGGTTCCTGGCCAAAACAAGCGACATGTGCATGCAGCTTCATCCGCCGCAAAACTCATTGGAAAAGGCACAGCTGATTTGCTACGTCTCCAAAAAAGATGCTCTGCTTGGCACGGCAATCTTCTTGGACGAATACCCGTTGTATTGGCAAGCAGATATTGTTGACGAGTCGACGCAGGACACTAAAGAAGCAATTGTAAAACAGGTCACGGATTTCTACTCAGACCTCATTGCCTCGTGGGACCAGGGCCAGCCTACTGGCAAGCAGGTGCGCTCTGAGGAGGCCATGAACCCCATCGAAGGGTGGGAATCTGTGGAAATTCCCGTTTCCGAGAACCCGGCCCATCTGCTGGTCTCCAAACCTTATACCGAGGGGTTCGAAAAGTATCAAAGACTCTTTCATTTGGATCCATAAACTTAGACTATTTAACTCGCTTTTTTCTTCTCTCTCGCTACGCCTTGTACCTTGAACTATGATCAAGGCTTCGAAATGTCTAGTCCGCTTGTGCCTAGCTCAGTAGACTCACGATAGACTCCCAAGTAGACTCGCAGCTCCCATCTGACATGGACCAGATCAAGCAGGCATGCGTCTCTTTGGCGCAAGTAGCGCTGGTCCCTCAAACATCTTTTGATCCGAGGTCGCAAGCAGTTATTGGGAAACTCAAAGACCTCTTGCAGCAGGTAGAAAATTACCGCAGCCAGGGCCATACTGTGACCCATGATCTCGCCGACTACATCTACTTTCCAATCCACCATCTCTTGCAAAAGGAAGCCCTTGGAGATCGCCAAACCGAATACATTCTACTTCTTTTGACGCAACTGTTTGAAACTGGCTGGAAAGATAGCCTAAGTCTCGATAGAGCGTCGCAATTGGTGGCCGTGACCGCGTACCTCGTGAGTCCTGACCAAATGGGCGAGAATACAGAATTCCGGAAAAAATCCTCAGAGGTGCACGCGGCCGCTTTCAAGTGTGTGAATGCAATCTTTCTGGCGGCACATGCGAGCGGCATTGCCGACAAGCTTGGCAGCCAGCCTGCTATTCTCCAAATCGTCTACACTCTTCTAGATGGTTTGCAGTACGACGACGCATTGGCGTCTCAGCTGGCAGCCTTGACGGCTTTGGACTCGCTTTTGAAGTATATGGTGACTTTGCCTGACTATAGAGCCAAGTTACTGCCCGGCATCTCGTCCAAGTTAGTGAATTTCGTCGAAGGGCATTATGGCAAGCGGCACTACAAAGCAAAGGCCCAGGCGGTTCTTGTTTATGCCCAGGTGATTGTCGGTGCCTTGTCCGATTTGTTTGGCGAAAGCTCGATCCGCAACAGTGAATGGATCGCTGAAACTGATGCCCAGATCAACAACAGTTTGAGCGGGATATACAAGCAGATTACCGAAACCCGGTACCCTGAGCTTCTGAATGCTGGGTTTGACTTTGCCAAGCAAGTCGCCAGCGACTGTTTGAACACACTGACGCTGTCGGGCCCCACTCTTGTCGATATGATTTTGTATTGCGCGTCGCAAAAGCGGGATGAGCCCGTGAGGCTACTCGCCTGGGAATTCCTGACTTCAAAAGAGACAACTCCGGTGTTCGCGACGCAGTTGGAAAAGCGGTCGCTTAGCTTGTTGGATGTGCTCCCGTCGACATTTACTAGCCATGACGAGCATAAACCAATTCTGGCATTGGACGCGCTCCGAGTGAGTCTTGACTTTTCTAAAAGCGCCGTCCTGCCACAGTACCTTATTGAATCGCTTGAAAACTCGCTATCGTTGGTCCAGTCCAACAAGCAGACACTCGATACCGGTGGCTCCAGCAAAGCTCTCGTTCTATCCGACATTGGCGTATCTTCCGCGCTGTCACCTGCCTCGGAGCATGCGTTGGTCGACCTGCTTCACCAAGTAGGTTCCCTCAATGGCGAGCAGATCTTGACGTCTTTGTTTGAGCGGCTTCAATCAAGCCCGAATCCGCTCGGCCAGGTGCAGCTGATTTGGATTGCCATGAATGTTTTTGACGGCTATGCCAAAAGTGGTCATGCCTCGCCCGACCTGATATACGACTACCTGGACTTCTCGTACGGCGTCGTTTCGAGAGCAGGCTCCCTGTCCAGCAACGAGAACCCGAGTCTTTTAGGGCTGTCGCTATACTTTATTGGCAATCTCTCACAAATGATGGGCATTGAGTTCACGGACCAACTGGTTGACGCATTGTATCCGGTGGTGAATTTGCTAGGCCACCCGAATCCTATGGTGGTTCATCAAGCACAGATGGCGCTGGGAGCCATTGCCAAGGCTTGTGACTACCACTCGGTTGAAGAGCTAGTTCTCGCAAACAAGGACTATGTGATTGACGGCGTATCGCAGAAGCTGAACACGATGGATATCTCTCCGGCTACGCCGCTGATGCTGTCGACCTTAATCCGCATGGCCGGGCCAAGCATTGTTCCCTATCTTGATGATCTTGTTGCATCTATTTTCGTGATTCTCGATAATTATCACGGCTACTCGATGTTAGTGGGTGGAATTTTTGATGTGTTTGCAACCATTGTCAAGGTCATGGCACGCTCACAGCCGCTGCTGCTTAAAGAGCGGCCAAAAAATGAGTTCCTCCATTTCAATACCTTTGAAGAGATGATGGCCGAGTTAAGGCGGAAACCTGAAATCGACCCTACCATCCTTGATCCGCCCAAAGACGAACCCAAAGACGAAGCTAGTGAGGAAACGGCTCGGGATAGCGACGATGAGGATAGTATTCCTGAACCAAACGAAAGTGATGACGACATCGACGAGCCCATGCAAGACGAAGAGGAATGGGCCTCTTCGGTGCCCAAATCGTCGTACATGATTGTTGATAAGATCTTCGGCTATGGTGACCGGTTCTTGACCCATTCGTCGCCCTATCTTCGGTACAACATTCTCGAGCTTTTGCGAACCAGTCTCCCTCTACTAGCCACAAGTGACAAGGAGTTTTTGCCCAATGTTCACAAGCTGTGGCCGGTTCTGGCTGCCAGAGTTAATGATCCTGAGCTGTTTGTGGTGGAAAGCGCTCTCAAGTGTATCGGCGAGCTGTGCCGGTATGCTGGCGACTTTATGTCTGCGCGCATCAACTTGTTCTGGCCGACGCTAGCAGATAAATATGGCAAAGACCTGCGCCGCCAATGGCCCGACCACTCTCCCGAAAAGAGACAATTGGATGCACTTGCTTACTGCGTGAACCTCATTGTTGAATACACTCCTCTCAACCCACAGACTACAGACAGCATTGTTGCCGCGTTTGCACCCGCGTTGAAGCGAGGTGAATACAGTGCTTTGAAAGAAACGATTGCCAAGCAACACCGCGGGCTGCTGAGGGCGCTCGTAGACAGTGCCAAAAATTAAGAGCTTTATTTAAAATATATCGGCTTTCTAAAAGGAAACTAAGCAGAAAAAAAAACTAGACGCAAAGCCAGCCCAGTTTTACGGGTGGCGGACCCGGGCGCGACGGTAGCGGCGGTACTCGGGCTGCCACATCTGCGAAAGAACCCAGATGTAGCATTCATCCCAGTCCTCGGGGATATCGATGGTCTCATCGTCGAAGGGGCTCATCTCTTCGTCCACACGGGCCATGCCCTCTTGGCGGGCACGCAGCACCACCGAGGTAGCGACACGGGCCGAAATATCGTTGATATCGCTGATGTCGGGCAGCAAACCACCGTTGTTGGGGTCGCGCAGAACAGGCGACAGCATAGCCAGCTGATCAACGGCAGCAGCGATCATGCCCTTTGTGATGCGCTTGGCGCGCGACAGCACGGCACCAAGACCAATACCAGGGAAGATCAGGCAGTTGTTGTTCTCAGAAATAATGCGGCCATTCACGGGCGGGAAAGGAGAGCCAGTAGCCACCAGCACCTTGCCGTTTGTCCACTCGATCAGATCAGCGGGCTTGGCCTCGTGCAACCGGGTGGGGTTCGACAGAGGCAGAATGATGGGGCGAGTAGTATGCTTGGCCATCTCCTGGACAATGTCCTTTGTGAACGCACCAGGGCGAGTGGAGCAGCCGATCAGAATGTGGGGGCGGATGGTGCGGACAATATCAAACAGCGAGTTCTTATCAGCGCCTTCCCACTCAGGACCACTGGCATCGGTAGCAAACGGCTTCTGGCTGCTGGTAACCTTGTCGAGGCCAAGCTGCTTGGTCACAAGACCATAGCGATCAACCAGGTGGATGTGCTTGCGAGCTTCCTCCGAATCAATGCCCTGGGCCACCAGATTGTCGACCAGCTGGTTGGCAATTCCAACACCGGCACTGCCGGCACCATAAATAACGATACGAGCATCAGCCAGGTGACGGTCCGTGGAGTGGAGGGCACCTTTCAGAGCGGAAAGGGTGACGGCACCAGTTCCCTGGATATCATCGTTGAAGCACGGGAGCTCGTCCTCGTACTTGTCAAGCAAACGGTAGGCGTTGGCAGCACCAAAGTCCTCGAAATGGAGCACAGCAGAGGGGTAGCGACGCTTGACGGCCTGGACAAAGTTATCCACGAAATCATCGTAATGCTGGCCCCGCACCCGGGGGAAGTTGTTACCCATGTACAAAGGATTCGAGCGCAGCTTCTCGTTGTTGGTACCGGTGTCCAAAACCACGGGGATAACCCGATTGGGGTGGATACCACCGCAAACGGTCATCAGGACCAGCTTGGACATAGAGATACCAATTCCACCAACACCCTGGTCGCCAATACCAAGAATACCCTCCGAGTCAGTAACTACAATGTAGTCAATGTCCTCTGCATCACCAAAGTGGGCCAAGCGGCCATCAATGTCATCGGGACGATCAATGTCCAAAAAGCAACCCGCGGGGCGCCGGAACAGCTGCGAGTAGTTGGCAATGGCATCGCCCTGAGTGGGAGTGTAGATGATAGGCATCATTTCTTTGAGATGCCGTTTGATAAGAGCAAAATAAAGGGTCTCATTCTGGACTTTCAGGGACTCACAAAACGCATTCTTGAGCAAGTCGGTAGGGTACATCTGGTACTGGTTGTAGGCGCGATTGATCTGCTCTTCCAGAGTATTGACGCGGGTAGGCAAAAGGCCCCGCATCTTGAAGATGCGACGCTCTTCATTGCTGAACGCAGAGCCCTTGTTAAGGACAGCGTTGTTGAGCAACTCCCGACCTTCTTGAACAACGTCCACAAACGGTTCGCGGGTCAGGCGAGTGTGACGAGCAAGCAATGCAAGCGTTTGACGCATGACAAAAGTAGGGGATCTATGGGTTTATTGCGGATGCCCACGGATACGCAAGGAAACAAATAGAGGTTCGGGCATCTCTAATATGAAAAATAGCGGGGCAAGGGCAGGGCAGGGAATGTATGTCTCCGATTCTCACTTGCATCGGATTAATTCGGGACGCGATAGTGGGAGCTTGCATGACCGAAAAAAAAATAAGGGCCCGCGATAGCGATAACGTTGAGGATGCACTATGGGAATAATACATTAATTTGCCTCTACAAAAACCAAATTTGAAATTCAAATGTAACTTTATCCACTATCTTTTCTAGTTTTCCTCTTGTTTCACCTCTTGCTTAACAGCGGCAGGTTTCTTGCGAGGAGCAGCCTTTCGCCGTTTTGGCTTGGGTTCGTCTGGATCGCCTAATTTTTCCGGTGGTGATTGGGAGTCCACATCAACAGCACCTTTAAACAGCACCTGCAGCTCAGGCACATAACAGCTGGTACGGCCGCCAACTGTGATATGCTTGACGGTGTAGCCGTCTGCGGTTTTGGCTTCCGCCTTTTTCCGGGCTTTCCCCCATCGATGCAACATTAACCAGTTGTCGGGGAACGCGGCAGTGTTTCCTTCAGTTTCCACCGAGATTTTACAAACTTCAAGCAGTTTCTCGTACAATTGCGACAAATGGTCCTGAGAGAGCGTGTTTGAGTATTGCTCAGGGTGCAGTCGCGCTTGGTATAGTACCTCATCGGCCATCCAATTGCCAATACCGGAGAACACTGTTTGGTCCATCAACAGTGATTTGATGGGCACTTTTCGTTTCGAAATCGAGGCACTAACTGCTTCCAAAGTCAATGGGTCTTGCGAAAAGTCATTGCCGAGTTTCGACAATGGTTCCTGCTTAAAGACGGCTTCCTTGTCCTCTTCGAACAATCGAATTCGACCCAGTCGCCGAGGGTCCGTAAACGCAATTTCCCGGTCTTCATCGGTGGTTAATACAAACTTGGTAAACTTTGGCGGCCATACTTCACTAGGAACGTCGTGAAGGTACAGCTTTTTGGGGTCCTCTCCCTTTGCGAGCATTTCCTTGACTCGCTCCGCTTGTTTCTTATCACCACCGCTTTCCATAGCAATGAAATGGGTTCTGATGTCCTTGACATGGATCCATCCGGTCATTCCAAAATGCAGCACCACTGTTTTTTTGTTGCATTCGAACCAAAAGTACTTGCCCTGCCGGCCCACGTCGGTGACCTTTGCACCGGCCAGGTTCTCGAAAATCTCCGAGGACAATGGCTTTACAAAAACAATCTCGTCAACATTGGCCGTCACTGCTTTGATTGTCCTGCCCAACAAAAAGCGTCGAAGCAGGCTCGTTGCGTGGGCCACTTCTCCAAGCTCAGGCATCTACTCTTAATTGGTAAAGCCCCCCAAGCTTACTATGCTGCGGCTGCTGCCCGACTCTTTCCGGAGACACCCTCAACCTGCGCCAACCTGCGCCGGGACTCAGCATGCGCCCTTGCCCTGTTCTGCCCCTTGACTCCCACGCACAGTCTGCTCCTTAGATCAGCTGACGCTGCCGCAACCCTTGTCCCGATTGTGCACCATCCCACAATAACATGGCGTGACAAAGCCCGACGACGGGTGGTGTAGGCAGTGGTGTCAGCCCGGTTCGTCAGCCTCGGGGAGGGAGTGTGCCAAGCTTGCCGGCTCCCAACCCAACCCTTTTTGACTGAACAGTGAAAAATCGCCCTCGGCCTCAGCCCCCCCCCCCCTACCCCCCGCCACGAGATGCTGCTTCCAATCCCTCGCCTGCAAGATTACGATGTCTCGCCATTAACGGGCTTTTTGCCCGAGGAACAGCCGTTAGAAAAGCTACCTGAGTACTTTGCGAGCTGGGACGCAATTGCCGGCAACCTGCCGGCGTTGCTCCTAACCCGCCGACTTCGGGCCGCGGTTGACCGCATGCCCAAACTGGATGCCGCCAAGCTGCAAACCGAGGCCGAATGGAGACGAGCCTGCTCGGTGCTTGGTTTCATTGCTCACGGATATGTATGGTCGCGGCCCGAGCCGTCCAAGACGCTGCCAAACCAATTGACCGAGCCTTGGATTATGACCTGCGACCACTTTGGCCTTCAGCCAGTGGCCTCGTATGCCGGTCTTTGTTTATGGAATTTCAAGACGGTGATTCCCTGCGATCCAGCTGAGTGGGATCTCGAGTCGCTTGCTACTCTCGTCACATACACTGGCGCGATGGACGAGAGCTGGTTTTACCTCGTGAGCACTGCCCTGGAGCGCCAGGGTGCTCCTTGCATTGTGCAGGGGCTCGAAGCGATCCAATGCGTGCGTGACAAGGACATTGAAGGCGTGGTGCGCCATTTACAGGCCATGGCCGAAGGAATTGACAGTCTCGGCAGTCTGCTTGGCCGCATGAATGAAATGTGCGACCCTCACAGCTTTTATTTCCGCCTTCGACCCTTTTTGGCAGGTTGGAAGAACATGGCCGACGCAGGTCTCCCCGACGGTGTTTGGTATGGCGACGAGAAAGAGCCGCGGCAATATGCTGGCGGCTCCAATGCTCAGAGCTCGCTGATCCAGGCCCTTGACGTTCTTTTGAATGT
This sequence comes from Wickerhamiella sergipiensis, assembly GCA_030563925.1. Lineage (NCBI taxonomy): Eukaryota > Fungi > Ascomycota > Dipodascomycetes > Dipodascales > Trichomonascaceae > Wickerhamiella > Wickerhamiella sergipiensis. Next base: position 305,666 of record JAJMKN010000003.1, read on the forward strand.
CGAGCACAACCCTTTGGGTGAGCGCAAGCCGCCAACCATGCAAAGCGAGGCCAGCAAGAAGGACCTCAAGGCACAAGAGCCGCCCAAGCCCAACTTTCTGCGGCAAATGCGCCAGTATATGCCCACCAAGCACCGCGAGTTCCTAGAGGATCTCGAGCGGGTGGCTGAAATCCGCGACTTTGTGATCAAGCACGGCACCGAGCATCCCGAGCTGACCACCGCCTACGACGCTTGTCTGGCCATGCTGCGGTCGTTCCGCAGCCGGCATATCCAGATTGTTACCCGCTACATCATCATGCCTGCGCGGCAGGCCGAGAACAAAACCATCCGCGACGGCATTGCCAACAACAAGGGCACCACAGGCACCGGCGGCACGCAGTTGCTGCCGTTCCTCAAGCAAGCCCGCGACGAGGTCGGCGATGCTGCTGCTGGCTCTTGGGGGCGCCGGCTCATGTCGGTTGTGCCCCATAACCCAACCAAAGACGTTGCTGGCCACTGGTGATTGTTAGAGAATATAAATATTTATTAACCGAATTAAGTACTAGTCCTCGCTGATGCCGACTACTTGTAGAGCTTGCGTACAACGTCGTGGTCGTCCATGAAGCTGCGAATGCATTTGCCATAGTGGTACAAGGGAATAGCCAGCAAACACAAACCAATCTCCACGCACCCGTACACCACATAGGTTGTTTTGAGGCCGCTTTTTTCCAGAAACAGAGGCACAAAGATCGAAAAGCCAAAACCCATGGCGTTCTTGGCAAAGTTCAGCGATACTAGCGCCTCGGCCGCATACATGCGGTAACAGTCCACCGTGTAGGTGATGGCCACCGTCGAGCCCAGCGAGGTGCCGAAGCCCAAAACACCCAGGAAAACCGCAGGCACAATCCAGTGATCCTTGTCGAACGTAGACCAGCCAAAGCCCATAAGGCCAATGGCCACGGCAATGGCAACGGGAGCCACCATCACCAGCCGGAACTCGGGTTCATACACGCCGCCATTGCGTCTGGACATGACCCGCACAATCCAGTCGCTGAGCTTTCCGGCTACAGCCGAGCCCAGGCAGCCACCAATAAAGGTACCAATATACAGCAAGCCAATCGAGGTTGAGGGGAAATGGTAAGGGGCATTTGTAAAGATCGAGGAAATCGTCTCGGCAATCACCGATAGCCACACCACCGACGTGCCATACAGCAGCGTAGAAAAGAGGACTCCAGGATAGAGCCACAGCACATAAGGCCGGAAGAACGTCATCCAGAGCGGGTCGGTGGTTTTGCGGCCTGTATAGACGGCGAGGTTGCTCATAAACGGGCGGCGCTCCACGACGGTTTCGTCGTCGTCAATCGAAGGCAGCGATTCTTGGTCGGCCACAATCTTGCGCACGGGCTCGTCAAGAGTCTCTCTATCGGCCAGATGGATGTCGGCTTGGTCGTGGCTGTGGCCCGGGCGAAGATGCTCCCAAGACGGGCGGTTCAGCCGCTTGCGGGCTTCTCGAGCCATGGCGGTTTCCTTGATCGAACGCCGGTTGGGCACCGGCGGCCGTTCCCAAAACGTTTCGTGAATAAACAAGAACGTGCCCAGCCAGCAGACGCCGGCAATGATGGTAAGAACCCAATAGATCCAGTGCCAGCCGGCGCCCTTTGCAATGAAGCCCGACACCAGCGGAATGATGTTTTTGCCGCCCAAAAGCAGCAGCGTGTAGATACCCAGACGGTAAGCCCGCTCATGAGCAAAATAGATCTCGGCAATCGTGGTTGACGGCAGTGACTCTGCCGGACCGCCGCCGATACCGGTAAGAACACGGGCGCCCATCAGGCTGCCAAACGAGTTTGCATTGGCGCCCCAGATGCAGCCGGCAAAGAATACGCACTGCGAGATCAAGTAGATGAGCCGCTTGCCAAAGACCACTGCTGCGGGCGCAAAGAACATTGAGCCCACGCCCATTGACAGCATCAGCGTGCCAACGAGGTATGTCATTTGGTGGAACTCCTTGTCGAACGTATGCGACAATTGGGTCATTACCGGCGCCAGCAGCGGCGTCTGGCCGCCAATAATGAACGAGTAGAATCCAATGACTGCCAGGGCAATATCGCGGCGCCAAATAGGCCAGTTTAGCGGGTCGTTGGGGTTATCGTGAGGCTGAGGGCTAAGAATGACGCCCTCCTTTGTAGACTTGAGCTGCGGCTTCTCCTCGGCATCAGAGCCCGTAGAATTGCTCTCATCGTCGAGCATCATCACCGCAGTGCCGGTAACATCACCGCTTTTGGCGGGTTGTTTAACCCACAAATGCATGTAAGTTGATAGAGATGTGGAGACGTTACTCAGCACATTTTAACGAGCAAATTATTTATGCCAAGCCACATGCCGAAGAGTCAGTCGCTAGCGGTTCAGGCTAGTACCTCAAGCTTGAACATTCAAAGTAAACTAAGTTAGACTAAAGTTAGACTGAAGTAAAGCAAAAAAAAAAAAATCAAATTCGAAAAACAGCAAAAAGGAAGCAAAAAAAAAAACGGGAAAGAAAGTAAGACAAGTCTGGAAAAAAGAAAAGTAAACATCAGAGAAAAAGAAAATTGAATCAGAGGGGCGAAAAAAAAAACAAAGAAAACAGTAAAAATTATAAAAGGAAATCGGAACCGAGATCGGGCATTTACCAACAGAGCCAAATCATCCGCCATAACTCCAACATCTTTTTGCCAACTTGCAGGCTCAACCCCGCTATAAACGCAAACATCCAGTCTTTTTTTAGCTCAAGAATGCCGGCACCGAGAAAGACCCGGTGGAACGCAAGATGGCGCCACAGCTGCAGTGAGGACCCCACGTGACGGCGGGCCCGCATAAATGCATAAAAAGAGCGGTAAGCGATTCTCCCACCACGATGCCGCGTTGTCCCCAGTTCATTCCTAGAATCCGTCACCTCAAAAGTTTAGTGCCTCCACCGGCCTACGAGTGGCTCCCATCGTACCAAGATGCCTTGGCTGTGCCTCCGCCCTACATGGTCCCCCGAGACCAGCCGTTGCAAGTCGGAAATTGATCGGCACCGATCTCCTGATCGAAATGATAAGAAAAAAATGGCCCGGTCCCATCCACTCGTTGACGCTAAGTGCTCTCTTTGTGGCGATTCCACTATTTCAATGGGGAATCCCGCCACCTTGGATACCTCTACACAGGTATTCACGACTCAAAAGTCCGCGTCTTCTCGCCCCGGGCCACGGTGCTGCTAGGTACCTCTCCGGGACCTAGTTCCAAGTACCCTCATGGATACACTAATGTTTGCTATAATTTATTTATTGTTAATGACTTTCCCTATTTGTTTTTGGCGTGGTTGGCCGAAGCGTATGTTCGGGGAATTTGCTCCTTCAAAGTTTGGGTTTAATTGACTCACAAGAGTTAGATGCGGCTGCATGATGAAAATGATAATGCGCCGAGACCGGTTAGTTAATGCACCTGAAACAGGGGAGTGCCAACTACAAGTTTCGGCGTCGCGCGACATGCCATAACACTATTTTTTGATTGAATTATCATTTTCTTTTGAATTGGTCCTCGTTTAAGAGAGCCTTCCAAGGGCGGCTAAGGTTCCTGCAGTTGCCTAAACAGGTGTCTCCAAGTCCAGGCCCTTTCAGGGCGTTTGGTAACTAAGCCTCTTCCTTCACATGACCTATACTCCTGTTGATACAGACGCGCCTCAACCACGGTCCGAGGATAGCGTCGGCCATTCGCATAGCCGTCTTTTAGATACATTCGGCTCAGACGACGAAGATGGCAGCGATTGGATCGACGACCGCGAGCAGCCTCGGCCCGAAGTGGAAAGCAACACAGCCGAAGAGCCCCGCCGCCACTGGGCCGGCATTTTCGACCGGCTGCGGGGCAAGAGCGAGCCGCAATCGGGATCTGGTGACGGTGTTTTCGGCAATTTGCAGGCGAAATCGGAAGATCAACGCCACCCGGAAGTCGACAATGGCGAAGATGCTCTGCACGAAGAGCCACCCACATACGAAGAGGCCGCGGCAGACGCAACGCCATCGTACTGGGAAACCACGATCATGGCGTCCGATTGGTCTGACGAGGTGCTCGTGGGCGACATGCCGGTTGGCAGCCCGCTTCACTTTGCCTGGAACATGCTGATTTCGGCTACGTTCAGCTACATTGGCTTTATCATCACCTATCTGTTCCACACATCACATGCTGCCCGCGGCGGGTCTTTGGCCGGGTTCGGATGCACGCTGATTCAAAGCAGCTATTATTTCACGCCCAGTGCGTCGGCTCCGCGTGCGCCGCCGGATGAGTTCACGCCTAATGACCCCAACGACTTTGGCAGCGGTCCTCATTCCGGCGTGTCGCATCATGCCCCCGACTCGGGCTTGCCTGCGGGACAAACCAGCGATGGCTCCGACAGCAGTCTTGTTGGTACGATTATGTTTATTGTTGGCTGCGTGTTTATTGTCCGTGGTGTGGTGGAGTATGTGTTTGCGTTGTCTCTTAAAAACCGCATTCTCGCCTACAACAGCCGCGAGAGCGACGCTGAACCCGAGGTTGAGATTGAGGCCGAGTCTCAGCAAGAAACTAGCGGGCATCAGGAGCCTCATCCCAGCGAGGTTCCGGGTTACTCTCCCTATGGTCGGGAGAATGTTTGATATTATGGTGTATATAACGACTAATGACTAGCATACCTAGGCCTGGCCTGGGCCTCGCCCCATCTCTGGGGCTTCCAGACCGCGACTCCAACAATAGGTAGTCTATAGAAGCTAGTGCCTAGACTACAGAGCCTAGAGCCTAGAGAGGAGCCAGTAGCCACATGACCTTTTCGTAGATGGTAAAGACAATACCACCACTCAGCACAAGCCGTCCCAACCGTGCAGTAGAGCCTCTCCACAGCGTGAGCACGCCCTCGTTTTTGATGATCTTGGCAAAGCAATCCAGCGTGTTTTTGTATTCCTTTTTTGCGTCAACGCTCTGCATGCGGGTCTTGACGGTATCAATGGGCATAGTAGCATAGACGGTGATCACTCCCACCACCGAGCCCAAAGCAAATGTTTCAACGCCCGACAAGGGCTTGTTGGGGTCCGGCCGCCGCTCCTGGATCATGGACTTGAGTGCATTATAAGAGCCAAGACGAACAAACTGGTTGGCTGCTTGCCGCATGGTCACGGGCACAAGGCCCCGGTACAGAAAGCCAATGCCATTGTCTTTGATCATAGTGGAAACGCCCCGAATAAAGCCCTTGTTGTATTTCGGGTGGGCACTTTGCCGGTCGTCAATGAACGCAGTCTTGATACTCTCCGACGGAGTCAATGCAAGCACCGACTCAAGCACACCGGCACCGAGACCGGCCAATGCACCCCGGGTCTTGGACAGATGGCCATCTTTGTCGCGCAAAAGGTTCTTGATGGAATCAAAACCAAGGAACCGAACACCTGCCTTGGCAGTATTGCCAACAACTGCAGGGATACAGCCTGTGTACAAAGCGCCAATGCCGTCCTTTTTGGCAACATTCAAGATCAAAGAAATGGGGTTGCGCGAACCAGTGTGGCTGCGGTCCACTAGTTGCAATCTTGTCTTGGCAAACTCAAACGGATATGTAGTAAAGCCCTCGACGGCACCGGCGGTTGCGCCGGCCACGAACGATTTCCAGTTGGATTCGGACATGAGTCAGGTCTTGGCCTTGGTTGATATTTCAATGCATCATTGATCTAGTTAGGTAATGTGGTGTGGGATGGCATTGCATGTTCCTTGCATGATGCAGTCGAAGAGTTCTCGTTGGCCGTCACCAAGGCAAATGAGTGATCAGTCAGAACCTGGGTTCATTGTAAATATTGTGTGATTTTGACCATCTAGTAACTAATAAACATTTTAACGCACATCGTATTCGTCGTCGTCGGCGAATTCATCCAACTCAAAGTCGCCGTGACGAAGATCAACATACCGCTTGCGGCCAAACCGGGCCATCAAACTCTCATAGATGTGGCTGCGGCGAGTCTTTCCAAGCAGCAGGTACACCACCAGCACCAAACCAAGCAAAAAGACAATGCCTCCCCATAGGCGATGCGAGCCCTTGTCGAGTTCGGCAGCAAAGTCGCCCTTGAACTTGGGCCGCTTGATCGACTCCTTGGTGCCAAAGTACCACTGACTGCCTCCCGAGTTCGGTTGCACTCCGCTCGATTTCGCGTCGGTAACATCATCGCATGCATACAGCAGAGCCCGGCCAACTGTCCACGAGTAGTCGTGGCCATCGATTTGAGTGATATAGTCGACGTCGCTGCCGTTCAGGCGGAACCCATCCTCAACAACGGCCAGCGCGTAGCCTCTATCAAAGCATGTTGTCTGTAGCTCGGGCACGGGAATACCCTTGTATGTTGTCAATACCTCTTTCTCAATGTCGGCCCAAGGACGGGAGCAGAACTCCTGCAGAAGAGTGGCATTGTGCTTGGCAATGCCTACATTGTGGTCAAACAGGTCCAACGCAGCCACCTGAGTGCTGCTGCCGCCCAAAGCAGTGACTTCTTTGCTGTATTTTTTGAGCCGCTCGCTGCACTGGTCATAATCGCCGGTGCCAATATGGCCGTCCAACTCAAGCCCCTCGGGCAAGCAAGGGTCTTCGCGGCCGCTGTAGGTCTCGACGTACCTTTGGCGAACCACCTCAAGACCCAGGTTGTCGTCGGAGTAAGTAGCAAGGTCATAGTAGTCATTGGTGCCCTCGCCAGTGCCCAGCGAAACCCGGTAGCCATGAGCCTTTTTCTCCGGGAGCTGGTACGCGGCCAGAAGGCTGGTCTCGGTGAGATCAATGATGGGCTTGCTATCACCCAAGGTCTTGCCCATGTAGTTGACAGAAAGCCAGGCAAGGATGGATTCCATGGCTCCATCAATGTCGTAGACCTGAGTCGCACAGTCGGCCATCAAGAACTTGGAGTGTTTCTGGAAAAACCGGCAGGACTTGCGCAGGAGATCGTGCTTGGCCGACTTCTGAAGCTGCCGCAAACTGCCCGTAGCATGCAGAAACAACGGCGTGCGAGACCGCTGCACCTCGGGAACAACCTTCTGGGCCAGCTCCAGCAGCGGCTGCAAATGGTCGTCTTCGATATCCAGGTCATCGTGCTCGTCATGATCCTCATCCTCATGCTCATCGTGATGCTCGTCTTCATCCTCATCCTCATCCTCGTCGTCGTGTCCCTCGTGAGGCTCTCTTTTGGTGGTGGTGCCATTGCCGAAATCCTTGTAGTCGGCCAGGCCGGGGCTCACCGCTGCCGTCCAGCTATCTTCGGTGTAAATCTCAGGGAGACCAGACTGGGGCTTTTCATTGGAATACCGAAATACATTGATCCGCGACTCACTGGCAGCCGCATCGATAATGGCAATGTAATTCCAAGGAACCTGATCTTTCACGGCCCATACTTCGTCTCCCATGTTTTCCGTCAGCAAGTTAAATAGCCTGCTTATGGCTACATAGCGTGGGTTACTACTACAGCATGTGTTGGTCGGAGGAGCTGGCCACAGATACACACGCCCATTCCTTTATTGCAAGATCGAGATTAAAGGTTAATTTTTTACATATATTTTACGATCATCATGGTTTTATTTAAAAAAGCAGCAAGAGATCTTCAAAAGATCTGGGTTATATGCAAAAAAAGATACGAAGGACAAAAAGAATGACAACCGAGGGATTCGAACCCTCGCCTCCGTAGAGACTCGAAAACCCAGCTTTAGCGGGCAAGCAGTTCGCTTGAGTCGAGCGCCTTAGACCGCTCGGCCAGATTGCCTAATTCTTGAAAAATTTAAATTCTAGTCATTACACTCATCGGCATGAGTCAGGAAGGTTTGACCCGTTTTTTGGCGCCCTTGAGACATACCATGGAGATAAACAAAAATTTTATCACGAAAAAGGCTGGGGATAATTCTGTCAGTCGGCGACCTCACAAACTACCATTTGAAATATGCCTCCGCCTAAGGTCTTAGTCGTCCATCATGGCCAAAACACTGCGGTTAATATCCGCGAGGTTTATGCCCCAGGCGAAACACAAGCCCCCGAAAGGAATCAATAACGCATTCTGGATTAAGTCGCTCACCGATAATACCACTGCTCCGTTGCCAAGGTACGTTTCGGTGCTGTCGCAGTTGGACGCTTGTGGATCAGTTGTGCCCGAGCTCGTGAAATTAAGAGCAGCTCTTTCCGAGGGAAATAAAGAAGCCATTTTCAAGCTCTGGAACCAAATAACACACCTTCAATATTCCAACGAGACTGCACCGAGCCTCTGTGAACTGTCGGAAAAATATGGAGCTTATGGCCCAAGCCAACTGGAGGCCGTGATCTCCGAGCTCGCAAAGCTGAGCTCGAAGCGACTAGCTATCTTATGGGAGAATGCAGGGAGAAGCCCTCTTTGCGTTTATCTTTTACCAAAGATTGTGGATCGGAAAATCAAAATGAACAAGGCAGAGTCCGCTCAAGAGCTGATTGTTGAACTTTCCAAGCACTGCAAAGGCGGCTGGGACGTACAAGCAATCAATCTGGCTCTGTCTGTATTCCTGCAGAAACAGAAATTTACTGCCGACCAGTTTATATCTCTGTTGAGAGAGTTGGACCCTATGGTCAAGCCCCGGTTGAGCTCGCAAGTTCCTTTGAAGCTGGCCAAGTTTTCGCGGCCAGACCTCGTGCGATGTTTTGAGTTTCTAATCGAGCGCAGCATCCCTATGAACGGCAAAGGTTGGAGCTCATTTCTGAGATCGGTGTTTACGGCCAGCGATGCGGGCGCTTCGATGGTGATCAAAGCCGTCAAGGCGGTGGACTACTCTCCGGGCTTTTACCATTTTTTAGTGCGCCATCTCACCAATACGCGCGACCTCGAGACTTTGAACTGGTTATTTGAAAACCCAATAATGAACATGGCCACCAATGACCCGAAAAAACTACCGTTTGTGTTGCATATGCTGGTTCTGCGTACCATTGCGACCGACGGCGTGCAGGCAACGATCCCGATTTTGGAGAAAATGGATAAGGTATCGGAGCCGACGTGGATGCGACTTTTTCAGGAGTTTCGGCGGTTGGGCCGCGTTGATAAATGCAACGATACGATACTGCGAGCGCTTAAACAGGGCCACAAGCTGAGCCTACCGTTTGTCGGCGAGTATCTCGAGATGGTGGCATCGTTCCACAATGTCAACACTTACCTCCAGTGTCTAGTGACACTTATCCCCGAGATGGAGCCAACGTTGAAAAAGCTTGGCATCAGTAAGTGGGCGGCCGGTGAGCAGCTGGAGCCCGTGCTTATGCCGGAACTTGTTCTTAGCAAAGAAGTGCGCGACTTTCCGGTCTATCGACTTCACGAGTCGTGGCTCAACATCACTTACAAGACTGTTTTGAACAACATCGACGATGTAACGGTGATTGCGTCGCTGTTTGTTGCATACCGGACGTATGCCAAACGGTCCCACGCGGCCGTCACATTGGACACCACTGACGAGTTTGTGACCCGGCTCACCCGACTTAATAGCCCTGCTGCGCTGGACCTTGCCGTGGCGATCTTCAAGGAGAGTTTGCAGAGCCTGCCCCTGAAGCAGGTTAACAACGGGCGATACAACTCCAAGGGCCTCGAGGCGCTTTGCTGGTCATTTATCAAGCCGCGCTACCGGGATCTTGATCGGATCGTTAGCCTTGTGGATGATGCGTTCAAGACCGGTCACGTAGCTGTTCGCGGGCAGATGCTAGCGCCGATCATCAAGGCGCTTGAGGGCGACGACCGTGCAACGGTCATGAAAGAATGGGCCCAAAGCATTGGAGCAGAGTTCCCTGTGCCTGAACCGAAGGAAGACCTTCAGGGACAGCAGAAAGACCAGGGAGAGCAGGAACAGGGAGACCTTCAGGAGGAGCGTCAAGAAGATCTCCATGAGAAGCAGGACCAGGTTCAATGGAGCCGAGGCTAATTAGTACATACCGTTTATTTATTGTTGTGCATTATAGACACTAGCCCATGAATGCGCCTCCGGCAAGCACCAGGTTGCGCTCGGTGAACTGGACTTGGTAGACAGGCGTGCGCTTTGTGTGGAACACGGCCATGTGATCTGTCGAGGCCTGGATTTCCTTGCGCTTGCGCTGCTCGCCACCGACCTTTGCCGATTGGTGCTCAAACGGCTCCGGAGCCGAGGTTTGTTCCGAGGTGTTCTTTTTGACGTCCCATACCCGCACCGAGTTGTCGGCGCTGCCCGAGACCAGCACGGAACCCTCTTTGCTAAAGGCCAGCGAGTAGATTGCGGCGCGGCCGTGACCCCGCATTGCCTTGAGGCGACGGCCCGAGCCGATGTCCCACAGGTTGATGATGCTGTCGTCGCCGGCGGTGGCCAGCCAGCGCCCATCCGGCGAAACGGCGGTGGCGGTGACGGCACCCACATGGCCAATAAATACACGCACGGACTGGCCCTTGTTGATGTCCCACATGCGCACGGTTCTGTCGCTGGAGCCCGTGAACAGATAGGTGCCGTTAGGGTGGAAGGTGACGTTGTCGACGTCGCTCATGTGGCCGGCGAATATCCGCAGCGGATAGATATGATCGCAGCTCCACAGCCGCGCGGTCTGGTCGTGGGAGGCGGTGGCAAAGTAGTGACCAAACGGGCCATACTGTACGTCCCACACGGGCTCGGTATGGCCCTTGTAGGACACCAACGCCGAGTAGGTATCCAGAGACCACAGCCGCACGGTGTGGTCCTCCGAGGCCGAGAGCAGAGTTCTATTATCGGGAGCAAACGACAGGCCATAAACCGCGCCCGAGTGGCCGACGAGGCGCCGGGTGGGCGAGCTAGTGCGGTCCTCCTTGATCATGCCGCCGAGGCGGCTACCCTTGAGGTTCCAAAGCTGCACAAAGCTGTCACCGAAGCCGGCCGCACACAGCGTCGCGTCGTCGGAAAACTTGAGCGTGTTCATTTCGTCGTGGGTGTTGTGGAAAGTGTACATGCACACGCTGGGCAGCGGGGCCTCGGGGGTGCCCAGCGGCAGGCGGTTTTCGGCATCGACCATCTTCTGGATGGCGGCGTCGACGTCCACGGTGCGATATTTTGGCAGCGGCAGCGACTCGATGGTGGGCGAGTCGGTTTCGGGCTTGACTTGGGCTTCAAACGCCGGCGCCAGCTCGTCACCGGTATCTTTGTCGTGCTGCTGCAGCATCACGCCCACCTCTTCCTGGAAGTCGGCACTCATCGGCAGGCGGCCCAGCCGCACCGGTTGCGTGTTGAAAGCGTCCGTGGAGCCGCCCAGACCCTCGCCCGGCAGCATGCTGGCGCTCTGGTCGGCCGAGGGCAGCCCCGGAGCCACGACCTGCTGCAGGTCCAGATGGCCGTTGATCACGCGGATAATCACAATGCCGCCAATACTTTCAATGTGATGAAGAAACGACAGCAGCAGGTCAAACGATGTGCGCGACATGATGACCTTGTATTTGTTTTGGTAGAACCTCTGGGCCGTCTCGTTTTCCTCCACATGGTTGGGCAGCTTGAGCCCCGCCAGCGCGTCGATCTCGTCGTGGTGAAGCACGCGGTGGTCGCCGCTAAATGTCTCAAAGAACTCGCGGGCCAGATCAAGGTTGTCGTTGGCCAGCAGCTCGAGGTACATGTGCACGAAAACAGGGTACAGCACGCGGCTGAGTTCGGGCTGGTAGAGGTCCAAAGAGGCTTCTACCCATGTTTTAAGCGCAAGATAAGCGCGGGCATACACCTCGGGGCCGTTCATGGCCGGAGGAACCGGCATTTGGCCGGTGGTGACGCCGGTGGCCGAGCCTGTCGGGGCGGTTGCTGCGCGCGAGCTCTCGAGGCGCAGCATGGCCTCGGTGCGCGCATAGCCTTTTTTATTGAGGAACTCAAGCACGATGCGGTTGAGTTCCTCCAAGCTCAGGAGCTGTCCTCGTCGTTGCTGAGGCTGTTCCTGGCGCTGGTCGGCCATGGGTGATGTAAGGATGTCCCAGGTGGAGATGACTAGTTAGGCCATGATCACAGAGCTGCTATAGAGACTGATATAATGCTGATACTACGCTAGTACACACGTACTAAAGATCATAGAAGAAAGATAGCATAGGCCACAGAAAAGATCAGACGAAGCTTTTCATCTATCTAGGCATGCTATAGGCGTAATATAGGCATACTGTAGGCATACTATGGGCATACTACTATGGGCCAAGGCACAATGGTCTAATCCGTGCGATGAGGCCGGGTCTTTGCCTTTGCATCCTCCTCAGCCTTTTCTGCCTCGATGCTGGCCACAACCGCCTCCAATTGCTCGAGATCAAGCACGTCCATAGCCTGTCCAGGGCGAATGACTGCCAGCTCGATGTTACGAGCACCAGTTTGGACCACCTCCAGCAGCGACTTGATGGTCAACCGAACCGCCTCTTCCTCGTCGAGATCCTCTTTGTAGTTCTTTTCCAGCAGCTCCCGCACCGTCTTGGACGAGCGGCCAATGGCATTGGCCTTCCAGCCGCTGTAGATGCCGCTGGGCTCGGTGTGGAACAGACGCGGGGTGTTGTCGTCTGGATCAAAGCCCACAATCAGGGTGGAAATGCCAAATGGCCGCGTGCCTCCGCTCTGGGTGTACTTTTGCTGCACACCGGCCACGTACTTTGTGATGTATTCGATGGTAGCCGACTCGCCCAGCGTCAGTCTGCGATTCTGGGCCTCCACGCGGGCCATGTTGAGCAGAATGCGCGCATCTGCGTTCAATCCAGCAAACGCAAGCGTCACATGCTCGTCCACCTTGCACAGCTTCGACGGCATGGTGCGGGTGTCGTGGAGCTTCAGCGCGCTCCGTCGTTCGCAGCCAAGCACAACCACTTCTTTCCCTTTGACTGCCACCGCGCATGTACCCCGCTTCACCGCCTCCTGGGCGTACTCTACCTGGAAAACATGGCCATCTGGCGAGAAGACACTAAGGGCTCGATCGTACCCAGACATGATGACAAGTCCGCCACTGGGGTCTTTGTCTCTAGGTGCCGCTTACTGACCTGACCAGGCTCACTGTCGAGGTTTACCCTAAGCTCAGACTTTGGATGAAGAAAAAAGCAGCTCCGCAACGAGCAGCTTATCTTGCTCAACTTAGCCAAGTTTCAGCAGCTGCTTCGCCGGCTCTAGCGAAACTGTATGGTGGAGCAATGATTGCTGTTGCGCGCAAAAGCGTAGTGAGACTCGACTTTCATACAAAAAGACGGTTCTGCAAAGCGTGTTGTACTCCTTTAGTGCCGGCTCAAACGGCAACAATGAGAGTCGTCGACAAAAGCAAGTCCCAGACCCATCCTTTTTTGCATGTGCAATGCCATTGTGGGCATATCAAGCGCTATCCTTTTGCATTATAGACTATTTATTATGGCTGCTGCTCTGCTGCCGAGTACTAGTGCCGCACTCGCACTTGCACTCATCACTAGTACGAATGGGAGAGCTAGAGCTGAGTTGGGGGCTGATGCTAAACCACTGAGTCGAAGCGTTATATTTTAAAGGCATGATGTACATCCTAGCGCGCATTGGCTTGTGGTACATAAGCGCGTGCTCCCGAACCAGACCCGCCAAGCTACATAATCGATGAGGGCCGCGGATATGGACAAGATCATCGACGATTATGATCGGATTTCGTTTCTGGATCTGCTCAATCAGTTTTCGGTCAGATCACAGAAACTAGGAAGCCGGGTCAAGGAAAGCTCCGAGCGATTGACCGGCCAGGTCCGCCAGAAAGGCGGCCAGATCAAGGACCTGGCCATTCGCCAACGCAATCGCGTGGTCAAGGACCAGCGGGTCGAGAGAGTGGCCCGCGATTTCCGCAGACATGTCAAGAGCCTCGACGAGCGGTTCAGTGCGTCGGCAATGGTCACCAAAACAGAAAAGGTCTGGTTTGCCTTCAGCCTGGTCCAGATCTTCTACTTTGGCGTTATCATGGCCGCATTCCCCGAATGGGTGCACGTCGTCTACACTGTCGAGCTGGCGTTCCTGTTGCCGATCCGCATCTACACTTACCAGAAGCGAGAGTACCAGTACTACCTGGCCGACCTCTGCTACTATGTCAACCTCATGGCCATCATCTACATTTGGGTGCTGCCCGACTCGACGTGGCTATGGACGTCGTGCTATGCGTTTTCGTTTGGCACTCTTTCGTTTGCAATCATCACCTGGCGCAATTCGCTGGTCCTGCACTCGGTGGAGAAGACAACCAGTACGTTTATCCACATCCTGCCTCCCGTGGTCTTCCATACCATCAACTTCCGGCTGCCGACGGACTACCAGCGCAAGCGATTCCCCGCTGTTAGCCACGTGGAGAGCTGGCAGACCATGCGCAGTCTTTTCTACACAACAATCGCCTACTTTGTCTGGCAGCTGCTCTACCACTACTTTATCACCATCCGCGGCAAGGACAAGATCAAGGCCGGCCGGGTCACCAGCTTCGAGTATCTGCGCAAGCGGAACAAGAACACGCGGCTCGGAAAGTTTGTCAATGGTCTGCCGGGTCCGTTCCCGGTGATTGCCTTCACATTCATCCAGTTTGGCTACCAAATATCCACCATGTCGTTTTTGCCCATCTGGTACCGCCACGAGTACCTTTCGAGCATCTTTCTGACGGGCATTTTTGCCGTGGCCAGCTACAATGGTGCCACTTACTACATTGATGTGTTTGGCCGCCGCTTCCTCAAGGAACTCAGCAAGCTACAAGCCGAGCTGGACCAGGCCACCGAGGAGCTCCGGACCGAGCGCAGCAAGGATAGCCCCAGCGGCGTTATGTCTCCGGCCACGCGGTCGTCGTCGATGTCGTCGATTTCCGAGGCAGAGCCGCTTTCTCTAGACTCTAGCGCCCGGGGCTCCACCACCAGCTTTACGGTGGGGTCGCCTGAGATGCGTCCTCAACGCGACGAGCGATAGCCCCAGCTGCCCCAGCGGCCCCAGCCAGCTGGCAGATATACTGGTAAGAGCAGAACAGATAGAATCATACAGTAATATGAGGTGAATATGGGAAAATTAAATATTGCGAGACTTTTGCTCGTGCACTTCCTGCACGGCCTTGTCGAGGTGCGGCGTCTTGCCGCCCACAAGCTCCTTGCGGCAGAACTCGTTGCAGGCTCTAAATACCGCCGCCTGCTGAGCCACCTCGTGAAGATGGTCGATGACCTTCATGTTGCCCACTGTAAAGCCGTAGATGCAATAGTGCAGACCAAGATCGTTGCAGAACTCAATGACCTGCGGCTGCACGGCCCGGAAGTTGTGCCGCGGCATGCGAGGGAAAAGATGGTGCACGGTCTGGAACTGAAGTCCGCCGTGCACATAGTCGAACCATGCCGGGCAGGCCACATCCATGGTGGTGCGGACCTGACGTTGGGCAAACGACTCGTCCACGCCCATATCACTGGTGGACTGGGCAAAGTGCGATAGCGTGATCTGAACGTGCACAGGCATCGTAACAATGTGGGACACCAGAATGAACAGCCAGCGCTGGGCGGCGGTGTCCAGCATCTTGTAGCACATGATGTAAAAGTACCACCAAAAGAAAAACGCCATACCCACGATCTCAATGTAGCGGAAAACCGCCGCCTTGCCTCTGCGGGGCCCGAGACCCACCAGCAGGTACTCCCAGCTCAGGCGGTACAGATTGAAGCGGCCAAAGCACAGAATGGGATAGTAGAGCCAGTGCTGGGCCAGCAGCAGCACGCGAGCGGCCGCGTCGTAGGTCAGGACCTTTTCGTAAAAGGTAGAATAAATACTGCCAAACAAGCGCGAGCTCACGGCGAAAAACGGCAGGTGCTGGATATCCGGGTCGTGCACGGGGTCGTTGGTGACAATGTGGTGCACATTGTGGTTCCGCTTCCACCAGCCCAGACTCAGGCCGCCCACAAACGAAGCCACCAAAATGCCGGCAAGATTGTCGATGTAGTAGTCGTGAGTGATGGACAGATGGCCGGCGTCGTGGGCAATAAACGTCAGCTGGTGCCAGGCCAGACCAATGCTGATGGCTGAAAAAAACAGATACCACATGGAATTGTTGCGGTAGCCAAACAAGTAGAAACCCAATGCCAGCAGCGAGGTGATGCGAGTAGCCTCGCGCACATAGCCCCAGTAATTTGTTTCGAACCAGCCCTGTTTCTCGAGCGTATCGTACAGGTCGCGGAACTTGGTCTGGATGTGGGTCTGCACTTCGGGCGTGACCTTGGGGTACTTGTCGAGATCGAACTTGAGTTCCGCGTCAATAAACTCGTCCATTACCTCGGCTTCCTGGCTGTTAAGCGTCGGACAGACCACCGGCGTCGGCGGCACAAAGTTCGCGCACTGTTTGCCGGCCGCGATCTCCTCGCGAGTGCGGAACTTGCCGCCTTGGATGGGCGGCACAAAGCCTTTCCACGGCATATCCACGGTACCTACTCGGAACACGTTCATTTTGCGCAGAGTATCTTCGCTATGATAGACATCGATCTCGTCGCTGCCGTCTCTACCGACCATATGCAAAATGGCCTTGTCTCCGCCGGGGTGCCGAACAATCCAGTTATTTAGGCGCAGCGCATAACCATGGCGGATCACCAGAAGATCTCCTTCGGCAATTCGGGCCTCAACCTCTTCTCGGGACAGGTGTTGCAAGCCCATAAGGTGATCTTACAAAGTGAGCCTGCACAGATCAGCCAAGTACTCAGCCAAGTACCCAGCCGCAGTGCCCAGTACTAAACATAGTCACAAACAAGGAACACCCAGAAAACATAGCCACAGGAAAAACGAAAGACCTACAGATAAAAAAACAAGGAGAACCAGAAAAGTGACAACAGCCTATAGCTGGAACAAGTTACAGTCTATATACTAAATGGCGTCCGGCTGCTTCATGACCCAGTCAACAGCCTCGTTGACGGTTTTGATCTCGTTGGCCTCATGGTCCGGCATCTCAACGGTGAATTCCTCCTCAATGTAAAACAAAGCGTCGACAGTGTCCAGGCTGTCGAGGCCCAAGTCGGTGAAGCTGACGGTAGGCGAGAGCTTAGCCGCGTCGACCTTGTCGCAGTTGGACAGCACGCCAAGAATGCGTTCCTGGGCAAACTCGCGGGTCAGCGGGCCCAGCGACGCATAAGTACGGGCGGGGATGCGGTTAGCCAAAGAAACAACAGGCAAAGGCTTGGAAACCGCCGGTAGCCGGCGAGCGAAAGCCAATCTCAACATTGGTCAGCGGAAGAGGAAGCGAGCTTAGTGGTGGGCTAAGGGCCAGGGGCCGCTAGAGAGCACAGAGCTAGAACAGAGCACTACGGATAGAGAGCAGGGAACTGGGTCAGAGCAAGATCAGAGCAGAGCTACGTTTGGAGCAGAGAACTAGATTAGAGAGAACTAGAGAGCTAGTGCTAAAGAGCAGACAGCAGATATCTACAAGCCGGGATACGGTCGAAAGTCTAGTTTTTCAGTTCGGCAATGTCGTCGAACGTGGCATTCAAGCCCATGACGTTGAGGAACAGGTTCAGGTTGGCGATCTTGCCAGTTCCAACGTCCACCGGCAGCGCCTTTGCCTCGGAAATGGTACTGAAGATGCGTTCGCGCACCGCGTCCACCAGCTCGCGCTGGAGCTCGAGGTCCGAGGCCAGGGCCAGCGACGCCAAAAAGTGCCACACGTACGAGTTGTCGACCTGGCGGGGCGGGAACAGGTTGGCCAGGTCGTTTTTGATGCCGTTGAACAGCCGCACAAACGTGGCCTTCCAGTTGTGCAGCTCGCCCTCCTTGACCTTTTGTTCCTGGGAGATGAGCTCTGCCCGCGAAATCAGCACCGTAAACAGCGTCTGGCCCACCTTTGTGCTGGCGACATGCAGCAGGTTCTTGGTGGACAGCAGAATGTCCAAAAAGCCGGTGACGATGCCGATCTCGGCCTCGGAAATCAAGTGCACCACCGGCGGCAGTACCGTCTGGCTAAACAGGTCAATGGACTGCCGCACGCTGGCCTTGAGGTCCTCGTTGTTGATGTAGGCGCCCTGGGCAACCACGTCCAGCTGGTCAATAGCCGAGACCATACGGGTGATCACCGTCAAGCGCCGGGTGTTGTCGAGATGCGGGAACGCGCGCGGCAGCAGCTTCTTGCCCTTGTTGCGATTGAGCATCATCACAAACGGCTGGTTGTTGTTCGGGTCCACGGGGTCCAGCACCTTGAGCGCGGCCCACAGCTTGTCCTGCAGCTCGGGCACCAGCTCGGCCCACTCGGCGGCGGCCTCGTGGTCGGGCGGCGGGCGCACGCGGTCGTGGGCCTCGAGCTCCAGCACGGCATCAAACGCAGCCTCCAGATCGCTGAGAATCTGCTGCTCATCGTAGATGCTGCTGGTAGTCTTTTTGGTGTCGAGCTCGTCGCCGGCCAGCGCCAGATTCAGCGCCTTGCGGGGCCGCGCCGCGTTGCCGGCCGACGTCTGGCCCAGCGTGCCCTCGTGCACCGCCTTTTCCTTGGGCTGTCGGCTGCGCACCTTCTCCACCACGTCGCGGACCTGCTGCAGCAGCGCCTGGCGGTCGTTGTGGCGGTTCTGCCGCCGCTGGCCCTGGCTACGCAGGTAGATTCTTGCAAACGCGCTCAGCGGCTGGTGCGGGCTCTCGCGGTTCTGGATCGCGGTGTGGACCTGGTAGTAAAAGTCCTCATTGTAAGGGTCCTGCGAGATCAGCTGCTGCAGCTGGATCCGCATGATGAAGCTCTTGTCCCACACACCCATCAGGCCCTTGAACCGCGACCGGTTGGCCTTTTGCCGCTCCTTGCTGGACACGCGCTCCTTCTCGGCATGCGACTGTTGTTGCAGCGCCGAGATGGTCTGAGCGACCGAAACAGCCGTCTGGCTGGGTTTTTGCAGAGTATAAGGCTCAGCCGCGGGCTCGGCAGAGCCCTCGGCCTGTTCCTGCTTGCGCTTCTCGCGCCGCGGCTCTTTGCTTTTGGCGTCAGATTTGGCTTGCTTGGGTTTTTGCGTCGGCGTCTCGCGTGCAGCCTCCTGCTCAGGAGCCTGCTGTTGCTGCTGTTGAGGCTGCTGCTGAGGCTGAGGCTGCTGCTGAGGCTGCTGAGGCTGCTGAGGCTGCTGAGGCTGCTGAGGCTGCTGGTGAGGAGGCTGATGCTGAGGAGGCTGCTGATGCTGCTGAGGGCCCTGAGGAGGCTGAGGAAACTGCCCAAACTGCATTTCCGGAGGCGGCGGGTAACCAGGACCAAACGGAGGATAATAGCCCGGCCCGGGAGGGGCCGCGCCCCACGGATAGTAATTCGGCATCATCGGCATGCCCTGGGGAGCTCCCTGAGGCGGCATCCCGTGCATCGGAGGCTGCATGCCCATCGGATAGCCAGGAGGAACAGCTCCAGGCGGAGGCATCGCCTGCATCATCTTCTCCAACTCCTGCACCGACATAGGCTGCTGGGGCGCCATCCCCGGATTCGGGGTCTGCCACAAAGAAGCCAGCGGCTGCAGAGTCGGAACGGTATTGGTGTTCGACGTACGCTCATAAACGGCTTGCTCTTCCTCCAGCGTGCCCGCGGCATTCGCAGTGGTGCCGGCGAAATCAAAGTCCTTGGAGACCGAGCCGCCCCCAAAGGTTTCGTCGTTGAAGTTATCATTGCTCTCATCCAACTTCACGTTGTCTGCCTCATAGTCGTAGACCTGAGGCGGTGCCGTGGCGTCTAGTTGGGGCTGGACGCCAAAGAACGACATGCAATGGGGAGAGGATTACTCAGGCAGGCGCTGACAAGCAGTGGGTGAGGGGGGCCGGGTAACCTGGGGATGTGGGAGGACTGCCCTGGAGGACAGCTGGGAGCTGGGAGATGGACAAGGACCTGGGTTAGGGCCAGATCTCCTTGTCGGCATCGGCACTCAGATCAGGCCAGCGAGGTGCCAGATCAGAGGGGTACTAGGGCTCCAACTTGGGAGGGGCCAGCTGGCCCAGGCCCAGACCAAGTTCCAGCCCCAACCCTATTGAGCGCGGACATTCCTGCAGCGGGGTACGGGTAGGGCAGCGTCCCTCCAGAGGCAAAATTCGGGCTCGGTCTCGCCTCCGCCCCTGAGGCTTAAGGACGGTTACTGCCCCATTGTAGAAGCACATGCAGGTAGTGGCAGTTTTTTTTCCGCAGCAGCTAGGGCGGGGGTATCTCGGTACGGGCCCGATTTCAATTGGTAGATTAAAGTTCATTTATATATCATGCAAAATAATATATTTATGGCGCACGATCCTGTGTTTCTGGAGCTACCCCCCTCCTTGCGTGGTTTATTTTTGTCGATGCATGGGGCAAATATCGCCCTGCACCCTTTTCGCTCACTTAGGAGTCAGGTTAGGGGTCCCACTTACCCTGGGACTTTTTGATCATTATTACACCTTTTCACCTTTCGGCGGACAAGGCTACCTCTGGCACCCCGTTTTCATCCCAACCCCTTTTCCGAGTGCGCTCTTAATTTGGAATGGGCTTCTATCGAAGAGCATTGGTGCTCGGCTTTGTGTTGACCAACATTCTTCTGATGCTGGCTTGGCGCCGGGACGCTGGCATGGCCACTGCTCGGAAAGCTCAGGAGTTACTCAACCACCCCCGCGAAAATGCCACGTTTGTTACGCTTTGTAGAAACGAAGATCTTCATGGTATGCTGGATACCATTCGCAGTGTGGAGGACCGCTTCAACCGGCAGTATCACTACGACTGGGTGTTTTTGAACGAGGGTGAATTCAGCACCGAGTTCAAGAAAATCACCTCAAACCTCATTTCCGGAGAATGCAAATACGGAAAGATCGGCACCGACATGTGGGGCTATCCTGACTGGATTGATTTAGACAAGGCCAGAGAGGGTCGCCAATATCTCATGGATCTGGATATCATCTACGCGGGCTCAGAGTCGTACCGCCATATGTGCCGGTTTGAATCAGGCTTCTTCTTTAACCACCCGCTTATGCTCGACTATCGCTACTACTGGCGAGTTGAGCCCGATACGCGGCTGTTTTGCGACATTAACTATGATCCGTTCCGGTTCATGCGCGTCAATGGCAAGCAGTATGGCTTCACCATCGCCCTTTACGAGTTTGGCGAAACCATCCGCTCGCTGTGGGAGGTCACTCTCAAGTTCTTGGCCAGCTTCCCCGAATATGTTCACCCTCACAATCTTGCTCGGTTCATTAGCGAAGATGGCGGTGTGAATTACAACCGCTGCCACTTTTGGTCCAACTTTGAGATTGCAGACGCTGACTTTTGGCGCGGCGAGGCCTACACAAAGTACTTCGCATTCTTGGACCAGATGGGTGGTTTCTTTTACGAGCGGTGGGGTGATGCGCCCGTGCACACGATTGCCGCGGCGTTGTTTATGGACCGGGACAATGTTCACTTTTTCGAGGATATTGGCTACTTGCATCCGCCCTATTACCATATTCCCGAAAACTACTTGGAGCGTGGCTTCAAGTGCTCGGTAGACCCGGCGTGGAACTTTGACTGGCAGCCTTACAGCTGTTTGCGGCACTACTTTGCCGCCCAGGACTTGGAGGTGCCCCCTCATGTTGACAAGGTTAAATACTAGGATGGACAGATCTGACAGTTAAACCGTAAATAACAGGCCGACCTCAAGTCGAGCACTCAAGAGCACTCAAGTGTAGTACTATTTTACAGGCCATCGGACTGCAAAAGAGATGTGAAAGCGACACAGGAGGTAAAACGTAATTGAGATACTAATATGGCCGAAACTAATGAGTTGAATCGAAGGTTCGGTAGATGGAGCAATAAACTGCTTGTGCTGCATTATCAACGAGTTGAATCGGTCTAATCAGCAGAACTGCGGCGAAACAATATATGATTCACCGACCAGACTGGGGCATGCTCTTAAAGAGCTCGATCTTCTCGCGTAAACTGTTCGGGCACATGTCGTACATTATGCGAAGACGCTGAGGAGACGGGCGGTAGCCAGGAACGGGGAACTCGGCTCCAAACAATAGCAGGCTGGTACAAAAGTTGTCTGCTGCAGCCTCCCAGGGATGCCGCGGCGCACTGGCAGCTCTGCCTGGCAAAGTCGCCAAGTACTTGTTAAAAGATGCGGGGATATCAATGCTCTTGATGGGGGACTCTGGAATGGACAGGACGGTCAAAAAAATTGCCGAGGCCACCAGGCTGAGCTCACTAGAGCTCGTCAACATTGCCGCTACCCGTTCCGCATCTTGACAAGTCACGGGTCTGCCCGCAGGTGGAGCGATGCCATTCTGCACGAAGAGCTGGTTGCGCTTCGCGGCACAAGCTTTTCTCATTTTCGGAAGAGAGCTCTCTGTGGGCATATGCGCAAGAGAATAGAGAGCATCAGCGGTGGGGTTGCTTTTCAAAACACGGTCGATGTATGCCGACAGCCAACGATCAAGAAACTTTGCATCGATTGCATCCAACGGTGAAAGTATGTTCTCGCGGAAAAGAGCTGTGACATCCAACCCGCTAGCTAACTCAATTTTTGAGGGTGCCATGATGAGATGGGGTGTTGCAGTGGGTCCCAAAGAGACAAGATGTTGGAGCGGGTCGATTATGCATGTCGTGCATGATCACATGCAGGATAATTTATGAGGGGTGAGGGAGGAGCCGGCAGGCCGTTAATATTGCGCACTAGCTTATTCTTGTTATTTTAATTGGAAGAACTATTCTATGCCGCGTTCCAAATAGATTTCTATCATCGGAAGCCTGTCACTGTCTGCACTATAACCCAATCACGACCACAGCTTTGCCGGTCTCGGTGGGTCTTTTGCAGGTTCCACAGCGCCTGAAACTGTTTAGAGGTAGGAGCTCTTTCTTTTCCGATGCCAGTAGAATACAGGCTTTGCTTTGAATTAGCGTTATAGTAATATTCGGGCCAATGATGGTCAAGATTTGTCGAGCCGGTCAGACAGGTCAAGGGTCAAGAGAGTCGAGATAGCCAAGACAGACCAAACAATCAAGGCAATCCCAGCAGTCAAGACAGCCAAACAGTCAAGAGTCAAGTGTCCAGAGTCAAGAGTCAAGAGTCGAGAGTCGAGAGTCAAGAGTCAAGAGTCAATACGCAAGACAGGCAAACAAAGAGCCACAGTCAAGACAGTCAAGATTAGTCCAGCTACATATATACATGGGCTACGCACCCTTTTAAAATAATCAAACACTCGATCGTAGAGGACTTATGCAGCCGGAGCAGGCTTCTTGACACCGTACTTTGACCGCGACGTCTTGCGGTTCACCACACCTGCCAAATCGTAGGATCCACGCACACACTTGTACTTGACACCGGGCAAATCCGGCGTACGGCCGCCACGCACAGCAACAACGCTATGCTCCTGGGCATTATGACCCTCGCCGGGAATGAACGCGGTGATGGTTCTGCCGGTTGTGAGACGCACCCGCACGACCTTACGGTTGGCCGAGTTGGGCTTTTTCGGCTTCATGGTCATAACCTTGACGACCACGCCGCGCTTCTGAGGACAGCCAAGCAGTGCCGGCGACCGAGACTTGCTTGCTTGTTCCTGCTTTTTCACGGTCTTGAAGATACCCCGACGCATGATCTGGTTGATGGTCGCATAGCCGCGCAGCGAGGGGCTGGCAAACGGCACCGCCGCAGCCATAGGGCTCACTGTCATTTTAGGGGCCTGCATGGCCATTTTCGGGGCCACCCGAGCCCCAAAATTGAACAGAGTCGGCACGCTGCGACTGAAACCGGCCAAGCGGAACATACTTTTCAGAGTTGGTAAGCTTGGCTGTGGTAAAAGGACTTGGGCTGGGAGCTGGGAGCAGCTGGGAGATGGGCGTGGGAAGTGGGATGTGAGTACTGGCAAACAGATGAGGGAAGAGAAGACGGATAGGAGAAAGACGGATAGGAGAAAGACGCATAGATGGGAAAATTGCTTTAAGCTGTTATTATATCATTAACACTAAAACCTCCAGATTCGTCGCACTTGCTCGGCAATCCAAGAGGCTGATTTATGTTCAATTTCGCTGGGCCCGCGTAGCTCGCTCTTGAAACTGCGCACCATGTCGCTTTTGGAAATCAGACCAACAAGCTTGCCCTTGTCAACAACATAGATGATGGCCGGCGCCATCTGGATAAATATGTCATGGACCCATTCCAATGGAGTACCCGGAGCGACCATGACGGGGCTGGTGTTGATGGGCTGGGCATCGATCCTGAACTCTTCAGTGGCTTCGGGCACATCGCCTGCATTCACAGTACCCAGAAGGTTACCGTCGGCATCCACAACTGGGTACCGCGAATGCTCCATCGGGAAGACAGTTTGTCCATCGGTTATGGTGACGGGATCCACGAGAATGTCCTCAACCACACCGTCTAGTTCTAGCTCCTCGACAAGGTACGGCAGATTATTGGCCACAATGGCCATATCGGCGATTCCGCCCTCGCCAATAGTTCCCGACACAAAACGCGTAACGCCGACAACGATCATGGTAGGGACAATATAGTCGCCGGCGCCTGTGAGCTCAAACAGAATCACCACTACGGCCATTGTGATATGCATGACGCCCGACAAGAGCGCACCAGCGCCCAGCAGTGCATAGGCGCCGGGATTGATGCATGGACCCGCCGTTGGACACACTGAAAAGATGGCAGCAGTAGAGAACTTTTGTTGAACGGCCCATACTAGTGTGCCCAACAAGCGGCCAAATAGGGCTCCAATCGCCAAGCTAGGCACGAAAATACCGGCCGGAACTTTGGCGCCATATGAAATCAATAGGAAAGCGGTTCGAATCACAATAGCCACCGCCAGGGAAAGGGACGTCTCGCCCTTTTTGGACGGGTCACAGGACGAGTGCTCCCAGCCATGATCGCATTCGTGGAAGAGAATGCTCATGCTCTCAGTCATATCCACGTACAAGTATTGGTTCCAATAGCAGACTGCAGCGGTAAGAAACGCAATCACAATGACCTCGAGGCGGGGGAAGTCTTTGAAGTACCGCTTGCGCAGGGCCTGGAACCGCAGATTCCACTTGATGATGAACTGGCCCATAAAGCCGCCAAACAGCCCCAACGCAACGTACATGGGCAGTTCAAACATATGCCACGACGTATCATAGCGCACATTGAACAACACCATTTGGCCGTTGCGAAAGGGGTTCAACATCGACAACGTTCCTGTAGCCACCAAGCAGCAAAAGTAGGTGCGCCAGATGGTATTGATGTCGACTTTTGAGGAGATTTCCTCAATTGAAAACAGAACACCACCAATAGGGGAGCCAAAAGCCACAGCAACGCCAGCGGCCGAGCACGCAGTCAATAGTTCGCGACGCTTCGAGTTGTGTTGGCGATATTTCGGAAACAGCCGCCCAATGACGTTGCCCACACAGGCAGCATAGTGGACCGACGGACCTTCTTTGCCTACACTAAAGCCAGACGCAATTGTAAACGGCAAGGCCAAGCTTTTGATGGCCAAGGTCTTGAACCCCAGAAAGCCCTTGATAAGATACCCAGATACAATGCACTTGATTTCACTGATTCCTGAGCCCGCAGCCATGGGAGCGTACTCGAGCACCAAGAATGTAGCAATTGCCGCAAATAGCGTTGACAGCAGAATATACACAATGTACTGAATCACGCCAAACCGCGACCAGTGGGACCACATAGCGCATCCCTCGTTTTCGCCTAAGCAGCACAGCTTCTCGGGCAAGTAAAACGCAGCCTTACAGTAGCCGACTCTGAGATTGACAAGAAATGCAGTGACAATGTTGAGGGCAACGGCAATGATGCCAATGACGGCCCCGGCCGTGGCCAGCACCAGCCAGCTCTGGCATGCCGAATAGACTCGCATCAGTCGAAGCTTCCATCCCGCGCCTTGGTATTGCTGCTGTCTTTGCAAGCGAATGATATTCTCCTTTTCGGCATCTTCTACCCAGTCGATAGTAGTGACATGGCCGCTCATGCCCGAGGTCACTATGCCAAGCAGCGAAGCTTACGCGGGTTCTGCCAGGCCCATGGGACTTGGGCATGGGACATTTTGGGAACACTTAGGGCAGATACAGCCTGCACTTAGTTTGACACTGGCTTCACTGGCCTCTTGACAACGTCTTTTGGTACCGTTCTTTTGGCACTGTTCTTTTGCCGTTGACCCTACTTTATTGCTAGCACGCCCCGCCCCCCAAACAAAATATGTCAAACGAAGAAATCAGCCGACCGCGGCTGCCGCTAGCCCGAATCAAGCGGATCGTGAAGCAGGACCCGGATATCGCGATGATCTCCAACTCGTCGGTGCAGGCGCTGGCGGCGGCTACGCAGGTGTTTGTGGGACATTTCACCGAGCAGGCGTACTTTGCGGCCCAGGCCAGCGGGCGGTCGCGTCTGACCTACAACGACTTTGCAGCCGTGGTTGCCCAGCAAGACGAGATGGAGTTTCTGTCGAGCATTGTGCCGCGCACGGTGACATTTAAAGAGATTCGCGACCGCCGGGCCCGGCTTGGCTTGGAGTCCGTAGGAACGCACGTGTTTGCCAAGCATCCAGAGGTGCTTGAACCAAGCGACAGTGAAGGAGAGATTCCGGGGTCCCAACAAGACAGGGAACCACAGGAAGAAGATACTACGGTTACGGAGATGGAGGAAGACTGATGGTGCGACCGAAAAACCGGCAACTCTCAACCGGCAATCTTCAATCCTCAACCGGCAACCGGAAACCGAGACCGGCAACCGCGGCGCCCTTTGGCGCGTATTTTATATTTTAATTATTAGATTCCAATAATAATTCCCAATCAAAAAAAAAATGAATAATAAACTCCAGAAGGCGTTAGAGAGAGGCGGCGAAAAGTCAGCAGCACGTGACCGCTGTCCAATCACAAAAATCCAAACTCCAAGCCTAAGCTTACTCCCACCCATATGCTCAAGTCTTTGACCACCCCTAGAGCGGCCTTGTCGGCCATGCGCTCCGGCTCGCGGATGTACGCTTCGTCTTATAACAAGCCCGTGGGCGGCGCCACCGACTTTAAGGTGCCTTACACTCCTGCGGATGTCAAGGCGGACCGCAACACCGACGGCAACCGCAACCTGAGCTACTTTATGGTGGGTACTTTTGGCGTTCTCGGCGCCGTTGCTGCCCGCAACACCGTGCAGGACTTTTTGACCACCATGTCCGCGTCCAAGGATGTTTTGGCGCTTGCCAAGGTCGAGGTGGACCTGGCCAACGTGCCTGTTGGCAAGAACCTGGTTGTGAAATGGCGTGGTAAGCCCATTTTCGTGCGTCACCGCTCGCAACACGAGATCGACGAGGCCAACTCCGTCGATGTCGCCACCCTGCGTGATCCTCAGACCGACGCCCAGCGCGTCGAGAACCCAGAATGGCTGGTGATGATTGGTATCTGCACCCACTTGGGTTGCGTGCCTATTGGCGATGCCGGTGACTACCACGGCTGGTTCTGCCCCTGCCACGGCTCTCATTACGACATTTCGGGCCGTATCCGCAAGGGCCCTGCTCCTCTGAATCTGGAGATCCCCGAGTACACTCTGAACGGCACCGACCTTGTTGTTGGTTAAAAAAGGGTTGTTTTCATTGCACATATAGCTGTGTCATTATTGTAACTAGGTCTCTAGATAAATCATCAACCTTGAAGGTGGTTTCCCTGGTCTCTTTGACCTCTCTTTGATCGCTATGGGCGATTATACCGCCTAGGCCTGCTGACTGGCTAGCTTGGCTGCTGGCTTGGTACCTTTACTGATGGCGGCGAAGGCTGACTACATGATTCAAGTATCTTGCAACGATCGAGTAGGCAAAAAAGTAGTGGTCAAGTGCCTTCCCGAAGACACCATTGGCGACTTCAAGAAACTGCTCGCAGCTCAAATAGGCACTGCCGCCGATAAAATCGTGCTGAAAAAAGCCTACATCACTTTCAAGGATCACATCACGCTGGACGACTATGAGATCCACGACGGCTCTAATCTCGAGCTTTACTATGCTTGATATATACACTTAGGTTTAGCACTCCTTTAACGGGGCTGTAGCGGGGCTGTAACGCGGCCCCAAAAATTAGCCGCGTTCCTTCCAGCCGTCTTTGCGGGCCATCTCGGGGCTCTCTTCCATGCCATACTTGACAAATTCCATGACTTTACGCAGATGTAGCTTGCCGTCAACAGCTCCCTTGTAGCCATCGTAGCTATTTTTGATGTTTGGAGTGGTAGGACACACAAACGGCCGCAGCTCAGTGCTGTTGACATTGCTAGGAACAACATAGGTGCGCACTTTTTCCCAATTAACCTGGTACTGGCCGTTCCGGTTCCAGGTACCAACACCGGTAGAGCCTGTGCCTTTGTAAAAGTTTTTGTTACCTTGCTTTGTGCTCAGCGACCATCTCTTATTTCCGCTTTTTGTGAGACCGTAGAAGATCTGGCGGTCCTTGTATTTCTGCCAGGGCCGGAGCAGAAGCTGAGGAGCGGAGGGCTTCATGATGACAAAATTTGCCCACCCGAAAGCTGTCTTGAGGGTGGGACGATAGTTTGATATTTTATTTTGTATTTATTGTTTTGGTTGTTCCTTATACGTTTTTTTTTTTTCTCAATTTTCCTTTTCGCCTCTCCATTGACTTTTATCAACCTCCTCTTGATCAATCAATCTCATGCACACAGCGGCCTTGGCATTTGTGCCTGGGGTCAGCATAAGCCTGGGATGCAATTAGCTAAAATCGTTGATCCATGCCCATCCTGTTCATAGATTGTTATGACTCGTTCACATACAATCTCGTGCATCTAGTCAACGATGTAGTAGACGAACCCGTGGTGGTGGTTCATAACGACTCGATCTCCAAGCAGGAGCTCTACGAGCTCATTCCCTGTCTGGATGCCATTATTGTGGGCCCTGGCCCCGGCCATCCTGCAAACGACAAGGACGCAGGCGTCATCAAGTACCTGTGGGATCTTCCTGCCGATCTTGCGCTACCAATTTTTGGTGTCTGCTTTGGTTTCCAGTCCATGGCTCTCGCATTCGGTGGTTCTGTCGACCGCTTGCCCCATCCCCAGCATGGCCAATACGGTACGGTTGCCCACCAGGATAGCAGCATCTTCAAGGGCCTGCCCCAAGACTACAAAGTCATTCGCTACCACTCTCTGTACGCCGATATCAAGGGCGTTGAGCAGCTCACGCCTCTGGCATACGCGGATGATGTGCTCATGGGCCTTCAGCATGTGACCTTACCTTGGTATGGCGTGCAGTTCCACCCCGAAAGCGTCTTGTCCGAGCACGGCGCCGAACTAATTGCCAACTTTTGGAGAGCGGCGACTGAGTACAACCGTGCCAACCGTAAACTGGTTGCTGATAGCGGCAAACTTAAGAGCTCGGCGCTGAAAACCGAACCCCTGGTTCCTGCATTGGGTGCCGATCTTCCTGCACCTCCCGCCGTCAAGGAGATCGGCCACTCCGACCCGGTGGCCATCTGCGAGTTTTTGAACACCAATGGCACCGAGTTCGTAATGCTCCATTCCGCCGCCCATCCAGGCAATTGGACCATCATTGGCGTCCTGGACAAAGACACGCCGCACCTTCGCTGCAAGAGAGATAAGACGTTCATTGGGCCGCTGCATGGCTCGGCAGATGCTCTGGATGGCGACTACTGGGCCCATGTGGCCGAGTTTATGGCGCCAAAGCTCATTGATCCTTCGCAGGTCGACAAGTCGCTCCCGTTTGTGGGTGGCTTGGTGGGCTATGTGACATATGAAAAGGCTAGTGGCCACGAATGGGATAAGAGCATCGACCAGGCCAATAGTGACGCATCGTTTGTTTTTGTGGATCGTTGCATACTCGTAAATGACCGCAGCACGTACTTGGTGGGCCCTCAACACTGGATCTCCTCGTTTGCATCTAGCTTGGCGCCCGTGACGGTGGCTAAACCTAGCATTCCAAAGGCAACCATCATTCTGCCCAACAAAGAAAAGTATCTTGAAGATATTGGTAAATGTCAGGAGTATTTGCATTCGGGCGACTCTTACGAGCTTTGTCTCACTGCGCAAACTCGCGCCACGTTTGATACTCCCGTGGCCGCATGGGATCTCTACAAACACCTGCTGTCGTTGAACCCGGCACCGTACACTGCATTTCTTAATTTCGACGACAGCCTGGTGGGCACTTCGCCGGAACGGTTCATGTCCTGGAGCCGCGACGGGGTGTGTCAGTTCCGGCCCATCAAGGGCACGGTGCGCAAAGCTCCGGGCGTTACTCGCGCAGACGCCGATGCGATTCTCGGCACTGACAAGGAGCGCGCTGAGAACCTGATGATCGTCGACCTCATTCGCCACGATCTCGGCCATCTCCTCAACAAAGTCGAGTGCCCGTTGCTGATGAGCGTCGAGGAGTACAAGACCGTGTTCCAGCTCGTGAGTGTCATTGAGGGCCAGCTCAAGAACACGCCCTACAGCGGTTTGGATGTGCTGCGGCACTCGCTTCCTCCCGGATCCATGACGGGAGCGCCCAAGATCCGTTCGGTCGAGATTCTCAGATCGCTGGAGCAGCAACCTCGCGGCCTGTATTCTGGCGTCTGCGGCTACTGGTCGATCACCGACGAGGGCGATTGGAGTGTAGTGATTCGATCTGCCTTCAAGTACGCCCGCGATGATCGCACATGGCGGTTGGGAGCAGGCGGAGCCATCACTGTTTTGAGTGATAGTAACGCCGAGTTTGAAGAAATGGAAACCAAGCTCGATAGCACCATTCGGGCGTTCCAATCCAGCTAAAAAAAAAACGAGGAGGGTGCTATTTTGTACATACTATAGTTTAGAGCATTTTTAAGTCATTTTAAAGCTATTTTTCGAAACCCGGGCGCAGGCGAAGTCGGGGACCAAACCCACCGGTCCGCGGAGAAGCATGTTCTCCGACTCGTCGAAAGCGGATACTCTAAACGAAGAGTCAGCATTTGCCAAGAACGGCCGCGAGGGGGACCCTCAGACGGGGGCGGAACAATTGGGTACTTGCCGTTGTATTTGCATTCGGGAATTACCGCGCAAATCAAATCATCTTGGCGGCTTTTTCCATGGCCTCCGCGGAGCCCACGATATCGCGGGGTCTCGCCTAGACCTATGCGTCGACCTGCATGCATCATGTACAAGGTCGGCGGATTCCGAGTCCTGAAAGGCCAGAATCTCGTCTGGCAAAACCGCTATGAGAAAATCTTCGAGGGATACCACTCGGATCTATGAAAAGCGAACATTACTTTAAAAGAATATCATTTTCCGATGCATCCTGGGTCCTCCCTTCTTATCATGCCGACGGCGTCTGATTGGAGCGCGGCTTTATCAGTAATCGAGGTTTAGGTCTGCATTAGTCTGGGGGGTTTATAAAGGCGATAAGCTGTCATACCGCTCACAGCCAAGTCAGAAGTTTATTTCAATGGAGAACGACTACGATTTACCGTCTCCGGTTAGCAGCCAGGAAAAGACCTTCAAGGAAAAGGTTACTGGTAACTGCAAGGACCTGGTCCATGCCTTTACTACTTATGACGGACTTATCGGCAACGTCGACTATGCCTATCTGTTCACTCCTAGCATCCCTTTTGTGACCAGGGGTGAGCGGCCTCCCATTTTTTGGGGTGTCAACTCTCGCATGCCCATTCTTTTGGCCTGCTTGCTGGGTCTCCAGCACGCGTTGGCTATGATGGGTGGCATTGTCGCTACTGGCTTGTTGTTTGGATCTATGGCCAATCTGGACCAGGAGACCACCACTTACCTGGTGTCTGCTTCTTTGATTGGTTCGGGTATTCTTTCGTTTGTTCAGATTCTTCGTGTGCGTATTCCGTTCACGAAGCTATACATTGGCACAGGCATGGTCTCTGTGCTCGGTGTGAGTTTTGCGACCATCCCCGTTTTTGGAAGTGCGATGCCGGTGTTCTACGAGAGTGGATTCTGCCCGACTGCTGCTGATGGCACTAAGCTAGCTTGCCCGGCAGCGTATGGTGCCTTTTTGGCTACGTCGTGCCTGTGTGCTCTTTTGGAGGTGCTTATTTCGTTGACTCCTCAGAAGATCATTCTGCGCATTTTCCCTGCTATCGTCAATGGCCCCGTTGTTCTGATGATTGGAGCTTCGCTGGTGCAGAGTGGCATGACTGACTGGGCTGGTGGTGCTGCCTGCCAAGCCTCTCCTGCCGCTTGCCAGACTTCGGATGCTGCCCACTCCCACCCTTGGGGCTCGGGACAATGGATCGGTCTTGGCTTCTCTGTTTTTGTGACGATTATCATTAGCGACAAGTGGGGTTCGCCTTTCATGAAGTCGTGCTCGATTATCGTTGGTCTGCTGGTGGGATGCATCATTGCTGCTGCCACTGGCTACTTCCAGCATGAGTCTATTGATGCCTCGCCCTCTGGACAGTTTTTGTGGGTGCATACGTTCCCGCTAAAGCTCAATGGCCCTATTGTGCTCCCTCTTTTGGCCGTCTACATTGTTTGCGCTATGGAGTCCGTTGGTGATATCACTGCCACTTCTGATGTGTCTCGTTTGGAGATGGAGGGCCCTGAGTTTGAGAGCCGTGTCCAAGGTGGTCTTCTCGGTAGTGCTCTGGGTTCGATTATTGGCGGCCTTATGACTCTGTGCCCCCTGTCGTCGTTTGCTCAGAACAACGGTGTTATTGCCATGACCCAGTGTGCTGCCCGTTACTCTGGCTTTTTCGCCTGCATGTGGCTGTTCCTGATGGGTGTGATTGGCAAGTTTTCTGCTTCCATTGTCGCTATTCCTAGTGCCGTCATTGGCGGAATGACCACTTTCTTGTTTACATCAGTGGCCGTCTCTGGTTTGCGTATTATCTCCACCATTCGTTTTACTCGTCGTGATCGTGTTGTGCTCACTGTTTCGTGCATGTTTGGTCTGGCTTCACTGCTGGTGCCCACTTGGTTCGAGGGTGTATTTACCTACAAGGGTGATAACGCTGGCAAGCGTGGCTTTGTTGATGCTATCGTCATTGTTGTTCAAACTCCTCCTGCCATTGCTGGTTTTGCTGGTGTTTTTGCCCACTTATTCTTGCCTCAGGTTGAGGACTTTGACCCCACTGCTCCTGCCATTGGTCCCGATGAGACCACTGAGCTTGAGGGTGTTGGTCCGATGCACACCGCTCCTGAGCTCCCCAACAAGGCCGGAGCCGTTTAATAAATTATTGCATTCTTTGCTTAACGTAGCTGCACATAGATATGAATTGCCTACAGTGAAATCGCGTCTAGCACATTTCTCGGTCGCAGCTACCAGTATGTGAGAAATACTGCACTGAGCCTGTGCAGTTAAATTAAAAGTTCAAGTACACATGTCCCAGAATGATATGCAGGTGAGAGAATATAGTCAATGCATTTCTTAGCGGGTCGGGGTTTGTACCTACTCAAAAGATCTCGCTTCCGGAATTGTGTCTTCATCATCATTAATCTGGCGCCTGCGCTACAGAAAGTAATCTACAATTTGGGTCTCAGAAGCAGTTTGGATGTGCCGCTCATTTTCGGGCGACGCGTCAAAGACGTTGAAATAGCGTTCACCGCCCGGCTGCACCTCGCATATGGATGCAAGGTTTCCGCAGCGATAGCAATAATTAGGGGCGGACCAAACTGTACTGAGCTGATCATCAAATAGGACCTCGTAGCCCTTGTGGCAGAGCTGGTGGGCCCGCAAAATGTGGTCGAAGCCGTTGCGTTCCAAAAACACCTTGACGATGTCGCGGCCAAACGTATATCCTGCGCCGCGGGGACTGATGCTAAACTGGGCT
Source organism: Wickerhamiella sergipiensis (assembly GCA_030563925.1). Classification (NCBI taxonomy): domain Eukaryota; kingdom Fungi; phylum Ascomycota; class Dipodascomycetes; order Dipodascales; family Trichomonascaceae; genus Wickerhamiella; species Wickerhamiella sergipiensis. The sequence goes on from JAJMKN010000003.1 coordinate 339,255, forward strand.
CTGGTTTCGTCGGGGTCACTCCAGACCAAATCGGCCATTGGACCTTCATGAGGGATCTCTTTGAAGCGATCAATGACCTTGATTTGGTCCAGCGATTGGATCGAGGGCGAAAGGCCGCCATGCACACAAAAGATCTGGTCATCAATGACCACGGAAAGAGTCATAAAGTCAAAGATATCGGTGAATAGCGCCCAGACTTTGGCATTACCATATTTTCGCACACACTCGGTATAGAAGCCGTATGATTGAGTGATTCCTCGAGATTCGTGGTTACCGCGCACGAGAAAGATCCGCGATGGGTACCTAAGTTTTAGGCATACCAGCAGAGTGATTGTCTCCACCGAGAACAACCCGCGGTCAACATAGTCACCCAGAAATAGATAGTTTGTGTCCGGACATTGGCCACCCACTTTAAAGAGTTCCAAAAGATCATAAAATTGGCCATGGATGTCTCCCACAACCGTGACAGGGCTGGAGATATGAACGACATTGCTTTCCTGGATCAGCAGTTCCTTGAGCTTGTTGCACAGCGCTGCCAGCACGACCTGGGGCAACAGCTCTCGCTTGTATGCGCGCTCGATACATTCATCGAGATTATCCACCGAAGTTAAAGTATCCATCGGATCAGAGGACACAGTCGAAAGTCAAATTCGGAGGGGGGAGGTTGGCACGCGGGGGGTCACTTTTTCAGTAGGCAAAGAGTTTGGAGAAAAAGCAAATAGAAAAAAATCCGAGGGATAAAACACGCCGTGTGATCACAGCACTAGAATGGGAAGAACAATCGCAGTGCCCCGGAAAAACCCGATGCCCAAGAAGCGAGATCGGAGAATGAGAAAAGAGGATCTTTGACGCTCGCCCTTGCAAGACCCCAAACCTAACGGACCGCCCTGCTGACGCAGCCGGGACCGTGCCCTGCGTGGGAGCCGCGTGGGAGGACTGCCTAGGGGCCTGGGAGGAGGACTAGGGTGAGATAGCTTGTGGTGGGTGTATATCCACTAAGCGGAAAACCCCCCACGGCAGTTAGTTTGGGACCTCAATCTACTATTCAACCCCTGCTACCGACTTGATAATCTAGCTTGACCCGCAACCGAATTGCCACCATGCCTGAAGATTACCACGATCGAGATGGCTCGGAGCCTCCGTCGGCAAGCAATCGCAGCTACGATTCCACGTCCAGCGCGACGTCGTCGCTGCATTTCCCGCAGGGCAGTCCTGCCAGCCGGCAGTTGAACCGGTCCATTTCCACTACACAAATAGACTCTGTGCGCCGCAGCTTGCGGTCGGGCCACTCGTCGCCGCTGGCGACCGATCTCAAGCGCCGGCTCAGTTTCAGAAACGAGACCCAGGCCCAGTACATGGAGCAGGAGCAGGCGTATCTGCACAAACTGCGCAATGATCTCATCGACGATTATCATGGGAAGCAGTTGAGTCCCGTTGGTCAGGTCGACGACACGGACCAGTCGGTAAAGGACGACGAGGAGCTGGAAGACGAGGCCATTGGCCTGGGCGGTGTAGGCACGTCGTTTGACGACCCTTATACCGATTTAAGCACCAGTTACAAGTTTCTCCAGGTCGACGGCATGCCTGGCGCCAAAAACAGCGCGCGGCTGCGTGAGCGCACGGAATGGCAGGCCATGCTCACGCAGGTACTCACCGGCGAGGTGTTTACGAGCGAGAAAACGCGGCTCAAGGGCTCGCGCACGCCAAACTATCATATTGGTGCCGAGGAGCTATGGTTGGAACTCAAAGCCAAAGTGTGCGGTCGCACAATCCCTGAAGAAAAGCAGTTTCTCCAGGCATCGCGAAGCACTGTGCCTAGCGTCATGGAGCGGGTCGTAAACTTCAAGCTCACGACCTCGGGCTACGACGATATCATGGCTCCTTACAATGAGGTGGGTGAGCTGCTGAGCACCGTCGCCAAATGCGAACAGCTGTGGCACAACAACAAGGCCATGGCCCAGGATGTGCCGATGTTTGTGCGCGAAGATATCCAGCTGCGGCTGGACGCCCTAACGGCATGGCACACGATGACGTCCAACATTCTCTTGGAGCTGAAACTGCTGCAAGATTGGAGCGGCAACGAGGAGGCGGACCCTACAAAGCCGCCGCGAGACGATACTAGCGCCGATGCGATGCCGCTGGTGGAGCGGATCATGAAGCAGGACAAGGCGCTCATGTCGATCTTCAAAAACCGGATCCAATCCTACATGTTCCCGCTGCTGCATCGGGCCCGCCAGTGCACGATTGATTATGCTGATATCTTTCTGGAGCTGGGTCTGCCGCTGTTCCACCTCTACTTGGAACCGGTGATGGCCTTCCCCCTGAAGCTTATCCGCGAAATCATCCAGCTGCGCCTGCAATATGCCCGCAAGCTGGTTAACCCCACGATGGTCATCATTGACCAGACCATTCTGCGGTTCCAAACCTATATGACGCTGGGCCTGGTGCTCACCGAAGAGTACCTGGAGCTTGCCAGGCCCCTGCTGGACAAGGGCTGGACGTTTTCGCGCCAGGACGCCAACGGCCTCAACGACACGCTGCTCGAGTGTATCACTTTTTACCTGGAGCTGCTGATCAATAAGTTTCTTGACGGCGGCAAGACATCGCTATCGTTTTTCCGCTCGTTCAAGTCGATTGAGCAGCTCGAGCAGCACTACCACTTTTTGCAAGCCACTTGTCGGTTGATTGAAGGTGGTAACATTTCAGTGGCCGAGCGGTTCACCTCGCTGCATAGCCGAGTTTTAAGCCGGTTGTTGGCGTACTGGGAGCATCAGATGGAAGGCCCGGGCAACTGGACGCAGATCGAAATCGAAAGATGGTACGCGGCCACCATTGAGAATATCCGCAGCATCCAGCGCAAGCTGCTGCGGTTCTACAAGACGCTCAGCGACAACCATGAGAATGCGATGGACTTTGCGCACCCGAAAACAAAGATGGGCGAGTTCATTTCTCTGCTCAGAGACAATGGCTTCTTTTTGGTGTTTGTAGAGTCGCTGGAGCGCCAGGGCATCTACACGTTTGCCAGCGCCAATTTGCGCGAGTCGCCGCACATTATCAAGAGCCTGCTTCAGGGCCACTCGCGCATGCGCGAGTCTCAAGAGGGCGACTCGTCCGAGCCTGGCTGCGTGCTGATTTTCTCGATCCAGGAGCCGCTGGTGTGGGACGGCGATATCTATCATTTAGATATCCCCGTGGAAAACGTCTACGGCATCGAGCAGGGCAAAGTGCGGCTGGTGTCCCAAGGTGGCTACGAGCAGCTGCGGCACGTGTGCGGCAAGTATGAGCTCAAGGACTCGCTGGAGGTGCTGCGGTCGCGGCGGTCGCATCTCAACAAAGTAGATCTCGAGCTGAACCGGATCCGCACCCTGTTTTACCGGCTGGCCATGTCGGTGATTCTTAGCGCCAAGAATCTGCGCATCAAAATCAAGCCCTACAAATGCCAGGAAACCGTGCAGAACATGTTTGCGTTTGCCCGCGAGTTTGGCCAGCGCGGGCTGTGGACCATGGACGAGCGCAAGCGCGGCCGCGTCGCCTTGAATCTCATTGAGATGTGCGTCGACTGGGTCTCGTTTGTGTGTGACGATTGTCCGCCAAATGCCTACAAGACATTTAGATGGACGGTTGTTGCGCTGGAGTTTGCCATGGTCATGACCCGCGGCATTAATATTGTTGCCATTACCGACGACCAGTTTACGAATCTGCGGCTCAAGGTTGCCAATGCCATTACTTTGCTGATCTCGCACTTTGACATCATGGGCGCGCGGTCCAAAGCGGCTGACCAGTCGCGCACCAAGCATCTGCCCCGCCAGGTGTCGGTTGTTGACCTGAAAGATGACGACGAGCTTATTGGGCTGCTGCGGAGCGGCATGCGCGAGCGGCTGGCCCAGCTTGACGCTGATCGCGACGCACGCCATATGATGGGTAAGGTGCTCGACGATACAAACACCGAGTTTGAAATTCTCAGTTTTGCGTCGTCGTTTTCGCTTACGTCCATGCGCTGGCAGCAGGGCCGGTTTATTGGCAGCGGTGCGTTTGGGTCCGTTTACGAGGCGCAGAATCTCGACACAGGCCAGCTCATGGCGGTCAAGGAAATCCGGTTGCAGAACCTGCAGTCGATCGGCCAGGTGCTCAAGAGCATCAAGGACGAGATGACGGTTCTGGAGATACTCAGCCACCCCAACGTTGTGCAGTACTTTGGTGTCGAGGTCCATCGCGAGCGCGTATTTATCTTTATGGAGTACTGTGAGGGCGGATCTCTAGCGCGGCTACTCGAGTATGGCCGCATCGAGGACGAGACGGTGATCCAGATCTACTCGCTGCAGATGCTCGAAGGTCTCGCATACCTGCACCAATCGGGCATTGTTCACCGGGATATCAAGCCGGAAAACATTCTACTCGATCATATGGGTGTGATCAAGTTTGTTGACTTTGGCGCCGCCAAGGTTCTTGCGTCCACATCCAAGACCATCTCGGGCTCGAGCCGCCGCGATGCGCCGTCTACACGGCTGGACTCGCTCAAGGGCACGCCCATGTACATGAGTCCCGAGGTGATCACCGGCCGCGGCTCAGGCCGCCACGGTAGCATGGATATCTGGTCTGTGGGGTGCTGCATTTTGGAAATGTGCACGGGGCGGCGGCCATGGGCCAGTCTCGACAATGAGTGGGCCATCATGTACCATATTGCCGCGAACCACGTGCCGCAGATGCCGACCGACGACCAGGCGTCGCCCGAGTGCCAGGCGTTTTTGCTGCGCACGTTGGAGCGCGACCCTAACAAGCGGCCGTCGGCCATGGAGCTGTTGGCGGACCCCTGGATCGTGTCGATCCGCAACCAGCTGCTAGGCAACATCAACGGCGACGGGCATGCTGCGCCGCTGCCGGCTCCACAAATCCAGCAAAACGGGCGGCCGCTCGAGTCGCTGAGCGAGATCGAGGACTCGCTCGAGGCGCCGGCCGAGGCCGAAGCCAATGCGCAGATCGAAGACAACTTGTTGCATCTCGACGAGCGCCGCGAGAGTTTGGAGAACATTGCTGAAGTCTAAGTAGATATTTATATTCGCATATTACAAGAGCACCGATGCACGAGCACCAAGAGCACGAAGGGGCATTAAATTATTCGTTGACGACGCCGAGCACGCTCAGCTCCAACGTCCAAACCCGGCGCGCGTGGATCTTGATCGGCTCGCCGTTGAGGTCCATATCAAAGTTATCCCACCAGCACTTGCGGGCCGGCTTTTTCCAGAACATGAGCAGTTTCTGGGCCGCACTGATTTCCTCGAGATTGTCGTCGGCTGGAAGCCGTAATGGTGTGACCTGGAAGCTCAAGAGGGTGGTCTTGTAGGGCTCGCGCTCGCGGAACGACCATTTGTTGGTGGCTTCAAAGCCCGCCAAACACAGCATTTGCATAAGGTGGAACTCTGGCGAGTCGGTGATCTGCAGCCCGCGCAGGCCCTCAAAGATGCCGCGCGCATTGACGAGCTTGGCGCCCACTTGCCGCTTGATAGCGTCAATGGCCTCTTGAGTCACATTAGGGTCGCCGTTGAGGCAGTAGTACTCGAGCTCCTCGCGAAGCACAATCAAGGCCGGCCGCTTCTTGAGAATGTCGGGGACGACGGCAGGGTGCAGGTGGAAGTTGGGCTCGCTATCCACGCCGCTTTCTTCGTCTACGCTGTCCACAAACCCTTCAAACTCGTTGAACGAACTGAGGGGAAGAACCCGCGGATCCATGTTGGCCATGGCATGTTCGTATACGCCCAACACATACTGGAAGCATTCGGGGCTGAAATCAACGTGCATCACGTCGTGGCTCTCTTCCATGGACACTGTTTGCGAGCCGTCGTCGCCCGGAATTCCCGCTGATAAACAAAATAGAACGCTCTCGGGGAGCTCGAGCAGCTCTTCACGATCGATACTGAACCGCTGGCCCCGCATATCGAGATGGAATATCTCGGGCATGCTGGCATTGAGCGCGCCAATCTCATGGCTCGGGTGCTGCACCTGGGTGATCACCCCTTCTTCGCTCATGTCAGCTGGAACTGTCGTTGTTAGGCGATCTAGTTGTAGTCTGTTAGCTTTGTTAGCTCTATTGTTAGTTGTTCTCTTCATTGCTAGCTGTTGATTGTTTCTGAGCTGCTCCGCTAAGATTCGGATCAGCCGATAAACAGGAAACAGCCGTTGGGAGCTCTATCTGATCTATCTGTATGTGCTCTCAGGAGTCGGAAGGTCACTCTGGAAACTTAACATTTTGATCGCTTTTCCACGCATTGGCAACATATTTTGTATGGTTACCCCGAGCAAGCAATTTCTGAGTGGCCGGGTCTCGTAGCTCCACAAACGTATAGGCCATTTGTCGGCCCAGTCGTTGGCATAAACAATCGATCTGTAGAATATCGCCAGGCTTACCTCCTGCCGATAAGTAGGTCGCCGACAAGTCGGTGGTCACTCCCGTCATAAACATGCCATTGGCAGCACAGGCCAGAGAACCGCCCACGTCCACGAGAGTGGAAAGTACCCCGCCATGCACAATGCCTAACCGGTTAGTGTGCTTGCGTTCAAGCGGAAGGTGAGCGATGACCTTGTTGGGCTCGGCACTAACGATCTTCAAGTTATTGAAAAGCACCTGCTCAATGCCTCCTCGAGTGAGCATGTCGGTCCATACCGACTTGACGAAGTTGATGCGATTCATGTCAGCTGCCTTGAGGTCGGTCTGCACTTCAATCACAGGCGGTCGTCGACCGATTTTCTTGCGGTTTAGTGGCTCTTGCATGCCGATTGTCCATCGTGGTTGATTGTTTGATAGATGTCTGTTGAATTTAAGTGCACTTTGAATACTCTATTTACAGTGACTTTACATAGCACATGCTAATCAGCTTGCATACGTTGTTCCTTCACAGCTCGGCACTCACATGCGCGAGCACATGCCAAACAACAGCAGCTAACAATCAGCATGAGCATGTGTAATAAATAATCTATAAAGTGAAGGATTAATCGAGATCTTCAGCGGCATTGTCGTTCCTTTGCAAAGGATCCAACCAGATGCCTCTGTCCAGTGGAGTCACATGCGTCAGGCCCTCCTCTGCGAGCAGTCGGATCCATTGTGCCGCGGTATCTTCATTTTCGGGAGATTCAAGCATCGAGATAGTGGCTTCGATATCCTCGCTCTTGATATAGGCCCCGCTAAGCGCAAACTCGTCTCCAACATGTTTCAAAACCGCCGGCGAAGGATCAATAACGACAATGGCCTCTTCAGGCACCGACGGCAGCTCTAGAGGCCGGTTATCACGCCAGTAACTAAACGGCGACTCGCCCTGGTAAACCGCTGCCAGGATTTCCTCTCGCGGCGATGTATAAACGCTGGTGCCAGGCAACTGTTTGCGAAGCTTCAGTTGAACAAACCGAGACAACTCTGGATTCCGGGCCTTCAGAACAAGCCCTACTGTACAATCTAAGATTTTTTCGCCAAACTTTTCAAGCCAAAAGCCCTTTGAAGACCGTTCAGGATATGGAAGGATCTTTTCATCGTCTTTGACGTACGCTTTGGATTGAGCTTGGAATAACGCTCGCCTGGACTGTCTCCGCACAGGAGCTACTATCTCTTCCAACGCCGTTTGTTCAATCGCCGATAGTTTCGCGACTTGTCGAGACGTCAACTTCATGTTTGCGGTAGCCTTGCAGCCTGTGATCTGATCAGTCTCTAATCAGCTGGATTTGAGCCTTTGGCTCGAGTACATAATCGCCTCGAGGCAAAGACTGCGGAAGCGATGAAAGGGGGTTGCCGCAAGCAAAATAATAGCAACATTTGGCCACGAAAAAAAAGGGCTAAATAATTAACAAGAAAAACCTAATCGCAGGCTATGTATGTGGTCTAGAATCGCAACATCAGAGCGGGGTACCAGCAAGGTGCCCCTCTTTGGCAAGCAAGCACGGTTGCCTCAGCAACGCGGGGCAGAAACCACGTGCATGAGATAAAGGGTAACAACACCAACATTGGAAAAACCTCCACACATCAGCTTTCCCCGCTTCTTCTGCTACCGTTAAAGCTCTGACTTGTGCCCTGTTACCACCCCCTTTCTACAATTCTATCGAATATGGCTACTGCAACCTTCAATTGCTCCTGCAGCCCCACTCTGCGGCCCGTCGGCTCCGCAGAGCCCAAGACGTGCCCGCGGCCGTCCACCCACACCCGCTCGGGCCATGTTGTTGCCTATGTCAACGACATTGAGGTTCCCAGCACCCAGGTGGGCAGCGGCGTCAATGTTTCCATGATCTCCATGGCATTGCTGCGCCGGCTCGGGGTTGCGCCCAATGTGGCCTCGCAGGGCCAAGGCGTGCAGGTATCTGTCTACGCCACGGTGCGGCTGGGCCAGGTGTCTCGGCGCACTCTTGTGACGGTGATTCCGGAAATCCAGGACTCCAAGCACCATCAGTACGATCTTATTCTCGGGTCCGACTGGTCCATTGAGATGGATCCCTCGCAGATCCGCATCTAGGAGTGAAACTTGGCCGGGCTCGCGTAAGGCCCTGCTCCAGTCTTGCTTCTAGTATACCTACTATTTCTATGATATATTTTTATATTTTAAGTGGCTTGCGCCAATAAGTTATCGGGGGAGCTTGTCCCAGAGGCCGTCCCAGAGATTGAGGTTACCTTGTGAGCGGCCATGTCGAGGCCCTGGGTTAACTAGTAGGAGTTAGCACCCCTCGAGGGCCTTGGCGACCTCATCACGACGCTGTTTCAGTTCAGGCAACTTGGCCAGCTTCTCCTTGATATCGGCGATCTCCTTTTCGACTGTGAGCCGCCGCTCGTCGCTCTTGGCGTACTCAAATGTCCATTGCGAGCCGTCGTCGCCCAGCCCGATCCGCAAGACGCATGTGTGGTAGCGCAGCAGTGAGATCCGATGGCTGATGGTGATGAGCGTGATGCCTTCCTTTTTGCACACCTCGTACATGAGTCCCTCGACGTCCTGGCTGACGGCCGAAGTGCCCTCGTCGATCACGGCAAACCGGGGCTTGGCGTAGAGGATGCGGGCGAACTGCATGCGCTGCTTTTCGCCGCCGCTGAACACGTCCTTCCACTCCTTGATGGTATCGAGACCACCCTCGCGCTCGGGAATATACTCGAGCTTGACCTTTTTGAGGATCTCCTTGAGCTCGCCGTCGGTGCGGCCACTGGCCAGCATCTGCGCGTGCGTCGAAGGGTAGATGATCTGGTCGCGCAGGGTGCCGCAGCTGAAATAAGGCCGCTGCGGCAGGAACGTGATCTTGCCTGCCGAAGGCCGCGACAGCAGCCCACGGTAAACGGGCCAAAGACCCGCGGCAATGCGGGCAATCGACGTCTTGCCTACGCCGTTGGCACCGGTAATAAGCAGATGCTCACCCGGATCGATGCGGAAGCTTAAAGGACTTGTCAATGGCTCGCCGGGGCTCAAGTCTCGAGCCAACCCAGGAACAACCACTGGCATGTCCTCGACACGGAAACCATCAAACCCGCTTTGCACAGTGCCGCGCACGTCGGCCAGACTGTATTCAGCCACCTGAGCAGAGGCATCGGCCCGCGCATAGGCATTGGCCTGCACGCGGTGCAGGGCCGCCAGCAACTGGTAAATGCGCTGCGTGTAACCGGCCAGCTCGGTCAAGTCCTTGATCGAGTACATGATGCGGCCGCCTGCATCGGCCATGGATAGCATCAGCCGCTTGTTGGTGATGAAGTCGCCCATGCGAGTTTGCTCGCGGGTGGCATGCGACATGGATGAGATACTGGCCATGCTGCGGTTGTTCCAGGTAGGCAGAAACACGGGCACCGACGCAAACAAGAAGCCTGACGCCGACCACGAGTACTTGAGAACATAGTCCTCGATGATGTTGTAGACAGCCGTGGCCTTGAGCACCTTTGTGATGTGGGCGGCCAGCGCGTCGTAGCTGGTTTGCAGAGTGGTGCGCTCAATCGCGGCGCCGTCGTAAAACGCAATCTCCTCCGAGTTGGTGATGAGCCGCTGCTGGGCGTTGCGGTACTCGCCCTCTAAAGCGGCCTCGCGGGCAGCCAGCCGACCAAACGGCGGGGCCACGCGCTTGAGAACCAAGGCAGTCAGGCCGTAGTTTAAGAAAATGCCTGCCAGCGCGGTGCGGCCGAGGTTGCGAGACAGCTGCCAAGCGAAAAACAACATGTCGATACTGGGCTTGCCGAGATTCGAGTACAATGCGGCGGCCGCGTCGCAGAACGTGTTGAGGTCGCTGGTGATGTAGTGGTCGGCTCCCTCGATGCTGCCGTCGATGTTGGTGAGCTTGTAGTACTCCATATCCGGGCCCAAATACATGTCGTGGATATATCTGACCAGGCGGGTGCGGAAGTCCAAAGAGATGCGGCCCTCCAAGTAAGAAATCATGGCGTTTGTGTAGGACGCCGGCACGGCCAGCAGCAGCCACTCGGCGATGCCCTTTAAAAAGTCTTTGCCTCGCGCGGAAATCAGGTACCGGACGATTCGGCCGTCGAGGTTCGCAACAACAAGCGACAGGTAGGTGCGGAACGTCAACAGCACCACCTGCAGGAACATGAGCCCGACGACCTTGCTGCGAACGCTGGGCACGAGAATGGCGAAAATTGCCCTCAGCTCTTTGAAGAATTGGCTGCCGCTGCGTCGCTTATGGCCATTTTTGGCGCTGGTCTTGAGACAGCTCTTGAGCCCCGGTTCCTTAACCTCGGCCGGGGTTACAAACAGCCGGCGGTGGGCCTCGTAGGTCGACTTTTTCGTGGGTTTGATGTCCACTTTGGTGAACCGGCCTTTATAGGGCACCCAAAGAACCCGATTTCCGTTCTTTGATGTTGTTGCCAAAAGGTTCTGCGGCGGCTTTCGCACGGTTTGAATCCGCCGGGCCAGGTACTGCCGAAACGCAAACACGGCCACGAGAATGGCCACCATGAGCCTGCGGCCGTCGTTGCGGAGGAATTTGCGGAGCTTGGGGCCAAGTTGGCCATCTTGACGACTCATTGCTGCCAGCAGCTGGGCAAGCCTACTCAGGGAGCGGCCAAGCGCATACCGGTAGGCGCCTGCCAAAGTCGACTGAACAGGCATAATGACAAACCGGCGGGAATCGTGGGGAAGTACTCGGCTAATGCGGGGCAGGTGCTTGGCTCTGGTCCCAGCTGGTTCTGCTTAGCTGCTTAGTTCCCAGCTTATTTCCGATGTGCTGCTAGTAGGCGTCTGTAGGCACTCTATGGAGAGCCAGTACTGACGCCTTTACAATATAGAGACAACATAGAGACAGAGCCAGAATCAGTTACAATAAACGCAAAAGCGCAAATCTAGTTGGGTATTATTCGAATGTTAAAATAGGGCAGCCTCAAAACGAGTCCAGCGTCAGGCTGCGGGCAATCGCCGAACTATCAACCACCTGCTTGAACTCGGCAAACGACAGGCAGCCATCGCCGTCAAAATCGGCTTCTAGAATCGTTTTGTCGACAATCTGCTGTAGCTGTGTGTTTTGGAGATTATTGCCTACCATGGCTTTGAGAACAATATAAAGCTCGCCGTTGGACAGCTTGCCGTCGCCATCGATATCGTAGACGTTAAACGCGAACTTGAGCTTTTCCTCGCGATTACCCTTGGACGAAAACACGCTCAGGGCAGTGATGAACTCGCCGAAATCAATCGTGCCATCGTTGTCGGCATCAAACAGCTCCATCAGCCGCGTGGCCAGCGGGTTGCTTTGAATGGCGGGGATCGACAGAAACTCATCCTTATCAATGGTGCCCGACGCATCCTTGTCCATTTTCATGAACCGGGCCATCAGCCGCTGCATCTCTTCATGGCTGAAATTGGTGCTCTCCACCAACGCATTCATGTTGGATGACATTAGTGAGTATCCCAGCTGCCGCCAGCCTGATGTGCCGAGAGTGAGAGGACTCCGCCGAGGAGACTCCTCAGCAAGCGCCAGCTAACCATAAAAAGTGGAAATGCAATGTAGTGAGAAATATGAAGGGAGAAATATGTAGGTAATAGAAATACGGTATTTATCATGAGCAATAGTGGAGGCCTTAGTCGCGCTCCTCTTGCAGCTCTATTGACCGGGCCTCATCGACTCCTCGCGGGACGTCGACCTGCCCAAATACATAGGCGGCCGCGAAAAGCATTCCCAGCAAAAAGTAGAAAGTATAGCGGATGTTGTGGGTCTTGTCAGTGATGAGGCCCGTGATAGTCGGGCCCAGCACCGACGATCCCTTGTCGGTGACCGCAAACAACGCGTAAAACATGGTTTCATGGCCGCGAGGAATCATCAGACCATAAACCGAGCGGCACATGGCGTTGAGGGCACCCAACGCAACGCCGTACCAAGCGGCAAGCAAGTACATTTCCCAGGGCTTTTTCAAGCCCAACACGGGCGAAAAGAAGCCAAGAATGCCATAGGCAGGAATGACTGCGGCTGCAAGGGCTATAATCACAATTGTTTGAATAGGGCTCTTTGTTTTCAAGCGGCCCACCACGAGTGACCCAAACACGCCGAATATCACCATCAACAAGCCGATGCCAGCCAGGGCGGGCGTGGCCATTTGCAGGTTACCGCGAGCAAACAGAACGGCCGTGGAATTGATAGTGGTGATGGCGTCGCTGATCACAAACCAGGCCACTAAAAAGACAGCAATGTCGCGCATCTCTTTGACTTTGAGCAGCGTCTGCCATAGCGATTTCCAGCCGTAGCCCACGTTCTCCAGCAACGTCGACGAATCAAAGCCGCTCTGCCGCGTTTGCTTAATGCTGGGAAGGTAGAGCGCTACTGGGATTTGGAAAACAAGCCACCACAAACCAACAAGCGCAATCACCACTTGAAGCATGTACGTGCTATCCTCTGACGGCCGGTTTTTGAATAGCATAAACATGGTGATCACCTGTACCAGCAATGCCGCCAGGTATCCGATAGCCACTCCGCGACCCGAGACCCGAGCAGAGATTTTGGCCGTGTCTACCTCGTCCAACTCGCCGCACGCACCGCCAAACCGGTCGTATTCGGCTTGGGCATGGCGGCCCTCGTCGTCGGCGACCTTGTCGACCAGAAAGGGCAGAAACGCGTTGCCACACACGGAAACAGCGCCAAACGAAGCGTTGGCCACAACCGCAAGCAGAGCTGCTGCATAGTAATGGCTCGTGGTGATGCCATACATGGCAATTGTCGATAATGCACCGAGGATCGCAAATCCCACCAACAGGCGCTTGCGATGGGCACCTCGGTCGGCCACGCCCGACATTGACACCACCAGCAGCGTTTGCACCAACACCGAGAACGAAAACGTGTACAACGGCAGGCTCGCAGTGTCGATATATGTCCAAAGAACCCGAACCACGCACTGCGGCGGAGGCAGCGGAATAGGCACGAGGCCGGGGCTGTCGGTGGGCACGTCGTGACATGGGGTTCGGAGATCCACTATCCAAACCGCGTTTTTGCGAGCCAATTGCTCGAGAAAAAGGGGCACATATGTTGCTACCGCCGACACAATGAACGGCTCGGCGGCAAAGCTGTACGCATACCAGCCGATAAGCTCTCGCATGTCAGCAGGGATCCCCACAGCTCGTGGTTGAGCTGGTTAGGGTCTGTGCTGGTTCGACTTGTATAGGGTGTAATAGATATGCTAGGTAGATTAATGAGCATTATAAAAGGCTCTCTGGGGACTATATGCGAAGTAATTCAGGGCTTTGCGGGGACTCTTTGGTTTAAAGTGGAGGCTCTAGAGGCTCACCCCACATTAGATTCGTGCAGATTTGTGTCCGACAAGATGTAGATGGGAGAATTAAACGTGAACAAACAACTTGCCCTTGGATTGGATCTGGCGCGACGCAAAAACAGCCAACGCAGATGCGACCATGGCGATGCCCGAGCACACCTTCATCCACAGGTATCCATGAAGATTTACAATGATACCGGCCATGGGCCCACCGAGAAGAACACCAACTGTGCAGAAGAGGAAGCAGAACCCGAGGCGGACGCCGAGTTTGCCCATATTTGGGGTCATTTTCGAAACCACTGCGCCCGGCAGCGACACAATGGGCCCCGAGAAGAAGCCATACAGCAAACTGAACACAATCATGCCGCCGATATTGTGGACGCCGATCCAGCAAAAGTCAAGAATGCCACACACCAGCAAGCAAGGAATCAGGACATTGAAGGGACCAAACTTGTCGGCCAGGAAGTTGGGAAGCACCCGGCCAACCGTGGAAGCTGCATTGAAGATCGAGGTGATGTAGATGGGCACATTGGAATTGGGAGCCACATGCACTGCGTTTGCTTGCACATAAAACATAGTCACAAAAAAGCCAAAGAACCCCAGCGTTTGGCCAATACAGTAGATGACCATTTCGATGTCCTTGAACGACTCCAAATCAACCAGACCAACGACCTTACGAGGCGGCACTCGGCGCTTGCACACGGCAAACGAAATCAGTCCCGTTCCCAAGACAATAAAGCCAATGATGCGGGCCGACCAGCCAAAGCTGATTTCGGTAATTAGCCGACGCACGGCGATAGGATAGATCACGCCGCCCAGCGACGAGCCCGAGGCGGCCATGCCAATTGCCAGGCTTCGACGAGTACTAAAGTAGGGCGCAACCATGCCAACGCCGACAAGGAATAGCATGGCGGCACCAAGGCCAAGCACAATGCCTTGAGCAAGAATCACTTGCCAGTATTCCTTGCACAGCGACAGCATCATCATGCCAAACGACTGGGTGACGCAACCAGCAAGCGCCATGTACTTGATGAATCCCATATCCATTAAGGGCGCAAACATAACTCCCCCAAACAGAGTGAGGGCGCCGATCAACGCACCAATCCACGAGATCTGACTAGGGGTCTCATTGGACAGCAGGCTCGTAGTGTAGTATTCCTGGTAGGTACCGTAGGTGTTGACGAGACCCCAGCTGTTAAAAAAGGCCAGAAAGCCGCCTAGGACCTGAAGCCAAGCAACGGTGCCGCCGTTTGGAGGTGGAGGCAGCCCCGCGGGGCCCGGCGGCCCAGGGGCAGCAGCAGGCTGCGTTTGTGGGGCAGGCAAGTTCTTGGCACTGGCCGAGTCGGAAGTTGCGGGGGAAATGCTTTGCTTTTCCACGTCGTGGTTGGTGGAAGATCCGGGGCCACTGAAAACCATATCAGTGAATAAGGATACTTTGGAGGAAACGGCGATTGCTAGGCACTTTATAGCGCGGAAAAACGAAGAGATAGGGTCAAGGGTCGCTGACTATGCGTGCATACCTAGCCGATCAAAACGGCGCGGTTTAGGGCCGAGAGTCAACACAATCGCGGTTTGCGGGGCCGGCCAGGGCTGAACAATGACTGACCTCGGTGCGCCAGGGTTTAGACAATCTCAATTAATGACATTTAACTGGTAAAAGTCGGGCAATCTCGACTAAACGACAGTGGTATGCTCAGAAGGTAGCTAATGGTTGCCACCAAATTTGGATCGGGGCGGTTTCGGCGTCGCGCGGGTTAGGGCCTGCATCGACGGCCCAGCATTGGCGGGTCCTCATTGCGATGCCAGTACGTACAAACAGTTTCTTGTTGACAGTGGCCTCGGCTGTAGAAAGATTTACCGGCAGAAACGCCAGGAACCCGTAGTTTGGGCACGGGAATCCCGGAACCTGGCTCTGGTTGTGCCTCGATGACTAGACGACTCATGCACTATTTGTAAAGGTGCTGTAGCGTTATGCACGTCACGAGCATAGGCCAATTTTGGTGAAACGCGGCGGATTCACAGACCGGTACGGATTCCGCCATATCTAACTAGCTGATAATTGCCTGAAAAGATCTAGGCCCCGGAGGATTCTCGAAAATCATTCGGTAGTGGCGCTACCACTTGCCGATCACCAGATGTGGGGTAGCCCTTAGTAACTGGGAGGCCATGGATCCGTTTTTGCGAGATGCGCTGGTGCGCATTCTTCGCGGCACTCGCAATGGCGCCGTGTATGGCGCCAAAGTTAGGTTTGCCCATGCGATGGTGATGGCGATATTGTTTGGACGAGCGCCTTGGCCCGCCCGTATCAAGGGAGTTATACTGGCAACCGCCAGGCATGCCTGGACGCTGGCGAGGTTTGCGTTCACGTACAAGTCGATGCTTCTTGCCCAGGCCCTTTTGTTCAAGCGCAAGCGCACGGCGGCTCTAGGCACGGCAGCGTCGGCCACGCCCAGCGAGACGTTTATTGCTGGTGCGGTAGGAGGCTTGTTGGTGTTTGGCTCGAGCCCGCAGCCGGTGGCCGAGCAGATTGTCTTGTATCTGATTTCCCGGGTCTTGGTCGGGGCCAGCAGGCACTATAGTGCCGGCACAGTGCTGGACCAGCCGCAATATAAGCACCGGGCCTGGCAGTTAACCAGTGCCATTGCCTGGGGCAGTGTGATGTACCTGTTCCATGTTGATGCCGACGTTCTACACTCGTCGCTCGCCAAATCCATGCGGTATTTGTACCTCAAGAGTGACGATATTGAACTGATCACGCTGGACAATTTCTTTGGAATTTTGTAGGCTACACATTTTCGAGTCTACTCAAAGTAAACACAAGTCGATAAAAACAGTCGACAAACTCGCAAACAAAGCCAAGAAAGTGGAAGTATTTTTACTCAGTATAAAAAAAAACCAGATTTTAGGGATTCCCGCGCAAGTAAAGCTCACAACAGGACAAGATAGGTAAAAAAAAGGTGGAATATATAGCGGGAAGCCATTCCAAAACCGTGCCGCCAAAGCTCCAACCGACCCCGCACAGTCGGGACACGGATGGAGAAAAACAGGCACAATCAGATTCGGCGAAGGGGGAAATGAATTTACACTGCCGCCGATCTCCACCCCCTTCAAAAAATCGGAGGCAGGTATTTTTTACGCACCAGGTCAGACCTGGACGTGGATCCATGGACCGTGATCTAGGATCGGTGGTGTCACAGCTGAGAGACCTCAGCAGAGAGATCTCAGCGGCAACAGGTCATAACGGTCGAATTGAGGACTCGTACAAGTCAACGAATTCAAAAGACTTATAGAGAAGTCAGGAGACTCCGACTCAGACGGGCGTGCGGCCCAACGGCCAGGCATTTGGCCTAACGCCCCTTGGGCACAAACGGGACGGCGGTCTCGATCTGGAACTTGGGAGTGTCGTCGTCTTCGTCGTCGTTTTCAAAGTTGTTTTTGCCGGCCTCCATGCGGTCATCCCAAGGAAGCACCCAGCGTTCCCAGTCATGGGCTAACCGCACCTTGTTGCCGACAATCTCGGCCGACGGCGCCCACCGGCAGGCCTCGACAACCAGTCCGAGGTTGCCGCCCGAGAGAGTGCGCACGCGGTTGAAGTTGGCAAGCACCTTGATGGGGATGAGGCCGTGAGAGTTCATCTGGCGGCGCAAAAACAGGTCCTTGCAAAGGTTCTCGATGCTCAGATAGTACTCCATCTGCTGCACCAGCAGCCCCAAAGCAATGTCGTAGGGAGAGGTGGCCAGCGGCACCGGCGCCGGGTAGTAGGGCGACTTGGAGATGTCAATGCTGCCGCGGCCGGCCCCGGCATTGTGATGGTGGCCGCCGGCGTTGCCATGAGCGCCATTATCCTTCTTGCGCTTGTAGTTGCCGTTCTGGCTACCGTTGGCCTTGTGAGGGCCGCCGGCGCTGCCGTTTGCCGACGCTGCCGCCGAGGGTTGGGAGCCGCCAGCGGCGCCACTGGCGTGGTGAGAAGAACCGTGCGACGAGCCGCCCTGGGTGGAGGCGGCACCATGCGAATGTGAGCCGTGGCCCGAGCTGTTGGCGCCGGTGTGGCTGCTGCCGGCGTTGCTGCCGTTGTTGGCGGCGTTGGCGTTGCCCGAGCCCGAGGCGTTGCCCGAGCCGGCGTTGCCCGAGTTGTGATGGCCACTCTTGCGGCCGCCACCGCCTTGCTTGGGCCGCGACTTTTGCTTTTGCTTGGCCTGTGAGCCCGACCCTGGCGGCGGAGTGGTGGTCACTATCGGGGTGTAGGGGACCCACTTTTCCTTGCCGGTGGTGCGCTTGGGGGCATCCTTGGGCAAGTCCTTTTTGTCGTCTTTCTTTTGGCTAAGGGCCGCCGAGTCCACCGACGCAGGAATCGGTCTCGGCGCGGGCGCAGCGCTTGACGATGCCTTGGCCCACGGCGAGCTCGACGGCACCGGCGCGGGGGCCAGGCGCACCGGCGTGAATGCGGGCGCCTTGGCGGCAGCAGTGGCAGATGGGGCATCGCCGCTGGGGGCGCTCTCATCAGAAGCGCCCGATGCAGCCGAACCACCCGCCGCAGCAGGCTTCGAGGCGGACCCACCGGGGGCGGTCTCGGAGCTTTCGGTCACGGGTGCGGATGCGGGTGCGGCGGCGGCGGCCGGGGCGGAAACGGAGGGGGCGGCTCCAGCCGGCGAGGCCGCGGAGGCGGTTTCGGACGCAACCGAAGTATTTTTGGATGCCGAACTTGCAGCGTCACGAACGGGTTCTGCGCCAGCCATCTGTTACAAATCAAACTTTTTCGACCTTTACGCGGTGGGTGAAAAAGATCAACTAAAAATTGTTACGTTCTTGGGAATTACCCGACACTCGACGAAAAATGCCTATTACGTCATCAGTTAGGGCAGCGCAGCCATTCACATGCGGCCGGCAGCGCCTGGGGTAAGCCACCAGACAGCGGTGGGTAAGACACTGCGGTGGGTAAGCTGAGTCTTGAGCCATCAAAGGAACAATAGTGGAGCACTGAAACTGAATTGAGTGCCTTTTCATACACCGATCCAACCGACCGTACACAATGAAATCGTCTTTATGCCGAATGGCTACTCGTCGCAATGTGAGCCCCATTCCTCGCATCGAGATCCTTCCACCTTTGCCGCTATATCGGCGGATTCTTAGAGCCCACCGGAATCTCCCCGGCCCGCAGCGGTCGCTAGGTGATTCCTACGTCAAGAACGAGTTTCGGCTTCATCGCAACATCGATAACCCGGCCCAGATCATCGGCTTTCTTTCCAGCTGGCAAAAGTATGTAGAGGCCATTGCCGGCGATAAATGGAAGCACGAGAAGCTGGATATGGACACCATTGAGCGCCTGGAGCCCGAGAAGGTGGTGCAACTGTATGAGCTCATGCAAGCTGCCCAGGACAAAGACTCGGAGTATAATTCCATTCCCGAGGTCGAGTTGCCTCGCCCGGACTCGTTAAAGTAAATAACATGATTTTATCGAAATATTATCGATGCCTTATCGACCTAACTGAAAGCTTGAATTGGTTTTAAGCTAAAATAAGCCAACAAACCCCTACTTTAGCCGGCATCTCGCAGCACCCACATCTCTCCCACAGGCCCCCTTTGAATCAGCAGCTTATGGCCCACGATGGCCGGCGAGTAGCGGCCGCCAGTATTCCGTTTTCATCGCTGCCAGATTGGCCCCAATGGACGTTTATTGCTAACACCCTGAAAATAGAACCCAACCAGGTTGTGTTGGGAACTTTTCAAGATAAACCGGCCATTATTGTGCGGGTGGATGCTACTACAGCTGCGGCCTGCCCGGTGCGTGAATGGCCGGAACCAGAGGAGTTTAGCGGTGATCAAGAGCCTTTGCCAAGTGCAGATCCCGAGCTTCCGTGGCTTATAGAGCCTAAATGGAGTGATAAACAGGTCGTCGTGGATATGAGTCCGAGTATCGACTTGTCCATTCTTGAACAACGATACCGAGACAGCATGTTTGGCGTGCCTATTGAGTTTTTTGCCAAATCGGCCCTGCCTCGCGTGAGGGCAGGAGCATCTAATGAAGAGTTTGAGAGAGCCTTGACAACGCTGGTTCGGCCACCCGAGGTCTTGGATGCAAAATACCACCAACAGCAGTTCCAAGGCGACGAGGTGGCTGCGTTTGAGGCCTACAAGGCAGACTTGCAGGTTCCGCTGAACCAAGCTCTCAAGGATCTTTTGGAACGAGAAACCCAGCTACAGGTGGTCGTGCTGATGGAGCTGTTGACGATTTCGCCGGCCCATGAACCACTGCTCAATGCCCATTTTGATCGCCTGTGTATCTGGCAGGCCGTTTCCGGAGGAACAGTGGACAAGGTCAAGCATTTCTGTACCAACGTGCTGCTGCCGTTTTACCGCTCACGGCTCCCCGACAAGGTGCGGTTGCTGGCCAAGACGTGCCGGGGAGTTGTGTACGGCAGCCAAAAGCCCAAGCTGCTGAAGCGAAGCAGCAAGCCCAAGCCCGAAGCGGCGACTGGACCAACCCAGATGGCGCTGGCGCAGGTATTTCGATCCATTTCGGGGCCCGCGGCGGTTGCTCGCGCATCAACGCCGGCCGCCGAGCCGTCGCTTCCAGAACCCGAGAACAAGCTGCAGCAGGCAAGTAAACAAGCAAGATCATTTTCAAGGTCTGTGCTTGCCAGCCATCGCCGACAAGTCGAGGTCAGCTTCGGCCGTATAGTACCTGGTGCGCCGGTTGCCAAGCCGTCCAAATCGATGCCCGTAAAGCGGGTCGCCAAGGCAAAAACCACCCCAGCGGTGCACGTCACAGCCACGCCTCGCAAATCTCGGAAACTGGATCTTCCAAAAGAACATATTCCTCTCGATCTTGCTGCCATAGACAGCAGCACCGACGATGATCAGGAGTAACCGCCAGGATTGCTATCAGAAGTAACGACCAGGATTAATTTATTAGTAGCTTGCTAGTCTACATGCTCAACCTTCAAGCACCTATTCCTGGGAAATATTTTTAATGCCGTGTGACAGAAACAGGTCTGTAGGGCCCTCGCCAAACTTTTCAATCATAGTTTCGCGGCTTTCTTCGCCCGCGGAAGGCGACTCCAGCAGCTTGACGGCAGCCACAAGCGCGCCCTGCAGCTTTTCCTTGGCCAACGGGTTATCTGCCTCGTCGGCCCTTTCCATCACAGGACCGTACCATGCCTTGATATTGCCAAGAATAATCACGCGCACAACCTCGTCGCCAAGCGCAGTAAGACCAATGACCATGCCGTAGAGCGAGGCGGCCGGACGGCCCACGTCCAAAAAGCCCTTGAGCAGTGTGCGAGTCAACCGCGGCCGCAGCGTGTAGTAGACGCTGCTGAACTGCTCAGAGATGCTATGGAGAAGCGAGGCCGAGTAGTCGCGGACCGCAAACGACTCGGCATTGTCACTGGGGCCCAGCTGGCGGGCCACGAGAATCGTCAGCACCGACGGCACGATCTGGTGCACATAGGGCTCGACGAAAATGGCCGGGTTGGCCAGCAGCGCCGCCACCACGTCCAGCATCGTTGTGAGCACCGACAAGTTTGTCTTGAGGTTGATGGAGATTTTCTCCTGCACAAACTGCACAAAGTACGGCGTGAGCTGGTGCAGGCCCGGGTCGTTGCGCAGGGAAATCAGCGCAACGTCCTTGTTGGTGTCGCTGAGAAGCGCCCCCACCACGCGGTCAAAGTACAGCTGCAGCTCTTTGGAGATCATGTGCTTGACCAGCGGCCGCACGTCGATGTCCTGCGTCAACGTCAACGTCGAGTGCGTGGTCTGCGATCCCCGGATCTGCGGCGGCAGCGCCTTGACTTCGCTGGCGTGCGGGTTCTGCGGAATCGCCGGCTGCACGCCCTCGATCGCCAGCCAATGGGCGGTGAACGTCGGTTCCCGCGGCACCTTGGGGATGGGCTCGTTAATTAGGCGGTCAAAGTCGACCTCCTCGTCGTTGCCCAGATAATAAAGCGTTTGGCCGGGACCCACGATGGCCTCTTTGTAGCAAACGGGGCGCCCCGTTTCGTAGCCGAATAGCGGCTCGACATTCAACACCCGCAGAGCCGCCGCAATGTCCTTGCTGGTGAGCGTGGTGCGCTTAGAATGGCGCATGAACTTGAGGGCCTGCTCTACCACCTCGTGTATCCGGTATTCGATGTCCATCGCCAGCGTCTTCGCCACCTCGTCGGGGAGATTTGCCACGCCCAGCGCCTCGGCGGCATCCTTCACTGTGTCGGACGGCGACCACAGCGTGTACGAGCTCTTTACTGACATCTGGGGGCTGACAGTTGGTGCTCGCGCTGACAGTTCGGGGTTAAGCTCCCAAGCTAACCTTTTGCAGCTTATATGCATAAACTATTTTTTGGCAAACAAGCCACATTGGCCGCCCCGAATCTATGGCGGCGGGCGATTTCCGCCCAGCAGATAAAGGGGGCGTTTGGGGTTGAAATGGCCGCCGTCGACCTCCACAGCACGCTTGTGAACCAAACAAGTCCCGAGGGCCTGGCCCAGCTGGCCGACATCAAAAAACTCATGGCTGCATACGGCCAGCTCCACGACAATGGGGCGTTACTTCCCCGGACAATGGAGAGTGTGGTCAATGCGTTGGGCCGGTCCGCCAAAGACTGTTCGACGATTCTTCGATCGCTACCCTCGCGCTCCAAACAAAAGGTTACTGCCGATGTGTTTTCTCGCTTGAAAGAATGCTGTGACCAGGTTGCCGCTGATATCATTGCCGGAACGGCTCCGCGGAGTGCTCGCACGATGGGCACGCTGCTGTCGTGCTACGAGCTCGTGGACCCGGCAGGTGGAGTCGAGTTTTACAAGAATGCAGAGGCAGTGGAAGTGACTGGCTCGGTGATTCCCTGCATGGTAAAGGCAGAGATTCCGTTGGATGTTATCGAACAGGCCTATAATGTTTCCACGGTCAAGCATCCGCGGTTAATGGCGGCTATGGTATGGGCTTACCTGGTTAATGATGAGCCGGAAAAGGCTTTGGACCTTTATAAGGAGATCGACCAAAACCAGCCATCTGTGCGCACGTATTTGTTAAATGTGTTTGTTGGCGATGCCCCTGCTGAGCTTGGTACCGTGTTCTTTGAAAACGCTCATACCGCCCCGCATGCAATGGCCATGACCCGCTATTTATCCCGGCTCTGGGAACAGGACCCCAATGTTGACCGGCAACTGCATGCTTTTCAGAAATACTTGGAGCTTGCGCGAGGAGCGTCCGAGGCCCAGATCAAGACATTGACATACCAAGTTGTGGGCAATGTTCTTGATACCGATGCGATTAATGAGACAGTACATGAAAACATTGAGAAGCTGGTGACCATCTACAGAACGCTTCCTCGGCATACGGTGTTCTTGAATATCCTTTTGACGCAGATCACCAACAAGTGGCCCAATGCCAACGATCTTGCCGTAGCGATTATGAAGTCGTATGGAGCTGAGGGCGACCCGGTCTCGTTTCGAGTTAGACTCAATGCTTGCGAGGGACTGGACTTTCCCGAGAAAACCAAGCTAATCGAGCGCTTATGGGAAGCCCGCTGCTCACTGGCCGAGCCGCTTAGAGCCTACGACTGGATGGCGCTTGGGCGGGCCGACAAGTTTGGCAGGTTTTTCGAAGCGGAATGGGAGCCCAAGCGGCCGTTTGAAAGAGATGTTCGGAACTTCCGACGGGCCCATGGTATCTAGCTGGCGAAACGTCCTAAACCAAAAGTTGATTTATTTTAAACTTGTACATATACGCTTTAGACACTTTAGACGCTCTATACAGCTCTAGTCCAGTCCTGTCCCAAGGTTAGTAGGAGGCAGCTGAAAAATCCTTAGTAACCTTTTCAATGTCGTTTCGGCCTGTGAACGGCGGCCTTCGGTCGGCCAAGTGGCTGCGGAATTTCAAATACGGACCTACCGTCACGGCGTTTCGGAACCTCGAGAGCGGCCAGGTCCTGT
The DNA here is from genome assembly GCA_030563925.1 of Wickerhamiella sergipiensis. Lineage (NCBI taxonomy): Eukaryota > Fungi > Ascomycota > Dipodascomycetes > Dipodascales > Trichomonascaceae > Wickerhamiella > Wickerhamiella sergipiensis. The sequence goes on from JAJMKN010000003.1 coordinate 362,890, forward strand.
TCACGCAGACGCTGAACCCCCAGCCGTTCTACATCAAGCAGCAGTTCCGCTGGCCCAACTGGCAGAACAAGCGGCCTACTGTGCGTAGAGATATCTGGCGGCCGCTTGCGGTGGCCGAGGTGCCTTCGCACGAGCAGGCGGTCCAGCTTTACCAGAACCTCGTGGAGCTGCGCACGATGCGGGACCGGACACAGCGCGACAAGGCGCGGGCTTGGCGGAAGCAGTCCGACGAGGGAAATATCTGGTTTTGGAACCAGTACCGCCCCACTTATACCCAGGAGGCGGTTGCCGATCTGGTCAGTGCGATTTCGGCCATGGACACCAAGGCCACTGTGCACTGGGAAAACGAGTATCGCAAGGGCAGCGACAAGGAATGGGAAGCTGTTGATGTGGACCATCAGGTGCTGCCACGCCATAACCCGCGAGAACAGTACGTTGTGCTGAACCAGATCCGCATGGACTCGTTCAAGCGGGCCAGCGAGAACCAGGCCAGCCGGACGCAGGAGCAGCAGGCGGCTGCCGACGCTGCCCGGGCTGCCGGCGAGCCTACTCCTCGCGACAAGGTGCTGGAGCAGCGCCAGGCCGCCTACGAGCGCCGGCAGCGCGTGCGGGCTGCTCGCAACACCCAGCTCCAGCAGGTGCTTGATGCCCGGCCCGAGCTGCAGGACCTCGAGGCCAAGAAGGCCATGATCTCCAAGGCCGAGCTGTCGCTTGCCGATGCCAAGGCCAACTACGACCATTTCCTGCCCCACGGCCAGCGTGGTGCTGCCAAGGCGCCCATCAAGCTGCGCGAGCGGGCGCTGCGCCAGATCAAGCGCGTGTACCGCCAGGCCAAGCACCAGGTGGCTCGCCAGAACAACAAGCGTCGCGTGGCCCAGCCCAAGGCCCGTCTGCTGCGCCGCTAAAGATGCGGTTAATTTTAAAAAAAGATTCTATGGGCTTAGATGCCTACGAACAGTATATAACCTCGCCTGTATATATCCAAAATATCGAGGTCCTGCGCAGGGTTAGAAACCCTACCTTCGCCGCGGCTGCGGTCGGTTGTGCAACCGCCAAGGTGGGTATTGGGGGCAAATCATTGTGAAATAAATCACATTTCAAGGCGATCATCACAACAACATAGCTATACTTCTCATTTTGCTATAGCGCTATTTTGCCTGTAGTGCATACGGAAGAATTTTTTTTTTCCCTCGTGCCTCCGTTCCCCCCCCACCTGCACAGCATAACTGAGGTAACAAAGGCTTATACATCTAAAGTCTCAGCGTGCTGCCGATGATCAACCTAAAACGGCCGTGGACTCTGGCTGTGGGCTATGGCCGCATCAAAATCCCCTTGGTTGCGATATTACCGGTACTTTTGCTGGTCGCGCTCGTGGCCTCGACGGTGGTGAAGACGCGCAATACGAAAGTGGCCGACAGAAAAGGATTGGTCGGCACCGTGGATCGCCCGTTTTACGTGGGATGCCGCGATCCCGACACATCTGCGCCGCGGGCGAATGCAACAATTGTGATCCTGGCGCGCAACAGTGATTTGCAAGGTACGCTTGTGTCTGTGTCGTCGTTTGAGCGCCATTTCAACCGCTTCTTCCACTATCCTTACACGTTTATCAACGATGAACCATTTTCAAAGACGTTTACGGAAACGGTGTCGCAATATATCAGTTCTACGGCAGAGTTCCACCAGATCGCGCCCGACGACTGGAATTTCCCCGCCGACGTCAACGAGACATGGATCGAGGAGTCGCTGCAGCGGCAGGGCGACGAGAGTATCATGTATGGCAAGATGAAGTCTTATCACCAAATGTGCCGGTACTTTTCCGGCAAGTTTTATGAGCATCCTGCGCTACAAAAGTACGAATGGTACTGGCGCGTGGAGCCCGACATCCAGTTTTACTGCGATGTCACTTATGATGTGTTTACGGAGATGGAGAAGAATAACAAGGAATACGGGTTCAATGTATTTATCGAGGAGTTCCGGCCAACCGTCTGGAACCTGTTCAGACACACCGAGTCGTTCCGCAGAAGGCACGGGATTGCCAAGACCGACTTTTGGAAGGCCATTACTTCGTGCCGAGACGCAACAACTGACCTCACCTCGCAAACTACCTCCATGGCCAGCGGCACTGCCAAGCCTACCGTCAAAGGAGGGAACGATTATATGGATGGCTGCCGATACAATCTTTGCCATTTCTGGTCTAATTTCGAGATTGCGCGTGTGGGGCTCTGGAAACGGCCCATCTATCAAGAATACTTCAAGACGCTTGAGGAGGCCGGCGGCTTTTGGAACGAGCGATGGGGTGATGCCCCCGTACACACTCTGGGCGTCGCGCTTATGCTCAATGCATCTCAACTGCATTATTTCCGGGACATTGGCTACCAGCATACAAACATCGGCCATTGTCCTGGAAATGCGGCCAACCAGATCCCCTTGTCAAAATACGGCGAATACAACCAGTATGATGAGTATTGGTCGCAAACCGATGAGCCGATTAAGAACGGCGTGGGTTGCCGATGCCGGTGTCCCAAAAACTCGGAAACAGAGGGGCATTTCTGCTTTCAAAAGCACATGTCGAAACTGTTTGGCGGCTTTGTCCGTGAAAACGATTACGGTGAGTATCCATAGTATTAAAATAATGATAATAACTACGCTGTGCCGTTGTAGGTCAACGTACTCCTAGATGTGACACTACTAATAGCCTCTACCAGAGATACTGCCACAATTGCCAGTACTACTACTACTACTACTACTGCTACTACTACTATAGAAGAGGGAAACGAGCTGAAGAGAAACGAAATGCAAAATCTAATTATGAATACTTATATAACAGAGAAAAGGGTAAAAAATGGAGAAAAAAGCACACCGCAGATGCTAAACATGGACAAATAAATAAGAAGCCGTGGATGGCGAAACATGGGCTGCGTATGCTTCAACTCCGGTACGATGAATGCTTCATGCGGATGTGGCGGCTAAGCGCGTCCTGACGACTAAAAGTCTTGGAATGCTCTCCGCACAGATCACAGCGGAACATTTTGCGAACCTGAGCATGGATGGTTTCCTGGTGGCGGGCAAGATCGTAAGGCCGCGTAAACGCCTTATGACAGGGCTCGCCAGAGGGAAGCGTCATCTCACAGCGGTGATTGCCGTGGGGAGTTTTTCTCCGACGGATCTCAGAGGTGCGCTCCTTCAATGGAGCAACCGACTCCTCTTCAAACGCATCGGGAACGTAAACGTCGTCGTCTTCGACCTTCACAGGCGGGTCGTCATAGGTGTCGACCGACTCCTGCGGAGGCGTCAGCAATCCATCGCTCTCGTAAATGATCGGGCTGGCCGGCTCGAAACGGGTGGGCGTGATGTCCTCAACAACAGGCACGTCGCGGCTGAGCTGAAGCTCCACCGGATCAACCGTGCGCACTGGCTCGGACGGGGTAACAGGATAAGACCCAGGAGTCATGGACTCAAAAGAGGCAAAGCGGGGGTCGCGAGTGCATCCACTGAAAGATGAGCAACCGCCCAACTCTTGCTCGTGCTCGTGCACGGGGTAAAACGTCTGGGGGTGGGGAGCCGACATGGCCATCGGTGGCGGTGGCGAGGGCATTGCCCCCGCAGGACCCATTGGCATATCAAAATCAAAGAGGTCATCATCGTCGTCCATGTCGTCGTCCTCTGCTTCAGGGTGGTCGTCAAACTCCATGAATCGGTCAAACACCGTCTGATCAGGCGGGATGTACAAGCTGTCGCTCATCAAGTTCATTTCAACGTCGTAAGGCTGCCATTCTTTTTGGCTGTTAAAATCGTAGAGATCGGTGAAGGATTCAATTGTCCCTCCAGTGGCGTTACCGTCTGCCATTGTTTGGGTGGCAAATGTTTTGTTGAAGGAAAAATGGGAGGGTGGCGCTAATTAACTTATATACGAGCTTACGTCAGATGTATGCAAGATGGGTAATCTTGCAGCCCGGATGTGATTATACCCGAGGGGCCATGCAAAAAAGAGGCGCAGAGAAAACGGTTTTATGACGCAACGAAGCGTTTCGAATTATATGAATATAAATTTCCGCTGCTAAATCCTGTGCTCAGCCACTATTACGATTATCAATCCTGCAAGTATCATGTTTTTTTTTTCTTTGTTTGGCTGTCAGTTGGTGGCATCTGCAAGTATGCTGCAATTAGGTGAGTAATCCGAGTGTGATATGACATCTCAATTGAGGGTCCATTAAAAATATATGGAAGAGTTTTCTCTTCTGGAACGTTCTAACCCTTGCAAATTGATACTAGGTAGGTACCCTAGAGGTCCGCTATCATTAAATACCTGACCAGCTATGGCATGCCAAGCCTGGTAGGGGTTGCCCACCAGGGGGGGGTAATGATTGTCAGGACCGCAACCCGAACCCTTGAATAGCCGATCGCAGGTCTATTTTAAGGGAGTCTCGTTAATTCTACTTGAATAGAAAATGTTTTCAACGCCAACGGATTAAAGGAATATTCTAGAATCTAGATACCTGGGCCACAATGGTGGGGCCACTGACCACAAATGGCGTCATTCTCGAAGGTTCCCAATTGGGAGCCAAATACGAGAGGGGAGGGAGGGGCCTCACATGTCCCAACCCCGCTTGCCCCTATCGTAACCTTCCTGTGTCAGGAGCTGATCTAGGTTCTGAGGGGGAGCAAAGAGTCACCCGCTTACTCAGCTGCTCGGGTGACATTCATTCCGAGTTCCATTCCTCCCAAGCATTCCTCCCAAGCAAGGCATTTTTGATGTTGATGATTTAGACACGAGTGAATTTATTAAATACCTAGTACTAAGCAGTCGCTACTCCAGGAAAAAAAGCGAAAAGTAATAGAATTCGCTTTTTTAAAGAGCTTAGACACCGAAACCGTAAAGGGTGTGGCCGTTGCGCTTGAGAGCGTAGATGATATCAAGAGCAGTCATAGTCTTACGCTTGGCGTAAGAGGTGTACCAACGGGCCTCACCAATGGTGCGGCGCAGGAAGTTAACCAGGATGTGGCGGATCTCGTCGTAAATCAGAGCAGAGATACGCTTGACACCACCACGACGGGCCAGACGACGGATAGCGGGCTTGGTGATACCCAGGGTCTTGTCATCAGTGATCTTGCGGTGACGCTTAGCGCCGCCCTTACCAAGACCTTTTCCACCTTTTCCACGACCAGACATTGTTTTGTTAGTTGATGATTTTTTGGATTGGGGGGTATCCTAGTATATATAGTTCGAACGCGAGGGTTAGGGCTCCCTTGATCACCGCTGGGAGAGTTGGGAGAACCGTTGGTTAATCAATGGTGGTTGTTTCGTGGGGAGGCACCGATTATGCGGGCGAAACAGGTTGCTACAGAATCGGGGTAACCGAACAAGTGGTGTTTACGCGTTTAAAACGGGGTGCAACCGGGGCATAATTGCATTGTTTAAACGAGTTCTTCAAATATTATATTTTTTTGAGGGTGTCAACCCCTATTTTAGCCGTGTAATTGTGGTTTTTCTTGGTGATTTGCCCCGTTTTTGCTCGGAATGGCCGCCAAATCCCCGATTGGTTTTGGTTGCCCCTGTCACCAAAACCCTGCCGGTCATTAGATCATATGCCCTAACCTGCAGGGACAGGCGGTAATTAAGGGTTCAGGGTTACGTTCCACAGCGTAATTGTCAGCATGATGGCCAATTTACGCCCTCGGTGGGCAGGGGTATGTGATCAACCCCGGGGTCATGCAGGGTATGTTTCAGCACGCGCGCACATCTTATACCTGTCTTGATCAAACAGTGATCAACTAGGCTTACGGCTGCGTACACGTGAGACTGAGGCGAAAATTACTGTACATCCGCGACATTGGGAGACTACTATATAAGGCGGCGCGGGGGCCCTGATTTGACATCATCAATCAAAAATGGCTCGTTTGAAGACTGTTGCTAGTGGCGCTCGTAAGACTACCGGTCCTCCCCCTCCCTCGACCGGTGGCAAGTACCCCCGTAAGACTGTCGCCTCCAAGTCCCGTAAGTCGGTTCCCGCCGCTGCTACCGGTGGCGTCAAGAAGCCCCATCGTTACAAGCCCGGTACCGTTGCTCTTCGTGAAATTCGTCGTTACCAGAAGTCGGCTGAGCTGCTGATCCGCAAGCTGCCTTTCCAGCGCCTGGTCCGCTCGGTCACTGAGAAGCTGGTCGAGGAGATTAACTTCTGGACCAACGAGCACGACTCCACTGATAGCCGCTCTCGTCGTCGTGTCATTGAGCACAAGGGCCAGGTCCCCAAGTTCCGTCTGCAGTCGTCTGCTATCGGTGCCCTGCAGGGTGCTGCTGAGGCTCACCTGGTCTCTCTGTTTGAGGACACTAACCTGTGCGCTCTGCACGCCAAGCGTGTCACCATCCAGGTCAAGGATGTCATGCTGGCTCGTCGTCTGCGCGGTGAGGCTCGTGACTGGTACTACCGCCCTCCTCACAACCCTTAAGGGTGAGCAAGTGCTCTTTATTAGCAAATTTATTATACCCTATATTAAAGCTTTCTATAAATCTACTTTAGTCAAAGTGCTTTTAATTTCCCACTTGCTTTGGCTACTCGCTTTGCTGGTATGATTTTGGCTGACTTTAGCTGACTTCAACTAGTGATGACTTTCGTTGGATGATACTTTGTCATTGACTCACGATGTTGAGGGGAGGATGACATGCTTATCAGGAGAGCCGCACCTAGACGCTGACCTGAATGGATACTGTAAATTGAAATTATTAGATGAAATATCAAGTAACAAAGGTTCTCCAATCAGCCACAAAAGTCCCTGTGAAATTCTCATCCTACTAGCATTCTCGGGTCTCTGTTTGGCCGGAACGACTGCCCCCCTCCTCCGCACCCCTCCCCCTGGTCACATGCATGTGCCCCGATCTTGAGGCCTGCAGATAACATATCACTTTGTCACATGCATCCCAGCGAAGACTTGCTCGCCGCAGAAGCTCTCGCGCAGCTTCGCGGCGATAGGTCTCTCGTCACCAAGGTCACCGACCCGCTTGTGGATACTATTCGCGAGCGGCTCCCCACCTGGGCCCCCTTCCAAGCAAGCCCATCGCCGGTGCCGGTCGGGGCCCCGACGTCAGACACCGCGGTCCCCGGAACGCCGGATACGGTAGTTGGCGCCCGGTCCGCTGCGCAGACCCCTAATGTTGCCGACCAAACCGCCATGTCGGCGTCCACTGGCGCCACCAGCCGGTCAACAAGCCCCGCCGACCCGCCGGTACCCGAGCCGGCAGCGGCCAGCCCCGTGCAGCCGCCGCTATGGAAAAACATGCTAATGACGGCCACGGCCATGGTCATTCAGCCAGAGACGCAGCGCAAACTGCGGTATTTTTTGCAGATCCTCAAGCTTGCCAACGAGCAGCTTGGCCAAAAGCTGCTGGCCCTTCGAGAGTCCATGGACGCCGAGAGCCGCAACACCGAGCCAAAAATCAGCGCCAGCGCCATCCGCCAGGATATCGTCGCCACCGTACGCAAGTCCATGACGGTTATTTCCACATTTGCCGCCGATTCGTTGCCAGAAAGAGCCCGTTTTGCTGTGCGGTCCTGTGTATTGTCGCTGCCGTCGCGGTGGGCCACCACCATGGAGAACGCTTCCCAGTCCGAGGCCACCGAATCAGCAGTGCTGAGTTTGGCCACCGAGTCTTTGACAATGATCCAGAACGTCACCAACATCGTGGACCAAACGTTGACCAAGGCCGATATCTGGTGCCAGAAGCTGGGCAAAAGAAGACGCGATGAAGACGAGGCAGAGGACCACGAGGCAATTCGCCGAGACCTGGGGATCCCCTCGCTGGCCCCGACCCGCAGCACCGATAGCGAGGTGTCTTTTGGGGTGCCAGCATCGCCGGTTCCCCCGTCGGAACCCCGGGCGGTTTCGCCAAAAGTGCAAAAGCAAGAGTAGCAGTCATGCCAGCTGCACAAAGAGTAATTGGAGCCAATCCGCCGGTGTTGAACCGGTTTTTGAAACGAATTCTTCCTATTGGGCCCCTCTCCAGGCCTCCTAAATTATTTACAGCGGCTGATTATTCCTTGGACTTGACGGTACCACTGGGCACTGCTGCAGGTGCGGCTGAACGGCCGGCTGAACGGCTAGCTGGACTGCGGTCGGTGGAGCTGCGGTCGGCTGGCCACGCATAAACAAGTGCACCCACAGCAACCGCCACACCACACACCATCATAGATTTTGTAACACCTCCAAATACAATAGCGCTGATCAACAAGGACACAAACTTGCGAATCGTCAGTGTGACATTGACTGTTAGTGCACCTGCCTGCAGCAGCTGGTTGACGCCGAGCGTGCACAGGAATTGAGTCACACAATTGGCTGCCAGCCATCCGGGGCTATCGAACCGATGCCACTGTTCGCGAATTGGGCCCCCCAAAAGAGCGAACATCGGGATACACAGAAAGTGGACCATGAACAGGCTATCGCGCCAGTCGGCCTTCATGCCTTCATAAAGAATGCCTTGTACCCCCGCCAGCAAGCAAGAAATAATCAGAAGAGTTAATCCGATGAAACTTCCGCCATCACCTGATCGAAAGGTGCTGCCAATTACTCCGGCGGTAATAATGAGCACGCCGAGGATTTGGTTCCGGCGGTAGCGTTTGCCGGTCAAAAGACCAAGCCCAACCGTAATAAGAGCGCCACTAGAGCGGATAATAGAGTGAAGAGGCACTGAGATGTTAAATGCCCAAACTTTGTTGTTTAGCACCGAGACAACAAAGTACAGGATGGATGGTACGATCCATGGCCTGATCTTGGGCATTGGCCGCCCGTGAAGCGAAAGATTGATATAACTCACAGCCGCGGTAACCGTGAATTGAGCCAGCGTGATCAGATCGCCGCAATCGGGCTGAGCTCGCACCAATCTCTCCAAAAAGTAGAGATTGGTGCAGCACCCTCCAAACACCAACGACAGAGCTGCTGTCAGCATGCTACCCCGGCCGAGTGATTTCGAGTTTCATAACTTGGCGGGGGCCAGTGCGAAACCGTTTCTCGAGGCCTTGGACTCCTTGCAAACTGGATTCACTAAATGCCTGCATGAGGGCTACGAGGACGCTGCACGGCTTCAAACAGAGCTGGTGGACCAAATGCAGCGGCTCGACAAGACAATCGCCGCGACAGTAGCCAAGCAATCGAAAGCGCTACATACCGACTATACGCCGCTCACGAAAGTCACACAGGGCCTCGAAGCACAAGTTGCGCGTGTTCGAGAATCAATCACCGTGTTGGTGGATGATTTGAGTGAGATCGAGGACTGGCTGCCGCCCGCAGACCGTTTAATGGCGCCTGACCTGCCGCACCGCAAGCATTATCCTCAATTGCATAACTTATTGACTGAAAAAAGGCTTCAGCAGCCGCTTTGCCTCGAGCCCGGCCGGCCGGACGCTCAGGTGACCCATGAGGCGGCCAGTGCCGAGTCCGCGACCACGCACTCTGACCACGATCTTAGGGCTACTCTACGGTCATTCACAGACTCACGAGCATCATCCCGTTCGTCTGAGTAGACCGGTTCTTGTATTCTTGTGATTTTAAACTCGTTTTGCTCTGCATGTTGTTCTAAACCAATTGGTAGTCTATATATTATGATTCATGATTCGTTTCATTGATGATTTTCGTAACAATCCCGTTGTAAAGTTTGGCAAGATCCATGTCCTTGTATTCAGTGATGATTTTCTGGCTCTCCACAAGCTTGATAAACCGAGGATCGAGCGGCACACTGCCTAAGAAAGGAATATCATACTGCTTGGCCAATGTTTCGCCGCCGCCCTTGGAAAAGATATTGTGCACCACAGAGCAGTGCGGGCAGATATACCCGCTCATATTTTCAATAACGCCCAGGACTCTGAAGTTCACTTTCCGGCAGAAACTCAGCTCTTTCCGAACATCGGCGGCAGCTACTTCCTGAGGAGTGGTGACTAGAATGGCGCCGTCAGGCGACAGGTCACGAAGCTCCTCGGCAATAGAAATATGCTCGTCAGATGTTCCAGGAGGTGTATCGATGATCAGATAGTCCAGCGGGCCCCACATGACGTCTTTGATGAATTGACGAACCATTGCCGTTTTCTTGGGTCCTCGCCAAACAACGCTATTGCCACGGTCCGACAGCAGGAACCCCAGGCTCATCAGCCCGAGTTTACGGCTACTATCGGGGTATACAGGAACCCATCCGGCACTGCTCTGATGGACCTTTTGGCCCTCGACTCCAAACATGCGAGGCAGCGAGGGGCCCGTGAGATCAATATCCAAAACGCCGACTCTGTAGCCCTGGTTTACCAGCGTCAGGGCCAGCTGGGTCGTTGTCGACGACTTTCCAACGCCACCTTTACCGGAAAGCACCAGCCAAATATGGTCGATATTGTCCATGCACGATTTGAAATTGCGAGTCAGCCAGCTGCAAGGGAGCCTGACATTTAAACTAGCTTGACAGATCGGCTAGATCGACGTCTACCAGATCAACGAGCGTTTCCACGTTTTGAAATATTTTTTCTAGAAAATAGTCGTTAAAACCCTCTTTTTGTAATATTCTATGGCTTCTTGAAATGCGCGATTTCTCCCCCACAGCTGCTTCGCTTAGTGTCATGAATCGGTGTATCCGTGCCGGGCTCTGTCCCGGGCTCCGGGCGCCCCGAACTTTCAGTACTGGACATCTACTCCGGAACCAAAAGGGGGCTGTATCCGAGTACCAAGCAGACACCGCCAAGGCTTCACTGGTGGGGATCCTGGACCAGTTCAAGGCCCCTATTCCGTTTGCATTTGGCTATGGCAGCGGTGTGTTCAGTCAGGGAGCTGCGCAGCGAAGCTCCTCGACACAGATCGATCTGATTCTTGGGGTTGAGAACGCTGCCGAATGGCATCAAATTAATATGGAGCAGAATCCGTCGCACTACTCGTCGTTGAGACATCTGGGCCCGGCGGCCCTAGCATGGGTCCAGGACAATCTCGGAGCTGGTGTCTATTTCAACCCCTTTTGCACCATGAACAACCTGCAGGTCAAGTACGGAGTGGTGAGTATCAAGACGCTTCTCGACGATTTGACCAACTGGCGCACTCTGTACCTTGCCGGGCGTCTTCACAAGCCCGTACAGCTGCTGAACCACAACGAGCAGTTTGACCAGGCCCAGAAGCTTAATTTATTGGGGGCGATGAGCGTAGCTCTGCTCATGCTCCCTCAGGAGTTCAGCGAGCGTGATCTCTACATGAAAATTGCCGGTGTTTCCTATATGGGCGATGTGCGCATGGCGGTGGCCGAGAACCCCCGCAAGATCCAGAACATCGTTGACAACCAATTTGCATTGTTCCGCAAACTGTACCAGCCTTTGATGACCCAGTTTGATCTTGAAGGCGACTTTGATCTCGCGCACGGCTCGGTAGGGCCCGAAGCAAAGGGCATTCATATCTACCAGCCTCGCAACATGGAGAACCATGAGACGCTGTTGAGCCAGCTGCCGCCCAAATTCTCCCGCAAGATTCCTGCTTCTCCCGATGCCAAGAACTCGAAAATCCGGAACCGGGTCTCGGCAGCGGTATACCAAACCGTCAAATGGCCTTCGTTTGCGCAATCGGCAAAGGGTATTTTAACGGCTGGCGTGGGCCGGTCGTTGACCTATTCTTTGCAAAAACTCCAGAAACGGTGGTCCTAGGCTTGTCCATCCTGGCGACCACGACAGTTTTAACGACTAAAAAGACACTTTGCATATTCGCACTAGTTAACAATTCAGGCCAGCTCCACGCCTACCAAAATCACTTTCGAAGAGCAGCAAACCGGGCTTGAAGATCGTCTGCCGCCGGTGGTGCCCCCGCAGGTCCTCCTGCAGGTCCTCCCGCAGGTTTGGCGGCTCCAGAAGGAGCTCCAGAAGAGGCTCCCGCAGTCGGAGTACTCTCGCGAGCCTCTTCTGGCTTTTCCTTTTCGGGTTCGGGCTCTGGCTCATAGATTCCAGGAACAGAGATCCGGTATGCACGGGCAATCTCCTGCAAGTACAGATTTACGAGTTCCTCACTGGGCACCTCGGGATGGATTTTGGACAACACCTTTTGCGGAACCAGCTCGCTAGTGTTTTCCAGCGCATCCACCATAAACTCCTTGGGAAGCACCACTGCCAGCAGCTCTCGTAGCGACAGCAGCTCCTTGATGTCCACGTGCGGAGCGGCATATATAAGAACGTACAGCGCCTCCTGCAGGCGAGCATCTTTTTCATAGCGCTCAATCATGCTGCTGCGAGCAAGACAGACCTCGCTGTAGAGCTCCAGGGCCTCTAGCAGCTCGACGTTGATGTCCTCCTGAATGATGTTTTCTACTCGGATCTTGGCGCTGGCGATCTTGCCCTGCTCCATCAATTGAGCCATCTGGCGCCTTGATTGCTTGGCAATGGCCGTATTTTTCTCTTGAACAAGCTTTAGGCGATTGATAGCCAGCCGCAGATGGGCTTTGATTCGCGGTGCAAGAGCAGCGGGGGCTGGCATTGCTGACTGGTGAGCCCAGATGCAATAGAAGTAGTTCCGGCGACCACCTCTACTCAAGGAAAAGGCTAAGCAATTCACCCGGTATAAGACCTCTATGGATACTGACAAGGAGCAAAAACGAAAGGAGCGGCTCGCGAAATGGAAGGCTTCCCAAGCGGCCAAAAACGCTGCAGCCGCGGGCAGTAAGTCTACGGACTCGCAGCTTGACTCTACCGACTCGAAAATAGTGAGACAGGACTCAAAACAGGGCCCCAGGCCTTTAATTGCCAAGCCTCGGTCTGCTGCTAAGAAACGACCTCGGCTTACTTTCGACGAAAGCGAAGAAAATCCCGTTAAAAAGACCAGCTTTATTGAGGCCTCGTTCCATGCTGCTGGAAACGATGTTACCGACGATAAACCGCCAGTAGACTCACTCGACGCATTTATGAGCACTCTTGAGAATGGAGCTATTGATGAACCCATTGACAAGGCATTCGAACTTGAAGCCGTCTCGGATGAAGAGACCTTGGCTGTGGAGCCAGACAACCCAGAGGACCCGAGAGCGTATATGGAAGCACTGGACAAGAAACAACGAAAGACGATCCCCGAAATTGATCATTCGAAAATGAACTACAAAAGCTTCCGCAAGAAGTTCTTCGTGCCGGAAGAAAGCGACGATGTCGACAGCCTGCGAACGGCGCTGGGGTTGGTGGTTAAAAACTCGGATATAGGCCCTATCAGTGACTGGAGCCAAGCAGGACTGCCGCGGCCATTAATGGAAGTAATTGAACGACACAACTTTGAACAGCCTACTCCCGTGCAAGCCCAGGCTCTTCCGATAATTATGAATGGACGAGACGTTGTGAGTGTTGCCCAGACCGGCAGCGGCAAGACTATTTCGTATCTGCTGCCGCTATTGCGGCATGTTCTTGACCAGCCGCATGCTAATGGCGAAGGCCCTATTGCTGTAGTATTGTCGCCTACCCGCGAACTGTGTGTACAGATCCATGCCGAAATGGGTCCGTTTCTCAAGAACCTTGGCCTTGGTGCCGTGTGTGCCTACGGCGGCTCGCCGGTCAAGGAGCAGATCGATATGCTCAAACGGGGCTCTCCTATTGTAGTTGCTACGCCAGGTCGGATGATCGACCTGCTGGCGGCCAACAATGGCAGGGTCACGAACCTGAGTCGGACCACATTTGTGGTTATCGATGAAGCGGACCGCATGTTCGATATGGGGTTTGAGCCTCAAGTAAAACGCATTCTCGACAATGTGCGCCCTGATCGGCAGACTGTCCTGTTTTCGGCAACATTTTCAAAGCCTATGGAGCGCCATGCCATGCCGTTTCTCACCGACCCGGCCCATATTCAGGTCGGACTGCGATCGCGAGTATCAAGCGACGTTGAGCAGCGGGTTGAGATCCTTCCGATGGACAACAAATCCCACAAGCTGCTGCAGATTCTTGGCCATCTGTTTCAAGATGACAACGGGACCAGGGCTCAGGCAGTGGTGTTTGTGGAGAAGCAGGACCATGCGGACGAGCTCGCGCAGTGGCTTAGTTCGAAGGGCTACGACTGTGCGTCCCTTCATGGTGGTAAAGATCAGGCGGTGCGAGATGCAACCATCAAGGCGTTCAAGTTGGGCAAGCTCACGCTTCTTGTGGCCACATCGGTGGCAGCCCGTGGTCTTGATATCAAGAACCTAAAGCTGGTGGTCAACTACGACCCTCCTAGCCATCTGGAGGACTATGTGCACCGAGTGGGCCGAACCGGCCGCGCCGGCGAAAAGGGAGTGGCAGTGACGTTTTTATCTCCCGACCAGACCAACCGCGCTCACGATGTGGTGCGGGCGCTGAAAATGAGCCACCAGGCCGTGCCCCCGGAGCTACAAAAAATGGACGATGAGTTCAATGCCAGTCTGAAAAAGGGCACGGCCAAGGTGCATGGAGGCTTTGGCGGCAAGGGCCTGGAGCGGCTGGAAAGCAAGCGCGACACGCTGCGGGCGCAAGAGAAAGACACGCTGCAGCCCGAGGCAAGAGACTCTGAGGAGCCGCAAGCCAGCTCTCACGAGCCGACGCCGCTGCCGCCAACCACTGTTCAGGCTGGGCCCGCGCCAGGCGTAAAGGGACCGGCCACTGCCAAGTTCCATGCTATGCTCGATATCAACGACTATCCGCAGGCAGCTCGCCTGGCCGTCACGAGCTACGGCAACCAGAACAAGGTCATTGACAACTTTGGTGTGTCAATCACGGCGAGGGGACAGTTTGTGGCTGCTGGGCAGTCTGGAGATAAACTGAAACTAGCCATTGAGGGCAGCGACGAGGCCTCTGTTGCCGGAGCGTTGCAGACGCTATCTTCGCTGCTGCGGGAAGGAATTGCCCAAGCATCAAAGGCTGGCGGCCGCTACAAAGTCCAGTGACGTATTTATAGATTATTAGTTTAGTGGCTAAACCTGGGCTGTTTTGGCCGTCACTAGACCATGGGCCTTTCATCGGGCTTTTCAGCCTTGATCGGGCTTTTTATCAGGCTTTTCATCGGGCTTTTCAACGGCTATAGACAAAGGCACGCCATTGAGTCCATAGCAGTAAAAAGACACGCCATTCTATAACCCCGCTAAGGCCGCTTCGGCTTGAGGGCCTGGTTCCGCTGTTCGAGTCGCTGGTGGGCCGCACGCGCAGCCGCATCCCGCGGGGCCTCGGCATTGTCGGCAGGCCCGTCCTGCTGCTGCAGGCTATGACCCTGCTTGGAGGACAGTTTTTGCGGCGGCAGCTTCTCCGACTTACTGAAACAGCTGCCCATGACAAACGGCTTGGCGTCGGCTGGAGAGGTGGGTCACAGAGTATACATGATTGGCACAAAGTACATGATTGTTAAATAAACTACTTTTTTTCTTAGGAATAGCGCCCGCCATAGTTATGGTTGCCATAATTGTGGTTGCCATAGGGCTGGTTGCTGTGGTCCGGCTGGTTGAGCAGCGACGCCGAGTAGTCGTTATTGTAACTCAGCGGCCGCTGGAACGCGCCGCCCGCAGCTCCGGATTGATGCTCCCTGTAAGTAGGATAGTCTGTATCGAGGTCCTGGTCGCGCGGGTTCGTGGGCAGGCGGGTTGCGGCCGTGGGCGGCTCGTCGCTGCTGTCGCTGATGGTGCGGCCCGCCACGGGCTCGTCGCCGTAAAACTGCCGCGACTCGCGGTAGCCATCCCGGGCCGTGAATCCAAGGTCGTCGAGCTCGTTGTTGTTGCGCTTCTCGCGGTTGTCGACCATAAACGCCTGGCGATCATCGCGCATGGGCTGGTAGCGGGCGTCGGGGTCACGGCGGATGAGGGCCCAGATGCAGGCAATCACAATCATGATCAGCAGCACGAGCGAGAAAATCGCATTGAGAATGAAAAACACCACGCCGCAGATGGACGAGGCCACGTCGGCCTTTTCGCCAAACAGCTGGCTGAAAAACAAAAAGAAAATCGAGTTGATAAACATAATCACCTGGATAGCGATGTTGAAACCATTGGTCTTCTTGTCCATAAACGGCTTGATCCAGCACAGCACAACCAGGTACACAAGCTCGGTCACAAAGATGATCACGGCCTGAACCTTGCCGTTTGACTGACCAAACGCAATCACCGCCGCCTTGATGAAATTGTAGGCCAACAGCGGCAGCAAAAAGTAGTAGGCGGTAGCCCGGAACTGCACATACAGAAAGCCCCAACGGTTCAACACCTCGGTGTTGCCGTAAAGAATATATGCGGGGCTCTCAAACAGTTTGGTAGACTTGCGGGCCAAAGTAATAACCTTGAACGACGCATAGCCAAGACAGGCCACCACAACGGCATAAATGACGGCAGCGTCCACCACGGTCGCAACCGACGCCGCGTCTGTAAACTCCCACAAACACAAGACGGAGAGCTGCGTAAAGCCAATCAAAAAGTACCGGAACAAGACGCCCTTGGTGTACATGCGCCAATTGTCCCGGTAGGCCTTGAAGGCGCCCTTGTGGACCTTGCTGAGCAGGACCATGAGCTCCAGCACGACCTTGACGGTGCCCAAAAACAAAACAAGAACAAGGCCCACGAGAATGAAAAAGGTGGCACCGGTCAAGAAGAAATTGGACAGCTCAATGTTGGCCAAGTAGGCCACGCGCTTGATACCCTGCAGCACCAGAGTCTTGCTAACCAACGAAGGATCCTTTTCGTTTGTGGTTGAATACGCAGTGTCAATGTCCACGCGCTTGAACAGCGACCGCCGCGCATAGTCGCTCACATAGTTGAAGACCTCGATTCCGCGGCCCATCTGCAGCTTGCGCATCATCGACCCCGCGGCTTCCAGCGCCCGCTTGCGATGCTTGTACACAGCAATGGAAATGATATTCTTGTTGGCAAGAATGTTGGTGCTCGAGCCGCCAGTGGACCGCACGTACCACGACATGATGTCCTGCATGAACTTGGTGGAGATGATACCCACGGTCCACACAAAGTTCTGGACCCACGCCGCCGCGATCGGCGGCATCTTGTGGACGGCCATCATACCAATAATGGCGATTGTTTGAAAGTACGCCAGCAGCGACACGACGTTGGATGTGATGTGGGAAGCAGTTGAAATGTGGCCCATCAGCGTCACAATACCAGCAATCACCAAACCCAAAGTAATCACACCAAACAGACCCCACGACGCATACTTTGTCTGGACCGTCTTGCCGTTTGAAACAACCGCCTCAACGCAGGCAATCGAGTCCGACTCCATGGTGCCGTCCTCGTCCTGCTGATGGATGCGCACCCGCACCACGGCGTCGATATCCGGCATCGTATAGGCAATGCCCGGGATCTCCTTTGTGATATCTCCGATATCGTTGAACGAAGTGTCGACCTCAAAATGACCAGCAGAAATGGGACACAGCGTATTGGAGACCTTGCACGAGTTGATGGACTCTGTGATAACCTTGATACCATAGGCGTAAAGCTCCACCACGGCAGTGAAATTGCCTTCAATGGTGGATTGGGCCGAAAGCGAAACTTGGGCACTGCTGTTGTCGGGGAAGAACTGCACATTGAAGCTGGTGGCTTGGAACTGTGAATTGGACTGGCACGACAGCAACGCAGATGTCTCCAGCATCCGGATCGCCTGCACCGGCGCCAGCATGGACATAACCGCAAGCAAATACCCTACGCATTGCATCGACGCTCTCCTCCAGTACATGCTGAAGAGACAAGTGGTTCAAGCAACGGTGTTAGGTAAGGGGTAGCAGAGGAGACAGCCCCCCTATACTTTTGTTATGTATACACAACCCACCGCCCGTGCCCTGGAAAATCAGGGCACGGGGCGCGCTTCGCGGGGCGGTGCAGGTTGGCGCAAGACCCACCGCCCAGTACAAGTGAGCGTTTGCAACTGCGGCGACCGCGCATGGGGCCATTGCCCTGGCAACAGAATTATCCGCTTTGTATGAGCGCGTGAGTCTTTGAAGCTACCAGTATACTGCTAGGGCGAAAAAAAATCCATCTGCAATCGATCAAGTGCCCCACTATGTGCTCTACTTTCTTCCGCTTGGCACCTCTTGGCCCCTTGGCCCGGACCCAGGGCAAGGGGACCATCTGGCGTCCAAAAATAGATTGGGGACCTGCGCTTGCAAGTTCAAACCTCATTTTTCCTCTATTTGCTCAGCTAGGTTTTGTTGGTGCCTTCACTTGTGGTTCATAGATATCTTCGCTGGTTCATTGATTGCTTGTTCATAGATATATACTTAGCTGCGAATAACAAAGCTCTTGCCAACGACCTCGACCTGCGCCTTGTCGGCGAGATGGTCACCAACGGCAATCCGAATCCGCTCGGTGGTCAGTGGGGACTCAATTCCTGGCGGCATGTCCAGGCCGCGCGAATGACGAGCGGATTTAAGCGCATCGCGGATGGCAAACATGACCGTCGAGCCCAGGAATAGCGGCGGCTCGCCAATACCCTTGGACCGGTTGATGGTCTTGAGATGCTTAAAGTCTCGGTCTTGCAGTACATCCACGTTGTAATGCTGCGGAATGTCTCGGAACCCAGGGATCTTGTAGGCACCAGGGCCGCGCGTGAAGATGGCACCAGACTGCAGCCACAGCGACTCCTCAATCGTGTAAAGGCCTTGGCCCTGCACAAACGCACCCTCGATCTGGCCATAGTCGATGGCCTTGTTGAGTGTACGGCCAATATCCATCTTGATATCAGTGCGCAGGTTGGCCCAGTCGCCCGTCAAGGTGTTGACCTCCACCATACTGATGCACGAGCCCTGGGTATAGTAGAAGAACGCCGGTCCGGGATTGGGGTCGCCAAAGATGTAGTTGATATCCGGAGTCTTGTAGAAGCCGTTGGCAGACAAATTCACCCGGTCGTGGTAAGCCACGTCGGCCATCTTTGCCATGCTGGCCCCGGGCATCTTTTCGCGGTAGGGCTTGAGCCGCTCGTTGAGCTGATCGCACGCGTTCTTGACCGCCATGCCGTTCAGGTCACTGGTGGCAGACGCGGCCGACGGAGACGTGTTCGCGACAGTATTGGTGGCGGTTTCAGAAATAAACACGCTGTCCAACGGAACATCGAGTTCCTGGGCGCAGATCATGGCCATCTTGGTGTGCACACCCTGGCCCATTTCGGTACCACCATGGGCCAACAGAATCGAGCCGTCGGTATAAATGTGCACCAAGGCGCCAGCCTGGTTCAGGAACTGGACGCCAAACGACACACCAAACTTGGTCGGAACGTGGGCCAACCCGCGCTTGATCCATTTCGACTTGGCGTTGAACTCGTCCACCTCCTTGCGCAGCTCGTCGAACTTGACCTGCTTCATGAGCTGCTCGGCCATAATTCCGGCAGTAAAGTCATCGCCCATGTTCTGCTTGTAATGGGTGATACCGTTCTTCTCGGGGTAGTAGTTGATGCGGCGCAGCTCGTCGGGCTGGATACCCAGCTTCTCAGACACCTCGAAGATCAGCGACTCGGCACAGAACATGCCCTGCGGGCCACCAAAGCCGCGGTACGCCGTGTTGGAAGCAATATTGGTCTTGCAGGGCCATGCCTTCACAAACGCAGCACCGAAGTCGTAGCAGTTGTCCACGTGCAGCACAGCACGATCCATAACACCCTTAGAGAGATCCATAGAGTAGCCGGCGTTGGCGTAAAGATTCGCGTCAATACCCATGAACTTGTAGTTCTTGTCCAGAGCAACCTTCCACTTGCACAGGAACGGATGGCGCTGGCCAGCCGCCTGCATGTCCTCTGCGCGGGTCAGAATCAGCCGCACGGGTTTCTTGAACTTGCGAGCAGCAACAGCGGCAATGGCACCAAAGTGGCACGCGCGCGTCTCTTTGCCGCCAAAGCCACCGCCCATGCGCTTGATCCGCGCAACAACCTTGGCACACGGCACGTCTAGGGCATGTGCCACAAGCTGCTGGCTTTCGTTGGGGTTCTGGCTACTGCTGTAGACCTTGTACTCGCCGTCTTCCTCAGGCACCACAATCGAGCCTTGAGGCTCGAGGTAGAAGTGCTCCTGGGCACCCATGCGGCATGTGCCCTCAAACGTGTATGCAGCATCCTCAAACGCCTTTTTGAGGTCACCCTTTTCCACCGTAGGGAAGATCGGGAAGTACGACTCCTTTTCGATGGCCTGTTCAATGGTGATAATGGGCTCAAACTCTTCATACTCAATCTTGACAAGACGAGCGGCCTTGGCAGCGATTTCGCGAGTTTCCGCACAGATAACGCCAATGGTCTGGCCAACGTAGTGCACGCGGTTATCCTCGGCATAAAGAATATCCTTGCCGAAGGGGAAAATGCCCCACTGGTTGTGGCCGGGCACGTCCTTGACGTCAACGTAGCCCTCAACACCAGGCAAATCCAGAGCTGCCGAAACATCGATGCTCTTGATTTTCGCGTTTGCTTTGGTCGAGCTCACCTGCTGCGCAAACAGCTCCTTGTGGAACGGAGGCATGTCGTCGATGTACTGAGCCTCGCCCGTGACCTGCTTCATACCACTCATGTGAATCTCACTGCGGCCAAGAACCTTCTGCTCAAACTTGTTTTCGAGCTCCCGCACGCCGATGGGGTGCTTGCGAGTGACCTCGGCCAGAGTATCCTCGTCAGGTTTAAGATCGGCAGCCTTGCAAAGGGAATTCCAGAACTTGTAAAAGAACGAGAGAATCAACGACCGACGGAAAACGGCCATACCGCCGGGCACAGAGTAAGGCAGCTGGAATTCCTTGTCAAGCGCATCCAGCACCGCTCCGAGAGCCTTGTCGTCCGACAGCGATGCGCCCACCGCGAGCTTGGAGGCCTTGGCCAGCACCGTAAACGGGGCAACACCGCCATAGCTCAGCGAGCACTGTTCAATAGTGGTGCCGCTGAGCTTGGCGCGCATGCACGCAGTAACAATGGAAATATCATCGTCCTTGCGCTTGGCCTGCTTGTAGGCGCGGACAATCTCGCCCTCTGTGGTCTCAGGAATAAGAATGCGGGCGAGAATACCGTCCTTAGGGAGTAGGGTCTTGCGGTAGCCAACGAAAAAGGTCGCGTCGGGGTCGCCCATGGGGATCTCGGTGACGTCTGCGCTGCCCTCGATAAACAGAATGGCGTTGCAGGCAACAAAGATGGGGTTCAAGTCGGAAATGGGCGACGCAGTAGCAATGTTTCCTGCGGGGGAGGCCACGTTACGGATCTGGCGGCCAGCAAAGTACTTGAGCTGCTCAACAACCGCATTGAACACCTGGCTCTTGGCCGGCCCCAGCTCCTTGGCCAGCACCTCGAGGTGGTGCTCAAGATCCGACAGCGGGATGTTCGCGCCGATAATCACGCCCTTGCCGGGCACGTACTCGAATGTCTTGAGCTCGGGGATATCGTTGACAAAAACGCTGACGGGGTGCTCGTCACCTCTGATCTTGACCTCGATCTGGACCTCCGAGGCTCCGGAAATGATCTTAACGTTAGGGTGCTCCTTCTTGATGTCGAGCAGCTGGCTCAGACTGGTGGGGCGATACCACACGAGGCCATCCGGGCTCTCGAGCTTCAGAGGCTTGAGCTCATACTTGCGCAAGCCGGGAGGGAAAATCAGCTCGGTGTGGGGGTATGCCTTGAGCTTCAGGCCGTCGGGGGTAGTAAAGTCGGCGAGCTGAGAGTCGGCATTATCCTTGCAGCAGCCAGAACCAGCTTTGGCACAGCCATTGGCGCCCGCACAGCCGTTGGCGTCGGCACTGCCGTTGGTCTCGGCAGGTTTGTCCTTGCAACAGCCTGAGCCAGCCTTGGCGCAGCCGTTAGCACCGTCAGTCCCATTAGTGCCGTTGGTATCGGTACCGTTGGTATCCTTAAGGGTGCAACCCTTCTCGGTCCCATTGGAACCCGCTCCAGCCGCACCCTCGTTGGTTTCGCTGGGCAGCATCATCGAACTCAAGCCGTTCTCGGTGGCCGGCTTCTTATCCATGCAGCAGCCGCCAGTCTCACCGTTGGACTTGCAGCAGCCTCCGCCAGACGTCTTCTTGGCTTTGCACAGGCCCGTCTTCTCGTCCACGGCAAAGGTGTTAGCGGCATCAATAATCGGCTTGTAGCCGGTGCAGCGACAAAGGTTACCATCGAAAGCCTCGGAGATCTGCTCCTTGGTGGGCTTGCCGTCGGTCTCGCGCAGCAAAGCGTAGAGACTCATCACAATTCCAGGGGTGCAGAAGCCGCACTGCGAGCCATGGAACTTGCCGATCCGCTCTTGGGCTGCGTGAGGGTTCTCGACATTTCCAATGCCTTCAACTGTCACAAGGTGCTTGCCGTCCACGGCAATAATCGGGACAATGCAGCCGTTGATGGCATAGTATTTGGGTCGCTTCCGCAGCGGATCCCACTCGCTCAGAGACATGGTGCAGGCGCCGCAACCGCCCTCCTGGCAACCGAGCTTCGAGCCCGTAAGACCGATCGAGCGCACGTAGTCGAGCACCGTCTGCGACGGGTCCGGGCGGCGGACTACTTGCTTCTTTCCATTCAAGTAAAACTCCAGCTTGCCTTCCATCGATAAGAAAACAAGTTGTTTAGGGTCGGTCCCAGCGTCTGCTTATCAGCGGGGATCCCCTAGCCCTGCACAGCAGAAGCAGCGGCAAACCCCGATCCCATCGCATAGGCGTTTATTGGCCCAAATCTGGCACGGCAGAAAGCACAGTTTCATTTTCAGTGGCAAACCGACAGGTTCTTCTGGGTTTAAATAGTGATATTTTAGCGGAAAAAATCCTCTATACACGTAGTTCAACCATGTGGATACTCACACGGTTATACCCATGCACAATCGGTAAAGCACTCGCTTGTTCATTGCATTTATCATTTTACAAACATACTATTTTCACGGTATACATGCTATTCTGTGGAAGCTTCTGCGTTTCTGCTTGAATCTAAACTTTAGATATGCCCGCTAACTGTTCTTCAAGCTCCCTCTAGCATGCCCGCGATGTATGCGGCTTTTTATCCGCTGTGCAGCAACTTGCATTTCCCGCTTGCCCCCGGAACCCCTGGGCGTTGCTCGTAGTAGCGTCCGGGACCAATTGAAGAACTAGATAAGTTATATTCGTGTATTTCGAGATGTATGGGCCCTGCGAGAACAAGGCAAATAATATATGGGTCACATGACGGCAGGTAGGGAAGACGCCTGCATGTGATTTACTCCGAGTAAGCAGAGAGCAGCATATGACCCGGGGAGGGTCCAAGCGCGGCACCAAAGTCTTGCATCAAAGCGGAGAGTTGGAGGATGTGTCGACGTTATGCTTTTTTGCGAGTTCAAGTAGCTGCGCGTTTTCCGCATTTAGATTTTGTAGAAACAGAACCGCTGATGTTAGTATTTTCCGGGGTAAATGGCTGAGCAAACAACCGCATGTAACATAGGCACTTAGCGCTCTAAACGGGTCCCCAACGGGTGGAGGATGCTCCTTTGCGCCAAATTCATAGTTTTTCCAGCGATTGCCTCGATTTGTGAACTTACTTTTCTCTAAAACCAGCGCTTCGGACCGGCTTTGGTAGTTCTCCAGGTCTGGCACCACGGCAGTAATCCGGTCAAAGCCGCGGCGGATGGCTTCGCGGCGCTTCTTCTCGGCGGCAACATGATTCTGCTTCCGGCCGGCCTTGTCTGCTTGTTTGCCGGCCGGCTGCTTTGCTCGTGACCGCCGCCCCGCAGGCGACATCGACTCATCGTCGTCTTCTTCACCTTTTACTGCGGCCGTTCGCCGCTTCTTTGCCGGCTCCGGGCTTTCTTCGAGGCCCTCATTGTACTCGTATTCCTTTGTTGCATCCGATGGCGCCCTTTTCCGCGTACCAATTTCACTGGCAATACCATTCTCGGTGGAGAGCATGCTGCCAGGACGAGTCAGCATTCAACATGTGACAAGGGCAATGACCCGGACTCCACGCATGCACACGCACGACCGAGCTTCCGTGCTTGCAGCGTGCGTTTAGACAGAAAATATTTCCTGGCTCCAGAGAGATACAAGAAGTAGCAGCAGTGGCTCCGTTGCTTGTCAATCTTTGGCAAGGCTGTATAGTAACCAGTTTTTTAAATTTTGCAGAAATTGGATCGTTAGTGTAGTGGTTATCATCTCTGCCTTCCAAGCAGAGGACCGGGGTTCGATTCTCCGACGATTCATTTTTGTTGTTCACGCTTTGTCCCTGTTATTATTGTTTGGGCTTGCCAATATGGTTTCACTTTTTTTTTAACCATAAATCATATCAGGTGAGAAGCCTTATTGCTTCGATACGAGCCTGTGACCAGTACAAGGGTGGCTCATACGGGTGTCCGAGTAACATACGAGTAACTCACTGGTTCAAACTGTCATCATTCTTACAGATGCGTCTGCAGGTCACCGCAGTGGCAGTCGGCTTATTGGTCGTGCTATCTGCTATCTACCCCGTTATCCATGTCTATTTATACCAGGCGGTGAAGCTGAATCCCGATCTGGCAGATGTCCCCTACAATGATATTGTGGTGACGTCGCTGGTGGTGCAGCCGAAGACGATGTTGTATGCACCCTGGACGGTCGCGACGTCGTCGTTTGTGGAGCCCAACATCAAAGCGGCGGGTAGTGCAGCGCTTCTTTTTATCGCCTGTCGGTACTTTGAGCGAATCTGGGGCTCGCGATCTCTCGCCAAGTTCCTGGCCCTCGTGAGTGTTGGATCGGTGCTCATCACCATCGCAGTGTCGCTACTACTTTGTGCGGTGACATTGGACTCGTCGTATGCCAGCCGGCCTATCTACGGCCCGACGCCTATATATATTGGATTTGCTGTTGCGTTCAAGCAGGCAATCCCTCTGCATACAGTGAACTTGTTCAAGGGTCTGTTCAAGGTACAAATAAAGTACTTTGTGCTGCCGTTGTTGGTGACGTTCACAATCCTCGGTCTTGTTCTGGACTACACGTACCTGGTTCTGGCATGGTCGTCGCTTGGCCTGAGCTGGTGGTACCTGCGGTTCATCAAGTCTATTATTGCCGACAGCCTGTTGTCCGAGGGCGAGAGCACTCTGCTTAAAGGCGACAAGAGTGATGCTTTTGCGTTTGCAAAGTTCTTTTATCCTATTCGCGTGACCACCGCGGTAGCTTCTGTTTGCAACAAGATTTATGATCTGGCGGTATCTACAAAGCTAATTCGCTCCTACAACGAGGAGCAGGTAGCAGCCAGTAACCAGCGCGTCCAGGGCACGACCGATGCCGACGCCGAGCGTCGCCGAGCTCTGGGCATCCAGGTGCTCGGATCGTAGCTGGACGGCTCTAATGGCCATCATGTAACATTAATGATCTGTTTTCAAAATCCTATTGCAGTAGTAGGCTAATACGGGTTCTCCCAGTTCAGGTTCCCCCTCAGGTTTCCCGTACGGGTTGGCTAGAACTCAGTTGTCCAGCATGCCGAGCTAGAGAGCGGGTATGCCTAGTGCGGTTGTGTTTAGGTAGATTGGGCCTAGGAAAGTTCAAACTTGGACCTGCCAAAAGCTTGGGCCCGGTGCCCAAAATGCAGCCTAAAAGCATACCGAGTGTCAAAAAGAGGGACCCTCAAGGGTTTATGCCGCCGGCGAATGGGCAGCCACGCGACCCCTGCCGTTCCAGAACATCTGGAAGTCTTTCTTGCAGGTCTCGGTATTGTAGTCGCATTTGAACACAGCGGCAAAGTCGCCGTCCTTGTAGCCCAGCTCGTCGCTGAGACCCGAGCTAGGAGGGACTGCGTAAGATGCAAGCAGTCGCGGCGACACCACCGCCAGGTGGTTGAGGTAGGTGCTATGCCATTTCAAGAGATGCATAAGGGCCTCGCGGGAGTTGTAGAACTGGTTGTACACGCGGTACAACGGGTCGATCCACGTCTCCAATAGCGACTTGCTGAGCACGTTGTTCTTGTAGATATACGACACCGGCGTGATAGCATAGTCGTCACGAGTAGTGATGAGATCCATGTCCTTTGCGTCGGGAGCCGCCGAGGTCTGGCCATTGTCAGACTCGCGAATAACGCGGGCGTTGGCCAGCATCTTGGGCTCGAGGTGCGACGGATCCAAAAACTCCTTCTCGATGTCCACCAACGGGTTCATGATCAACGCCGACTGGTCGATGTACCAAAACGCCTTGGATTTCGGGAACGCGGCCATGGCCTCGCGTGAAATGGCCACCTGAGCCCACGTCGGCGACTGGCTGTTGGAGTCCTCATAAATAGGCAAAAAGTCCTTTGCATAGCGAATAAACACGCCGTAGTCGTGGGCCCGCGCGTACTCGATGCGGTTCTCAACAATCTTGGCCGTGTACTCGGAGGGGAAGCGGGCGTCGTCGATCACGGTAACAACCACCACCGACGGAGCCTTGGCGCCGGAATACACATACACCGGCACTTTGCCGCCTCCTTGCGGCCGCGAGTCCTCGGCTTGAATAAGATGCATGTCGCCAGGAGCCTTTTTCACGCCCTCGCGGCCCGTGCCGGCAACCGAGGGCACAATGATCTGGCTCTCGGTCATAACCAGTGGCCGACCGGCCCAGCTGGTGGAGTGGCTCGGAGCCGACGAGCCTCCGAAAAACAGCCACGCCACAATCAGCAGCCCCAGCAGCACCAGCGCCATTTCGCGCACGGTTTCGCGGTTAAAGTCGACTCTCCAGCCCCTAGTGGTTTTGCGAGGACTGAAACTTGTTTCATCAACCTCGTGATCCGGCGTCACAAAACTGGGCAGCATTTCCATAATAGACGGCCGTCGCCCGTTTCGACGGTTCCCCAGTGTAGACATTTTTTTGTCGGGCGCAAATATCAAAAGCTCAAAGAAAGGGAAAAACGGAGGCCTTGCAACGCGCCTTACTTGATAAGTGCTTTGGGTTACTAAGTGCGGCATGCCGGGTGCAGCTAGACACCCTGATCCGCTTCCCACCCGTCCCAGTCTTGGCTTAGTCTAGTCCCATCCAGTCTAGGTCCCGTCCAGTCTTAGTCTTAGTCCCGTCCCAGGCAGCCTTAGTCTTAGTCCTAGTCCCAGTCAGTCCTAAGTCCAAGTCAGTCTTGGTCCGAGTTAGTGCAAAGCCTCACCAACGCAAGCGGATGCTGCATCCTTCGGCAAAACGCTCGCGAGATCATGTGGTGGAAGGCGACGAAAAAGACAATCCGGAATACGAAGGATCTGAATTCGGCGGGTTTGGCCAGTATTTCCGCAACAAGCAAATCAAACTCGATACCCAGGCCAAGGAATTCAATGCCTCGGAATCAACGCTATTTAAAGACTGCGTGGTCTATATCAATGGCTACACCAAACCGTCGGCAGCCACTTTGAAGCGGTTGATCGTGTCCAATGGGGGCGCCATCTGTGCGTTCTTTGGCGGCAAAAGCTATGCCACTCATATTGTGGCCGAATCGCTCACCAAACGCAAGATGGAAATGTATGCGAATCTCAAAGTCGTCAAGCCGGCGTGGGTGGTGGATTGTGTGGAGCAGCAGAAGTTCCTGGACTGGTCTCGATACCGCACTATAAGTCTTGCCCTTCACTTTCCAGGCACGGTTCCGGGACCGGTTCCAGGAGCAGTTTCAGCTGACCAGGATGCTCCAGACGAGTCGGATGCTGAACAGGAACAGCGAGACTATATCATTAATGAACGGAAACGAGTCAATTGCTTGGCCCCAGACTTTATTTCCTCCTACTATGCGCGGTCGCGGCTGCACTTTCTGAGCACCGCCAAGGCGAGGCTGCGGAAAGAGGCGTTCCAGCGAGTGAGCCAGAGCCTGAATCTGGCACCGCCCCGGGTCGTCATGCATGTGGATTTTGACTCGTTTTTTGTGGCCGTATCGCTTTTGAAGCGGCCAGATCTGCAGGGCAAGCCCGTGTGTGTATCTCACGGCAGTGATAGCTCGGATGTTGCGTCTTGCAACTACATTGCTCGCGAAAAGGGCGTCAAGAACGGTATGTGGGTCGGCGGAGCCCGCAAGATCTGCCCTGATCTGGTTTGCATCGACTATGATTTCGAGCAGTACACTGCATGCTCCAACATTCTTTACGAGGAAATCATCTCCATGCAGCCGGACTATCTGTGTCCTGTTTCAGTGGACGAGGCGTTGGTGGATATCACCAACTTGGCTGGTGCCGGCTCGTCTGCCATTGAGCAGCTCAGCCTGCAGCTGCAGAAAAACGTCAAGGACCGCACGGGCGTCAGTGTGAGCGTGGGCGTGGGCCCGAATATTTATTTAGCGCGTATGGCGCTGCGACAAGCCAAACCATCGGGCTTCCGCTATATCTCCACCGAGAACTCGCTGGAGGAGCTTGGCGACTGGTCGGTGAGCCTCATCCCTGGCGTGGGCCACTCGATCAACGCCAAGCTCGCGGAAAAGGATATCCATACCATCAGGGACCTGAGTAGGTGGCCATTGACCTCTTTGAAAACGAACTTTGGCGTGGCCATGGGCGAGAAACTGTTTAACAACGCTCGGGGTATCGGCAGCGATGATATTTCTCAGCTCAACCAGGAACCTAAATCAGTGGGCGTGGAAATTTGCTGGGGGATCCGCATGCTGGATGCAGGCGAGGTCGACCAGTTTGTGGAAAATCTCGTCATGGAGCTGTGGTCGCGAATTGACGGCCAGCCAGTGGATACCTTGACCATCAAGGTATACCGAAAGGCCAAGGACGCTCCGTTTGTGCCGCCAAAGTACATGGGCTGCGGTAAATGCGACATTTGGAACAAGTCTCGGCAAGTGGCCGGACTGGAACTGTCCAGCTTGGTGGCGGTGGTAAAGTCCACCGTAAGGTCGCACCAGTGCCCTCCGCTGGAGCTTCGAGGCATTGGCCTTCATCTGCGGCTCAAGGATAGTGCCGATGCGGGTATTCAGACCATGCTGGAGCCCGGCCAACGTACCATCGAGACCACGCCCACGAAAAGTCCGGGGTCGTCGCGGTCGGGAAGGGCCAAAGTCCAGCTTCAGCCGCGGCGCCGCAAGGGAGCAATCAAGACGCTGTCACAGTTTCTGCCTAACCAGGGCCTCGGCGATGTGGACATGGCGGTGTTTGAGACGCTGCCCACGCAGATCAAGCGCGAGATTCTCGAAAACGAGGACGAGTTCCACGTGAGGGTTCCCTGTGAGGTTCTGCTGCCTCGGCGCGAGCCGTCGACAAGCACCGCCGACTATATTTATTATCCCATCAAGTTCCGGAACGAGGAGAGCGAGGCCACCATTCGCGGCATTATCACACGGTGGGTGGCCTCGACGGCGTGTCCAAACTACGAGGATGTGTGCGAGTTCAAAGACTATATCGAGGCGGTGCTCAGCCACGACCGCAACTGGATCAAGGGAGTCAACTTAGTGCAGTGGCTGCAGCACAAGACCAAGAGTGCGTCTGAGGACTGGCAGCTATTTGCCAAGCTGTTGTCTGAAAGCATCAGGACGCGCGTTCCCGTTTAGTCTTGGCCCTTTTGGGTAGTCCTCAGGTTGGGTCAATTAAAAGTTACTAGTCTAAACCCTTAGTCTAAACGCAATCTAAAGCCTATTGGAATGTTTAGTTGGTCTCGGCAAAAAGAATGCGCATGGTGTTGGAGTGACCCGAGCCGGCCTTCCAGCCCTGGATGGCCACAACAGGAGCACCAGCCTTGAGCACGTTCAGGCCAATAGCCTCGGAGATACCCCACTTGATGCGGTCCTCAACATCGTTCTCCCAGGCCTCGGCGTCAGTGGCACGGGGCTTGTTGTACACAAACGGGTACACACCGCGGTAGAGGTGGGTGTAGCGGGAGGCACGCTCGTTGCGGGTGACCATCAGGATGGGGCAGCGAGGGCGGTATTTGGCGCACAGGCGGGCGGTGGTGCCCGAGTTGGACAGCACAATGATGGCCTGGGCGTTCTGCTCAAAGGCAGCCGACACGGCAGCCATGGCGACGGTCTCCGAGGTGGGGGTGGGAGACTGGGCCAGCGACCGCAGCTCGTTGAACAGCACCTGGTAGGCAATAGACTGCTCGGCAATCAGGCAGGTCTCGCGCATGATGGTGACGGCGTTGATGGGGTACTTACCCTTGGCGGTCTCACCTGACAACATGACGCAGTCGGCACCGTCGAGAACGGCGTTGCCAACATCGCTGACCTCGGCACGGGTGGGGCGCGGGTTGTAAGTCATAGACTCGAGCATCTGAGTGGCGCAAATGACGGGCTTGCCGGCAAGGTTGCACTTGGCAATCAGCTGCTTCTGGACCAGGAACACGCGCGAGGCAGGGATCTCGATACCGAGATCACCACGGGCGACCATGACACCGTCGGTGACCTTGAGAATGTCGTCAAAGTTGCGGACACCCTGCTGGTTCTCGATCTTGGAGATGATCTGGATCTCGCGGCCCTCCTCACCAAGAATCTTGCGGATGTGCTCGACATCAGCAGCAGAACGGATGAACGAGGCAAACACCATGTCGACCTTGTTCTTGACACCGAACTTGAGGTCGGCAATGTCCTTCTCCGACAGAGCCGGCAGATCAACGTCGGTGTTGGGCAGGTTAACACCCTTGTGCGAAGAGATGACGCCCGAGTTCTCGGCAACAACCTTGACGGTGGTGGAGTTGACGATCTCCAAGACCTTGAGCTGCAGCACACCGTCGTCGACGTAGATGTACTTGCCGGGCTCCAGCACCTTGGTGATGTTCTTGTAGTCAACGTACAGGTGCTCGGTGTTGCAGGCGTTCTTGTACTTGTCGTCGGTGGTGACAATGAACTCGTGGCCAGCAGTCAGAGGGAAGTCGGCATTGTCAACAGTGGTACCAGTGCGGATCTCAGGGCCCTTTGTGTCAAGAGCAATAGCCAAAGGACGGCCGGGGTAGACCTCGGTGGACTTGCGGGCATTGTCAATAACCGACTGGTGGTAGTCGTAAGAGCCGTGCGAGAAGTTCATACGAGCAATGTTCAGACCGGCCTTGCGCAGAGACACAAGCATCTCGACGTCGTTGGTCTTAGGACCAATGGTGCCGATGATGGAGCACTTGCGCATGTTGACCTCAGGCTTCACCTCGGTGTCGAGACTGACCAGCCATTGCAGGTTCGAAGAAGGTTGGTTCGAAGTATACAGCATCGTTTTTTTTCTTGGGATGGTTTATCCGGTTGGACCGTTGAGCAAGGCCGGAAGGGGTGGGTACTTATTACTTATCTGTGGGATACCACGCTAACGGAAAAACAGGATGACTAACTGCAGGTGGCCCAACAGGCGTGACCATCACCCGCTCACGCTATGAACATCTGATTGTTCTGGGCTCTGAAACCATGGACAACCAAGCAAGCGAGATCCGAGGCCAAGGCCGCTGGACCGATCCTAAAGGGGGGACCATATTTATCCTTTGTAGACCTACTATTTCACCTTTCTTATCTATTTTTACCCCTCTTTTCACCACGATTTTTCCCTTCCCTTCCGTGGCTGTTGGCTCAAAAGTTGATTAGCGCTTGCATATCAGGGTTAGGCACAGCCCTGCATCGTGACGTTGATTCCAGGAACTAGGGTTAGCCTTGAAGTAACAAGTCAAGAACCACGTGCTCGGAACAAGCAACCTACGCTGTCAAAAAAATACAAGCATTGTGCATAAGTCTCTGATTTGACATTGAGGGCTTGCCCTTGCCCGTCAAACTCCCACAAAAAGCCGGTCAGCGATAACGGAGCCCTCTCACACTCTAACCCGCACAGTGTACCCCTGAAGGGGGATGCACCGAGGAGGTTACCCTACCGAAATTTTTCATAATAAGCCACTCTGTCATAAGCCCAAGTTTTCCCTACAACCCCCCAAGTCAAAAAATGTCTTCTGAGCAGACCTTTATCATGATCAAGCCTGATGGCGTCCAGCGTGGCCTGGTTGCCCCCATCATCAACCGCTTCCAGAGCCGTGGTTACACTCTGGTTGCCCTGAAGATGGCCCAGCCCAGCGAGGAGCTGCTGCGCGAGCACTACGCCGATCTGCAGGAGAAGCCCTTCTTCCCCGGTTTGCTCAAGTACATGACCTCGGGTCCCGTTGTCGCTACCGTCTGGGAGGGCAAGGACGTTGTCAAGACTGGCCGCACCATCCTCGGTGCCACCAACCCTCTGGCTTCGGCTCCCGGCACCATCCGCGGTGACTACGCCATTGACGTTGGTCGCAACGTGTGCCACGGCTCTGACTCGGTTGAGTCTGCCAAGAAGGAGATTGGTCTGTGGTTCAAGCCCGAGGAGGTTTTCCGCTACAAGCCTGCCACCTTTGACTGGATCTACGAATAGATTAGTACTAAAATAGTCTCTGGTTAACTTTAGACGAATCGTCCTTGAACTGTTTTGTCTTGTCGTGGCTGTATTTGGGGCTTGTCTCTGAGAGACCTGAGCGGGCCTATGAGCTTGAGCCGTGGGCCTAGATTCAGTGACTGGTAAGGCCGTGACTGGACAAGAGGACTGCAGCAGTCCTAACACGCAAAGAACAGGCAGAGAACAGGCAAAGAACAGGCAAACGAAAATCGAATAAAAGGGAAATAACACGCAAGTGACGCCAACCCGGAATCCCGATGTCGCACATAATCCCGCTACCGGCAGCTAATGTCTCCTCGCTGCACGAAATCCTGGGGCATCAGCTGATACAGTTGGGGTGCAGCATGCATGATAAGCGTTTTTCGTCTATGCCACTAGTAATACTCAATTTTCTAGCTCGTAAATACCCGAATTGCATTTCTATACACTGCAAACTCGATATTCTCAGCTTAAACGGTGCAAAGGGCAGGATTCTGCGAGATTTGCGCGGACTACTCCGCCTTATCAGTAAAAGGGACATCAGCAAGGTAAGGGCACTATCATGGGTATCGACGGAGATGGCAGATTCCATTGCAAACGAGTCCAAATCGCCGAAATTGAGCAATGATTCGTTGTGAATGCCGGGAACTCAGACCAGTGGACACACTTACCACCTACGTGGAAGACCCCAAACGATGACGGGAATCGCCGAACCCTCACCCTGCGTCTTTGGTATAAAGCGAGGTTAGGACTGGTGCCTCCAACCATCCAATCATCAAATTCAATGACTGTTGTCAAGGCCCGCTATGGTAAAGGTAATGTCCGCTTGCTGAAAGTCAAGCGTGACCCCAAGGATCCTAAGAAGCAGGATGTGATTGAACTTCGCGTGCGCTGCCTGCTCGAGGGTGAGATCGAGGAGTCCTACACTGCTGCTGATAACCGCTGTGTGGTGCCCACCGATACTGTCAAGCAGACCACCTACATTCTGGCCAAGAAGGGCGAGGTGTGGCCCATTGAGGTCTTTGCTGCTCGCTTGGCCGACCACTTCGTCACTACCTACAAGCACATCCACGGTGCTCACGTCGACATCACCCAGTACCGCTGGACTCGTTACGATGTGCAGGGCAAGCCTCATCCTCACTCGTTTATCCAGGATGGTGCTGAGACTCGCACCGTCTCGCTTTACAAGAAGGAGGGAGCTCCTTTCAAGCTCAGCTCCAGCATCAAGGACCTGACCGTGCTCAAATCTACGGGCTCGATGTTCTACGACTTCCACACCGACGACTATACGATTCTCAAGCCCACCGAGGACCGTATTCTGTCTACGGATGTCAATGCCACCTGGGACTGGAACAGCAAGATCCTGCCCGACCTCAAGGCGGTGGAGAAGCTCGGCAAGGAGGGCGTGTTTGACAAGGCCTGGGCCGGCGCTCGCAACGTCACCCTGGAGCGGTTTGCTCTGGAGAACTCGCCGTCGGTGCAGGCGACCATGTACAACATGTCGCAGGACATTCTCGACAAGTTCCCCGGCATTGAGACCGTGAGCTACACTCTGCCTAACAAGCACTACTTTGAGGTCGATCTGTCGTGGCACCACGGCCTCAAGAACACCGGCAAGGATGCCGAGGTGTATGCGCCTCAGTCGGATCCCAACGGCCACATTGAGTGCACCGTTGGCCGCAACACCAAGCCCAAGCTCTAAATAGTTATTTACGTTCATTCATTCAATCGACTCGAGTGCCTTGAATCGTGCATTGAATCGACTCAAGTGATTAGACTCGAAGTGTTTTTATTCGTTCAAGGTCAAAATACAAAAGAAAAAAAAAAAAAAAATTGTTAAACTACGCCCTTCTGGTGCAATCAATGGCAATATCACTAGACAACGGGAAGTGCGCGCGGCCGCATGACGGCTCGCCCATTACCCGAGAGCATTATCTTTACTAATTCTTCTCTCCCCCCGCATTTTTCCTGGCCGTTTCTCATGGCCGTTCACCAGGCCAGTCTACCAGATGACTGCAGGTCAAAGGCAACGCTCATGAGCACCGGATTGCAGCCGATAAAAAAACAGAGCCTCGACTATGTGATTCGCTCGGGTATTGCCGGAGGCATCGCCGGCTCGGCCGCGAAAACCCTGATTGCCCCACTGGACCGAGTCAAGATTCTTTTCCAAACAAGAAACCCAGAATATAAGAAGTTTTCCGGAAGCTTGCTTGGTCTACAGCGAGCCATCGACTTTATTTTCCACAAAGAGGGTGTCAAGGGCCTGTATCGAGGCCACTCGGCAACCCTGCTCCGGGTGTTTCCGTACGCGGCCATCAAGTTTGTGGCCTATGAACAGTTCCGGGCCGTGCTGATTCCCAACGAATCATTTGAGTCGCCGGCCCGTCGCTTTTTGGCCGGCTCGCTGTCGGGCGTGTGCTCGGTTTTCTTCACTTATCCGCTCGATGTTATCCGCGTCCAGTTAGCATACAACACAAAGGCCAATCTGGGGCCTCACCAGTTTCTGCGCACCATCCAGGCCATCGGCCATCAAAATGGCGCTAAAGCATTCAGCATCGGCAACTTTTATTCCGGCTTTGTACCAACAATCCTAGGAATGATTCCTTATGCCGGTGTCTCATTCCTGGCCCATGATTCGTGCCATGACTTGTTCCGGTCCAAATATCTATCGCATTATGCCGTCAACAAAGAAGCCCATCCCGCTGCAAATGGCAAGTATCCGCTTAAAAACTGGGCAGAGCTGTGTGCGGGCGGCCTGAGTGGTCTTTTGGCCCAAACCGCTTCGTATCCGTTGGAAATCGTTCGCCGCCGCATGCAAGTTGCCGGAATCACTTCAAAACGGATGTCCATTGCCCGGACAATTGCAACCATCTACCGCGAGAGTGGTTTCCGGGGCTTTTTCGTTGGACTCTCGATTGGTTATATCAAGGTGGTGCCGATGTTTGCCTGCTCGTTCTTTGTTTATGAAAAGACAAAGTACTTGGTAGGCATCTAGACGGACTCCCTCGAAAAAAATACGCAAACAACTTTATTTATGGCACCCAAATAGCAAATGATTTGACTCTATAGACTATCAATTATCATCATCACGTGAAGTCACTGGCCAAGACACTGGAGTCACTGGTCACGGAACCCTTGATACCATTTATCAAGAGCTTGTCGCTTGGCAACAAGATCCAGCACTTCTTGGTCATAGACCTCCGATAAAGCCTTTCCCTCTCGGAGAATCTGGGCCTCGTGTGTCCGCTGCTGCTCCTTGTTCACAAACACCACATTATGAATATCTCGGGGTTTGCTGGGGTCCCAAACGGTCAACACCAACCGATTATACTGGCCAGTAATCGATTTGCCCTTCCAGACCTCCTCGAGAAGGTACTCGATATCGGAAACGCTTATCGACGATTCCTGTTCCTCGGGCCATTTCATGCGGGCCATCTGGCCCACAAAACTGTGCAAACAGCTCTCGTAGAGCTTGGTTCTCTTTTTGCCCGCAAGCGAGTAGCCGCCCTGCGTGCTATCAAAGACAGCGTCGTAGCCACCAATCTTGGTTAAAAGGGTGGTTGCAATCGTGAGACCAAACATGGCTGGAAGGGTGCCCAAGACGGGTAGAATGCGGACCCGAAAGTCTTGGAGAACCGAGAGCTCTCCAACATTTCCCTCCTCAAGCTCGCTCTCGGCGATGTCCAGGAGCTTTGCTTTGTCTTTACCGGGCTTTTCGCTTGAGTAAACCACGGGAATACCCTCTTTGATGCCGCGTTGCCGGAGCTTGATGCGAGTGGCCCGGCTCAGAGGATCTTCGGCAGTCCGTGAAATATCGGCTACTTCGAGCCGCGTAGGATCGCCCTTGCATCCAGCTCCCATGGACGCAATAACCGGAATATTATTATAGTAGCAGTGGGCCAAAAGATCCACCTTTGTGTCAATGTTATCGATACAATCGACAACATAGTCTGCTCCTTGCAGCATGTCTGTCTTGTCCTTTGTCCAGAGAGAAACGACGGGCTCAATTACAACCCAAGGGCAAACCTTTGCCAGGTAACTGGCCAAGCAAAGTACTTTCGAAGTACCAACATCTTCCAAAGTCGCGCAGCAGTGCCGGTTAAGCGACGACAAGGTTACTTGGTCAAAGTCAATGACCTTGATCCGGCCAACTCCACTTCTTGCAAGCATAGTAGCCACCCAAGATCCAACTCCACCGGCACCAACAACAACAATATAGCTGCCTCTGATATCTTTCATAGCCTCTTCACCGAGAAAAGCTCGGTTACGAGCCTGCTGCTCGGCGACAATCAGCTCATCGACTTTTATCGGTGATTTTTGGGAGCTTGATTTTTTGACATCATTGGACGGCTGGCTCCATTTCAAAAAAGTATACGTCGCGGCCACAGATAAAAGAGACGTGGCAACCAAAGGCAGCCACCTCTGGTTGTTCATGTTGATACTGTGATATTTTTTTCTTGTGTCAGCAAACTAGTGTGCATAACTATCTTATCGATGCTTAGCATCACTAGTCTAGATGGTCTAGTCCCTGGATGAGGCCTTGTGACAGCCAACCTAACCTTCGCATGCACCAAAAAAAAAGCTATAAGATATAGTTGTATAGAACTCACTTGACTCTAAGAGAAGATACGGTTGGTGGCATGCAAATAAATATTGCGTCTGATAGCCAGGTTGCAGATCCCATTAGCTGCCCTCTGGATAAAAACTCAAGGTAACAGCAATCAAGCGGAGGTGTTGTTGTTGTTGTCGTTGTTGCTCGTGCCTCTGTGAGGAGGCAGGACGGAGCCGCACTCGCGCCGGAAGCGCCGGGCTTGCTGGCGGCACGGCTGGCGGCCTCGTTGAGGCTCATGAACATGTGTGCTCTCCTTGGCATGCACGTCGTTGGCAGCAAAAAGTTGTCCGAACAGATGGCTGGCAAGGTCATCAGTATTCAACAACTGCGATGCAGCCTTAACGCCCAGCTCGGCAAACCCCTCCAAGTCGAAGATATCGTTTTCAAAGAGAACTGCAAAGTTTGCAGCATCTCCTTTCTCACGGCCGCTCGACAACAGCAGCGCATTCATAGAGCTATCGGCAGTCCAGTTAGCCTGGGAGCGGCAGTTCATGGCGAGATTAGGTTGATAGTGTCCAAGGTGAAGGCTAGAGGCGTTAAGAAGCATAGATCAGCAGTAGGCTGATGGGGGAGTATGTGTAGAATCGATAACAGGAAAATTTGGTGGGGAACCGATGCTCTAAATGGGGTGGGAAACTTGGCTTGCATATGCACAGAATAGTTGGTGCAGCGCACGTGACTGAGCTTGGAACGGCTAAACGGCTTTTCCAGGCAAAGGAAGGGGCTGTATAGGCCCGATTTCCCTTAATTTTGCATTGTACTAGGTGAAATAACCGTGGGCGGTAGCGGTAGCAGTTCGCTTGGCGCAATGGTGGGTGCATTCCATGCTGCCCACTCGCACGGAGAGATGTTCCCTTGCCTTTTGGGCTGCGTTATAGCGATGTGTCAGCAATCTGTCGCTGGTCCGGCATTTCATCGAAGTCGTTCGAATCCACGATCTAGATCTTCTTGGGACGAAAACGCGGTTGTTTTGGGGACAAAATGGGTCGAAATAGAGTGGAATAATGAGATTTCGAGGGAACGAGTCCAAACGAGGTACTCTTGACAGGTCTAGACGTGTCTATCGGCATGCCCATGTTTTTTCTACTGCCGCCTACCTGCATATCCGCCCATCAAATGGGCCGATATCCCCATTGGGCCCCGCACCCCTTACAGCAATTCGCTATTGACATTTCCGTTACGAGCTGTCAAATTCTGCAGACATATAGTAACTCGGAAAAACAAAAGAGAAAACCTCTTTTTGGATTCGTCCCGCTAAACTAGCCCTTTACACGATAGTAGCAACCCTGAGAACCACCTCCTATTTTTAGGTATGTGGCCCTGCACGTAGCCCCATCGCCGCGGGGGCCCACAATTGAGCCCACAAATATTTGAGCCCACATTTACACCCTTGACAGGATACAGATGGTCTGGAAAAAAGTTAAAGAAAAGCGAACGAAAAAAATCTACATAACCTTATTTCCTATATAGCTGCCCGGGCCACAAACCCAGAGCAAATCGCACCTCGTAAAAAATGCCGCAGGTGCATAAGGGGATCGTTGCCTAGCACAAGGGGACTCTGCCGGCCGTTTCCCGGGTAAGCGGTGGGCCCAACCCCAAATGCACCTCAGATAATATGGTGCATAATATCGGAACCAAGCGTGGCACCGGCACCAAACACGGTTGCGTCACCGAACCGCTTGCCGAACCGTTTTAGGCCGTCGGGAATGCGGTGGTCGTTTTGTTGTTGCTGCTGCTGAGGCTGCTGCTGCACCTGCTGGCCCTGCTGCTGGGGGTAAAACGGAGGCTGGTAGCCGGAATTCTGGGGCTGCATCTGCTGCTGGTAAGGCTGCGGGTAGCCCTGGCCATTCTGATTATAGTTCTGCTGGCCGTAATATTGGCCCGGCGGAGGGGTGTTGTTGTTGCTGCCATTGTTGTTCTGGTTCGAGTCGTAGCGCTGCATGGTCTTTTCATCGTTGTCGTTTGACGCCGGCTCCACATAATTGCTGGGGAAAACGCCTTCTTTATTCGACCCAAGATCCTTGCCGCGCCACCAATCGGCACTCAATCGCTCCAGAAGTCGCACTCTCATGCCCGGCTGAAGCTCGAGGTCAGTGGACTCGTGGGGCTTAAATTCGTACTTGGCAACGTACACATCCTGGTCAGAATTCTGGCCCGAGTTTTGCTGGGGCACTTCAGCGGCCGGCCGCTGGCTGTTTCCACCGCCATTCTTGGCTTCGCGAGTCTTGGACTTGAGAACAGAGACGACCTTGTCATACTCCTCTCCAGACACAATATTCTCTTCCTTGAGGAAGTCCATCTCATTGATGATGGTCCGAATCGAACGATCAGAAGCGGCCGACATGACAAAAAAAAATGTGTTGAAACGTTAAGTTGTAAGGTCACCTTTTTGGGGACTACGACACTTGGCTTGCCATTCCCCGGTCTGGCCGCGAACCCCTACCCACGCTGAGCCCCCAGGTTTGGCGACTTTGACTAGCACTTTATGTAGGCACCTAAGTTAAAAGTACTTGGCATACATGCGAAGGAGGTCGTTAAGCAGCGTTTGTGAGTCACGCACACCCACAAGCCGGTCAACGTCTCTAATGAACTGCTTGCAACGAGCAGCAGGCAGCACCAATGGGGCACGGGCCTTTAGAACAGCTACCTCGCAGTAGATCAGTCCAATATCGGCATAATCAAGAGTGTTGTTAGAAGCGGCGATGTTTTCGATATTGCCCAGCCTGATCATAATAGACTCCTTGGTATTTGCAGCTTCCAGTAGCCGGCGTTTGGCGGGCTGGCCGTAAATGGCAGATGAAACAAACCCAAACACCCACCGCACAAACAACAGCGACGGGATCGCAGCGACCAGTCCAAACACAAGCTGCTGGCTCGAGAGTAGTTTGTCAATGCCTGCCAATGCCACCTCGGCATCGACCTTTGTTTTTTGAATCTGGATCAACAGCGTCCGAATCAGCTTTCCGCTCAGCAGACTGCGCACGGGAGTCGTGATCTCCTGCTCATAAGCCCTTAGCACCGGTGTCAGATCGCCTTGACGGACCTCCTGTCCCACATGTGCGAGTTCTTGCGGCGTTGAGTTCGTAGTATCGGCCATAAACTCCACGGTCATTCTCACCAAACTATCCAGGTCGCTTTGTAGGCTCTCTTTGGCCATCAATGCCACGCTTCCATCGGGGTCATGCCGGACTGTTAAGTAGATCTGATACATTGGTTCGTAAACCCAGTTTTGAACAAAAGCCTTGAGCGTCTCCACAACCGAGTTTTTGAACCACTCCACAATCGACCGCCAGTTGCCAAGCACCCACCAGCTGGCACCAACACCAAGCAATGCAACCGGCCAGTATCGCGCACTTGTGGGTGGAATTGCGTTGGTAACCACAGGCAAGGTATTGATTTTGTCGAGAATGGCCTGAAGCTCTTTCAGGGCCCCGTCGGGCGTATCAATTGCGCGAGAAGGCTCCAAACCAACCAACGCAGCCATATCAGCAACACTTGTTTGAACCACACTCTGGATACTGTCGCCGTGCCAGTTGTGAGTGAGCAGACGGCCCATTCGCGTGGCTGCTTGGTCCTGCAGCACATTCAGTCGCTTGGACTCGGCATCCACTTGGGTCTGGATGGGTAGCAGAAAAAGGGCCTTGACCCGCTTGTACTGAAACAGGAGCCAATTGAAACCAGAAACAATAAAAGAAGCCACGCTCGACGTATTCACTTCCGCAGGAGCCGCAATTGTGGCTGTAGACGAATCCGTCTTGGAGGCACCAACGCCATCTTGAGACCGGACATCGTCGCTGCGGTGGTGGTGCACCAACGCAGTATACCATGTGCTTGTACCTTTAAAATTGAAAATATAGCTGGCAGCGACCAGGGGTCTTGTCTGAAGCCAAAACAGGCCTGCTCCAGCAAAGCGATGTTCGGCGATAGACTGCCAATAGTCGAGGCCTGCTGCAGCGGGAATGGCCTGCCGCTCGAGCTCTCGTTTCAGCACAATCTCATGGACACTAAGGGTTGCCTTTGCCGCATCGATCCAGCCGCCCGAGGCAATAAGAAGGGTTCGATCTAAAGCGGTTTCGCCGCTAACTTGACTAGGATCAAGCTCGTAGATCTGCCGGCGGAACTGAGCCAGGCTGGTCATCGGTGAGATTAGGGCAGCAGATCGTGGAAACCAATTGTTTGGTTGAGGGTGGTATCAATTATTGACATTCATATCAATTAGCTCTAGTAAACATTAAAGGTCAAGTCGAAATAGACATGAAGAATTCTTGGTATAAGTTCGTTCCCATTAAAAGAACATTCGGTATGAATGAGGATAAGAACGCAGCATAAGGATCCAGTGAGATCTCTCAGTTCAGGGCATGGGCGATACTAGCAAAGATCTCATCAAGACCAGGCTGAAAAAAGTTTAAGTTTGAGTTAAGAATTTGATTGTTTGTTTACGACAGCTGCTGCGGCTAGCATGTGCATGTGCTTTGTACCCCCATATTTAATGTATGTAGTCAAGGGTTGTTCTGCGATCTGTGATCTTATGTATGGGGTGCTGTCGGTAACATTCCCTTCTTGGCATAATCTGTGTGTAGATGAGGTAATAATTACTCATGCAGTAACAAGATTGACCTAGCACAAGCACCGAAACGGTAGGCGTAGGTCGATGGCATGAACATAAATGGGAGACAAATATGGCCAGATCCAAACACCGATACCATCCGAGTGGTTTACTAGTACTTTTCAAGTGAATACTTCTGGCCAGACCCTCCAGGGCTCGAGAATAATCTGCATGATGACGTACTCAGCGTTTGAGTGCGTTGCTTTGCTAAGGCACCATAGGTACATTCCAGACGAAAGAACCATAACAAAAAAACTCAGCTGCACGCCGAGATCGTTGCAGGCATGTCAACAAAAGGTCTAATATTTCCCCTAATAAGTGAAACTTGGATAAATAGTTATCGACTATATTTTACCGACCAGTTGGAGCAATGATTTGCCAATGCTTGCGGGGCAAGATTTCCTGGTTGCTGTCTGGTCGCCGGCGATGCCGCATATTATGCAAGCATATGGGTCAAGGTCGGCAGGACACTCGGCGGCCGACCTAAACAATTTAGCGGCAAACTGCCCAACTCGGTATGGCCACAGTGACGGGTGGGCCAGCAAAGCAAAGTTCAACTAGTTAAGGACGATAATGAAGGTGCTTGAAATTTATTTAAGAGGGTTAAGGAATGTCCGGAATGGTGTTTGTTTGGCTTGCCAGTGTATCGGGGTTCGCCCAATAAGGAAGGGCAGTTGTGCATGCATGCTGCATGCCCTGCAGGTTTGTTTGGTTCTGACTGGAACGGGACAGTTGCTTGCAGCGCCACCATATGTATATAAGCAAGAACTTGCCCATCCCCACTCTTTTGTTTCCAAACTCAAGATATAATCATGGCCGCCATTGCTGATCCCATCCTCCGTGTTGTTCTGTTTGTTCTTTCGGTGATTGCCCTTGGTGTCTCCGCCGGCTACGTTGCTGGTTCCGCCGAGGACTCTCCCCGGGTGCGGTTCGCTGTTTTCGCTGCCGCTTTCTCGATCCTGTTTGGTGTCTTCTGGGGTCTGGCTGCTGCCTTTATCGAGTTCCTCTCGTTCCCCATTGTCACTGCCACCTTTGACTTCCTTAACTGGGTGTTCCTGTTCACCGGTGCTACTGCCATTGCTGCTAAAATCCGCTGCCACAGCTGCAACAGCGACTGGTACCTGCTCGAGTACTTTGACGGCTCCAAGCGTGACTGCCGTCTGGCCCAGACCTCGGTTGCTTTCCTCTACTTTTCGTTTGCTGTTGCCGTTGGCCTGTTTGTCTACTCGCTTCTGTCGGCTCTCAAGGGCGGCTCTTTCGGCATGCCCTCGCGCCGCTCGGTGCCCCGCACTGGTGTCCCCACCATGTCGCAGGTCTAAGGACAAACCAGCGCCCTCTAACAGCATTCTAGACGCTTTTACCCCCCCACACCATTTTTACCTGAGTCGCCATTCTTAATACTGTGCCACTGGCCTGGACGAATCGTTTGCTTCAATCGGATACCCCCCTTTTTTGCTCTTTGTTTTTCTTGGTTAGCTCCAAGAGGAGCCCCCCTAGAGTGTGATGATTGAGCTTTGTGTGTGAAGCTCTGCGCTCGAAATGTGCCTTCCCCCCTTTTTGTTTTATTTGTTTCCCCCGCTGTTCTTCATCTCAATGTATGATTTTATTGGTGCGACACCATTGGCTTGGTGTCCCGCGTAATGTTTATTCTTCTTTCAAAGCACACTCTTTTCCCCCTTCTACAAAGAGCGAACAGAGGAACTTTCAAAGGGTCCCATTTTCAGGCATCAAAGCAACTCCAACGGGTGGTTCCAAGACTCTTTCCACAGGTGGGTAGCCGCTTTGGTATATTTTTCGTTATATTTGAAGTAGCTGCGCTTGTTTGTACTAGTACGTCCGATTCAATGACCATCTTTAACCGATATATGCGATATTTGTGTTCAATTTTGATTTCAATTTTCTATAATTTTTCACCCATGGGGCAGGCCGGGGGGGCACTCGGGCCTCGCAGCAAGCCTGTCCCAATTGGGAAGGTGGCATGCATGCCGGGCTGCTGCACGAGCGCGCTTAGTCACGTACCATGGCAACAGGCGTCAGATGCCGGCATGCTGCAGATAGCCTGCAGGGTTGCTGCCCATCGCCAGTGCGGCCCCACCACGGGGAGCCCTATGGCACCTTGAGGAGGGCCAGTGGTTAGGCGAGTCTCAGCAAGAGCCTCGGTCAGTGCCCCAATTGGTTCTAGTAAAGAATTAGTAGACTATTATAGGTTGAGGAAGGAAATAACGCTAAGAAACACACGCATTAGCCTATCGAGGGAATCGTCAATTGGCATCGTCAATTGGCAAGTGAGCCAAACCCGGCCCACCGGCCAATGGAGCCCAAAAGTAGAAGGAGACCCGATTCCCAGGATGGCAAGCCATACGGGCATCCAGCCCAGCACTGGCATCTAGCCCAGCAGTTTGTTGACGAACCGGCGGAAGCTGCCCTTTTTGCGGCCCGAGCCGGCAGATGCGGACTTGGCCTCACGAGCCTCTTTGGCGGCGCGGGCCTCGGCCTCCTCCTTGCCAATCTTGGTGTTGACGTCGGTCTGGGCGCGGCCGGGCGCGGCAGCCGCAGCCGCAAGCGCGGCAGAGCCGCTGCCGCTGGTGGCAGTGCCCGGAGCAGACGTGCGGGTGGATCCCGAGCCGGTGCTCGACGGCAGGCCAGTCGAGATGGTGGTGTCCGGCGGCGCCGTCTTGGACGCACTCTTCGACTGGGTCTTGGACGAGCTGGGCACGGGCGAGTCCTCAGCAGAGAGATCCGAGATGTCCGAAGTGCTCACTCCAGCGGTGCCGGTGCCGGTTCCGGTGCCGGTTCCGGTGCCAGTTCCGGTGCCAGTTCCGGTGGTGCCAGTGCCGTAGCCGACGCCTTTACTGCCAGTACCAGTGCTGGCAGACTTGGTCTGCGACGGCTGGGACGACTGCGCCGGGGGATGACCCAGAGACGCCTCAATTGGGGCAGTCTCACGAGCAACGCTGTCGGACTGAGGAGCCGATTCCAGGTCGGTACCACTGGGAAGAGGGGTCTCTTGGCCAGACGACACGGTGTGGCCGGTATGGCCGGCAGGGCCAGAGGTGTAGCCGCTGGCAGAACCCGAGCTAGGGCCGGTGGCAGAACCCGAGCTAGGGCCAGTGGCAGAACCCGAGCTGGGGCCAGTGGCACCAGAGCTAGGGCCGGTCGAGCTAGAAACACCCTTGGAGCCCGGCACAGAGGGCGCACCAACGCTGCTCAGAGCAGCAAGACCAGCCAGCTTGGGCGGAGGAATCTTGGGTGTCGTGCTGCCGGTGTTCTCCGACTCGGGAGCCACGGCAGCCGCCTGCGCCGAGGGGTCGGCGCTGGGCAAAGGCACTGTCTCGGGCGCCTGGCTATCACTGCCCAGGCCCTTGAGGGTACGGTCGCTGGCCGACGACTTCAGGCCCGAAGAGCCGTAAGACGGAGGCTGGCCATGAGACTGGCCATACGACTGCGACTGA
The DNA here is from genome assembly GCA_030563925.1 of Wickerhamiella sergipiensis. NCBI lineage: Eukaryota > Fungi > Ascomycota > Dipodascomycetes > Dipodascales > Trichomonascaceae > Wickerhamiella > Wickerhamiella sergipiensis. The sequence goes on from JAJMKN010000003.1 coordinate 407,693, forward strand.
GGCTGGCCAAGCGACTTGTCAACAGCACCGGTGCCGGTGCCATAGCCGTCCGAGTAGGCAGACTCGACGCCAGCCACGCCGGCCCGCGAGTCGCTCTCGCCGTCCTCGAGCGCAGAGTCGTACACCGAGTCCTCGTAGCTGGGGCTGCCCTGTCGAGGTGGCGTGCTCTCACCGGCGGGGGCGGCGGCCACCACGGAAGCGTTGCCGCGAGCAGGCGAGCTCCAGGTCTGGTCGGCGGTATAAGCAGAGCCAATGGTCGAGTCGGGGTCGGTGGCGCGCGGCAGGTCTTGGCCAGCAAACACGGACCCTGACTTTGCGGGCGTGTTGGGCCCCACGCCAAAGCTGCCAGTAGCGCGGCGAAAAGAGCTCGACGAAGTGATGCCATCGTCGCCCGTCTTGGTGCCGTGCGAGCCGGTCGTGTGCGAGCCGGTCTTGCTGGCGTCGCCAGCGGCAACATCAGCGCCGTCCTCGGCATACTGGAAGTTCTTGGAGCCGGGCGCTACACCCTCGTACTGGCGGGTCGAGTCGATCTTCTTGGCGTCGCCGCCAGCCAAGTTGGCCGCATCATCGGCAAAGTTGTAACTCTTGGTGCCAGGAGTTTCGGCCTGGTAATCGTGCGAGTCGTAGACGTTGCGGTCAATGTTGCGTTCGATCTTCTTCGAGTCACCGCCGGCCACGTCCGCGCCATCCTTGGCAAAGTCGTAGCTCTTTGTGCCGGGCGTCTCGGCCTGGTAGTCATGAGAGTCGTAGATGTTACGATCAATGTTACTCTCAATCTTCTTGGAGTCGCCGCCCGCAAGCTTGGCGGCATCATCAGCAAAGTCGTAGCTCTTGGTGCCGGGCGTTTCCGCCTGATAGTCGTGCGAATCATAGATATTGCGGTCGATGTTGCTCTCAATCTTCTGAGAGTCTCCACCGGCGAGCTTGGCCGCGTCGTCGGCGAAATTGTAGCTCTTAGTACCCGGAGTCTCTGCCTGGTAATCGTGAGAATCATAAATTTCCCGGTCGATGTTGCGGTCGATCTTCTGGGCGTCGCCGCCGGCCAGATCCGCGCCGTCCTTGGCGAAATCGTAACTCTTCGTGCCAGGGGTCTCTGCCTGGTAGTCGTGCGAGTCGTAGATTTCGCGACCGATGTTACGGTCGATCTTGTTGGCATCGGGGCCAGCGCGGTCCGCGCCGTCCTCGGCAAACTGGTAGCTCTTGGTGCCGGGGGCAACGCCCTCGGTGTCGCGCTCGTTCGCGGCAGACTGGCCAGCATACGCAGCATTGTCGGCACCGTCTTCCGAGAAGAGGTAGCCGCCAGGAACATGCTTCTCGATCTGCTGGTACACGTTGCCGGGCTGGGAAGACTGGCTAGGCTCCGAGCGAGTGCCGGAGCCAGAGCCGCTAGAGCCGACGCCAGAGCCGACGCCAGAGCCAGAGTGCTGGCCGTACTGGCCAGAGGCAGCAGAGTGCTGGTCGTACTCCTGGCCATACTGGCCACTAGAACTCGAGATTCCGGCAGCCTTCTCGGCAGCAGCCGCCTCGGAGTTGACCGGAGTACTCTCCTCGTACGACGGCTGGCTAATCCCCGCAGCGGCCTCGGCAGCCGCGGCAGACGTCTTGCCGGTGCTCTCGGGAGCGTCGCCGTAGTTGGGCGTGTGCTCGTCGGGCACGCCGCCGAAATCGCGCACCGCGTCGGTGGTGGCAATAGTCGGCGTGCGACTGGTAGGGCGAATGGCGCGTGTAGAGTCGTTGTCGCGCTCCGATTCGCGAGTAGAGTCGTGGGCCGAGTGGCCAGAGCCGCGCGAGTCGTGGGGGCTCGAGTCCGAGGTATCCTCGCCGATCTTGATTCTCTGGCCGTCGGGACCAGTCACAAACTTCTCAGTCACAGTGTGCTGGCCAATAACAACCGGAACAGAGCCGGTGCCAGAAGGGGACGAGCCCTGGCCAGAGGCCGAGCCAGAGGTATCGGCAGAGGCGTAGTCTGAGGATGAGCCGTAGCCGCCCGAGCCGGAACCAACCTCGCGGGCCTGCGACTGCTCCTGGAACTGCTTGAGCTCGGACTCGGGCAGCTTCTGCTGGCGGTCGCCGTCGTGCTGGACCTGCGATAAGATGGACGGTCCCGTGGTCTTGGCAAAGCCGGCGCCGCGGTCCTCGTGGGCCTGAGATTTGTTCTGGAACTCGCTCAGGTCCTTGTCCGAAAGCTTGTGCTGGCGGTCGCCGTCGCTCTTGACCTGCGAAAGAACCGAAGGGCCGGAGCTGTGAGCAAAGCCGGTGTCCTTGGAGGTGTCCTTAGAAGTGCTCTTATCATCAGAGGAGTCCGAGCCGAGGCCAATTGCGGCCGCAGCAGCGCCAACAGCCGCGCCAGCCGCGCCAACAGCACCAGCAACCGCACCAGAGGCAGCGTCGGTGTAAGAGCCTGAGCCGCTCGAATCGGTGATTGCAGACAAACTAGACTTGTAGTCGGTGGAATTGGCGTCCTTGCTGTCCTTCAAGTCCTTGGAATCGGAGCCAGAGCCAGAGGGCTTGACGGGCTGATCAGTAGGAGCGGTGATCTCGCTCGGCGTCTCGCCGCCAAGACCCGTGCTGGCCGCGCCCACCGCGCCGCCAGTGCCAATGGCACCGCCAGTGGCACCGCTAGTGGCCTTTGAGCCGTGCGGCAGGGCCGACGACGTCGATGCCGGCTCGTGGAACGGCTCGGCCACCACCTTGTGGTTGACGTTGCCAATGCCGTCGTCTGTGGTCTCAAAGCCCTCTTGCAGCGTCCAATGGCCGTCAACAAGGAACTTGTACATATACTCCTTGTGGGGCTCAACGTTGCGGAACTCTGCCGTGTAGAGCGTGCCTGCCTCCTGGGTGAGGTCGCTGGGCACCCAGCCTGTGAATTCGGCAGACACCTGCACCGCGTGGTGGGTTCTGCCATCGTCGTAAGTGATAACCACCCGTCCGGTCATAATGTGAGCAATGGAGATGGGCAAATGTGAGGAAGGGGGCAAGATCAAGGGTTAGTGTTTTAGGACGCAGGCTCAGTCCCATTATGGCATCCCGCCCCGCCGCCGCCTGCACTACCCTGCATGACCCAACTTGATTGCTCTCCCATCCCCTGCATGCGCAGTGGTTCGCGGCCGCGCATGTCTGAGCCGGTGTGGGCCGCCGAGACCGGACCTGGTGGGTTTGGGGGCGTGCCGAAAATGAATCGCCGCTTATTGCCTCTTTCCAACCATTCGGATAATCTCCGCTTGGCTGTGGACGCATGTCCTGCAGATTACACCATCTGTTGACCCACGCAGACCCTCACCGCAGGCTGCATGCTTGCCCACAGCAGCAGGCACTCCGGTCTGGCCAGGTCGGGCCCACCACGAGGTGATCCCATGTGCGGTTTCCACGATTATTTGCAGGCATTTCAACGATTCTGTAGTCATTTTTAGATCTGCAGCTATTGCAACACCGTGCTCATAGCTACTGTCCTACACTCTATCTTTAAAGATGGCTCTCTATGCGGCCGCTGAGGTTTCGCCGGATCGTGGCAAGATCGCCGGCACTAAACCCAACAGTGTTGAGCAGATACTGCTCTGCCCCTCCAAACTCGGTGTCCAGCAGCCGGATCGTGCTCTGCATGGCCGCGTATTTTGAGCTCAACACCTCCTCCATCTGGCGCCGGCTCACATCCTCGCCGTCCAACGACTGCTCAAAGTTGGCCAGCAGCTTGTCCTTGAACGTTTTCAGCCCAATGGTCGTCAGCTCGTAGTCGCGGGCCACCGTGACGGGGTGCACGCCCATAAACAGCAGCAGCACGGCGATGATCACACCGGTGCGGTCCTTGCCGGCCGTGCAATGCAGCAGCAGGCCCTCGTTAGGGTGGTCGCGAAGCATACTCAGGACCTTGTAGACGGTCGGCGCGCCATGAGAAAGAATCTGCCGGTACACCGAGCTGAAGCCACTGGTGCTGGACCCCATCATACCCGCATAACGCTGGGCAATTGCTTGCGGAGACATGTCGCGGCGCGCAAACACGGGCACTTCCAGCACCTGCACGCCAGGGATTTTCGGCGGCGCATGCTCCTCGCGCTCGGCATCGCTGCGCAGATCCACAACCCATCTAACGCCGAGATCATAGAGCTGCTGCTTGCCGCGGTCGGTGATGCCGCTCACGTAGCCACTGCGAAACACAATTCCGGGCCGGATCTTGCCATCATAGCCGCCCACATCCCGGAAATTGACCACTCCGTCCACATCTGGCCACCGCGGAATATGGCCCGAGTACATGTTCTGCTTGTAGAAGCGCTGCATCTCGCTGTCGATGCTCAGATAGTTGGTGATGATGTCGATTACTTGTGGTGCAAACGTGACTTTGGATCCGTCGGCCGCCCGCGGGCCGTAAAAATTGTGGTTAGCGCCCATGATGATCTCGAGATGGTGCCGGCCGTCAAATAGATTCGCCCACCGGCCCGCATCGCTCACCGGCACCTGCTGGTCCTCAGAGCCAAAGATGCTAAGAACCTGCGTGTTTGGGTTGATCTTGGCGTACCGGTCGGCAAACTGCGAGCCGAATTCCTGAACTTCCTGTTCGCTGATCCACTGCGGCTCGTACTTGCCGTACCGCTTAGCAGTTAGGAAATAGCCGTTCTTACGGTGCAAGTCCGGGTTGGTCCGCTCCACCTTCTCGCCGTACTGCCACACCAAAAACCGGCCCGAGCAGTTGATGATAGCAGGCACAAAGATCTCGGGGTGCCGCAGAGCCCATAGAAACGCAATTGAGGCGCCCCGCGAGTGGGCGACAATCGTCACCAACTCAAAGCCTCTGTCTCGGCAGAAATAGTTGTAAACCTCGGTAAGATCCTCTTGATCGCTGCCGCCGACCTGTCTGCCCAGCTTTGGGTCGTCGGTCGGGTCACTATTGCCGCAGTTGCGCGAGTCGTAGCGAAATGTCGTCAGTCCCAGCTTTTCGGGCAGAGTCTGGCCGAGCAGATGCTGATAACAATAATCACGGTGTCCGCCCAACCCATGAAGGATAAACACAATCCGTTTTGCTGTGTCGTCATTGGGCGTCGCCAATGTGCCCTCAATATGGCCAGTTTTAATCACTTCCTCGGTAACCATGAGGGGTATCTCGGCATAGGTTCCCTGCCCACGGTATGGTCGCGGTCACGTGATACCAGCCCGCCTCACCGCTCCCTTCCCTGCCCAGCGCGCAGTTAGTGAGAGTCCCAGATCAACACAGATCAACACAGATCAACACAGCAACACAGCTCACATCATGCAGAGACACAGCCCCCGCCGGCACCGTGATATTCGCAATCGGTTCCGCGATGGGCGCATTGACTCGAGTCCAACCCCAATGGAGCCTGTTGTGTCCAGCGACCCCTTCAATTTCGATGCTGCCGCCGAGATCTCCGTGCCAGTAAAGCAGCGCGGCTTCGAGCAGGTGCTCGACTTTGCCTTCTACCGAGATGAGCTCGTGTCGTCTCCTGCAGCGCGCAAGCCTGCTGTGAGCTCAAACCCCAAGGCATTGCAGCCTTTATCCAATGAAGATCTTATTGCGCTTGCTTCGAAAAAGCGCCCCCCGCAAATGTCGGCCGTGCCGGAACTTGCGCACGATGAAAACGCCGCCGGGCCGCCCAGCTCGCCCGAAAAGTGGCTCAAGGATCAACTAGCTAATAGCTCGCTGGACAGCTTTGACCTGCCTCAGCAGTCTGATGAGTGCCGGCCCAGCTCTCGCTAGGGGTCGTAGCTCGTAGCTCGCAGCTCGTTGCTCGTTGCTCGTTGCTCGCGCCGTTGCCCGCTGCTTCGACGCTCTTTTTATTATTCTATTTGTTTCAATTTTTTTTTTGTTTTACAAGTCGTATGTTTTGTAGACATCTCCTCAGACGAGATGGTAAAAGATTGTATCTCCGCTTATTTGCCAAACGGGTTAGTGTTCTCATCGTTCAGCGACAACAGGCGGAGTTGCTGTAGTTCATTGTCGCCCAGGTGGGCATCGGTAGTGTCGCTGGCCAGGCCATGGCTCTCCAAAGGCTCGCTTTCGTCGTCAGTCTCGCTCCCCGAGCTACCGTCCTGCTGAGGCGACGTAGGCGTTCTGGAGTGATTGGCCGGGGCTACAATACGGAGGCCGGGAGAGTACTCAACATCGTTTTGGGAGCGCCCAAAGCTTTTCGCCTTGCCGGCAGGGCTGCCTTGGGTACTAGCGGCACCACTGGTACAAATGGCACCAGTGGTAGTAGTGCCATAGGCGCGGATCAAAAAGTCCTGCTGCGCTTGGACCTGGGCCTGCGACAGGTACTGCATGAGAATCCATCCCATGGGCATCCCTTTGTCGCCGTCCAGATTCTGGAGCAGCCGCGGCTGGCTGCCACAACGGTCCTTGCCGTACCGCACGCGCATATGGCGGAACTTGGGGTTCAGGCGAGTCTCGTGCACGGCGGCAATAGCCGCCGAGAGATCGGTAAAGTTTACAAACGCACACTGGCGGCCCATCAGAAAGTTGATCTGCTCAATCTCGCCGTACTCGCTAAAGTCGTCATAGAGCTCGCTCTCCGTCAGTGACCCGGGGATGTCTCCAAGATAGACGTTGCGAGTGGCACCGCTTTCAACAGCCGTAAACAAGTCGTCGGGTAGCGGGCCAGAGTGCTTGCCCCAGCTCACCTTGATGAAGCGACCACGTATAAATAGTTTGTAGGTGTTCCACAATGCAAAAAACTGCGCAGCGGCCGTAGGGTCGACAAAGGTGATGAAGCAAATCTGTTTCTCGGGGAGGTAGTTTACGCTTTGCAGAATGCCTCCGCGGGCAGAGTTGCAGATCTCTCCAAATTTGCGTGTCTGGGTGGATATGGCCCAGAAAGATGCACCGGTTTCCCACATTGGCAGGTCCTGCGGACATCGTGGCCACCGCCATGGCCGCGGCAGCTTGCTGTGCCAGTGCAACTGACACCAGATGACGGTCAACGTGCATGAGCTTGGCTCCTTGGCTCGGAGGAATACCAAGATACAGAGCCGCAGTGTGTTTTTGAAGTTTGGTGATGTAAAAGCATCTGTCCTTGCCGTAGGACACGCGCCGCGTGTTCCAAGGTGGAGAATGAGGAAGAACAGTAACTACATCCACAGCAGCGGCAATGCTGAGGAAGTGAACAAAGGCAATCTTGCCCGTGAAGCTTCGCTTGATGTTTTCGATTTCTCCATACTGCGACAACTCGTTTTCAATATCTTCAACCGTCACATACTCTGGCAAGTTCCCCAAATAGACATTGCGGCAGGCACTATCCCGGTGAACGGCCTCCGATACCCTGGTGGAAACAGGACCAGCTCGGGCCCATTCAATATATACCGGATTGTCCAGGATCTTGGGTTGGCGCAGCATAAAGTCGGCGTAAAAGTGCACGGCGGCTGTATGGTTTAGAAACGACACAAACGCACTGTTTTCTTCCGGGACCAGCTGCAGATTCTCCACCACCCCTGTAGTGATAAGGTCAAGAACCATGCTGGCAGTTGTCTCAGGAGGAAAATTGCTGATGCGGACGGCCCGCCATGTTTCGTTTGAGTGGGTAGCGACAAAGGAGTTCAAAGGAGACATGCCCTGATTGTTTTGTAGCAGCACCATGGTGCTAGTGGGGTCGAACATCGCAGGGGATGAGAGGCTTGATATTCAATAGCGTAGCGGGTAGTCTGTTGAGTTTACAACGGGAACTTGGTTTGAGAGATGGCTTTGTAGATCACTGGAATTAGTGCCCAAATCTGTTAAATAGGAGATCGCCAAGGGAAAATAATGCACCAACGTGGGCTCAAGGCAGTTTAATTGAAATTGAGTTTCAGCTGAAACAGCCACGGTATTAATTTCAGAAGCTTAAATCCGATGGAGCCGGGGCAGTCCGGGGCGAAGATCTCAGGGGGTAATTTAAACACGAATGGGTGGGATGGAGGCTGGAAGCTGTGAGGGTTTGAGCCAACGATGAGCGTTAATACTTTAGTGAGTTCCAAGAGGGCCCAAAAGGATTTCAGACTGGCCGGGGTGTACGCAGGAGTAAGCGATTAACGTGGTGCTAAAAAAGGCGTCAATATGCGGAATATGTAGTGGGTAAGGAGAATATGTATGTTGTAAATGCCTAGTCTGTATGTTTCACTAAGGAAGCACCTTGTATTATAAGGGCTGCGGAATTTAATCTTATCTGCTTGAGGCCCGAATAGAGCTCATGTACCAAAAGTAAAAAAGTATATATACGGATAAGATAACTAAAGGGGGGTTTCCGGTTGGTTTTATCGCAAGTTACAGGCCGGTATTGGGGCAGCTTGTGAAACTACAAGCGGGCGGGGCTAGGGTCAATATGCAGGGCACATAATGTGGCAGGCACAGCTTAAGAATGCGCCAGGGTATTCCGGAGAGGGGGGCACGAGCCAAACGGGCTCCGATACCGGTCCCTTGGCAACCTCCATAGGTCATCGCCGGCTAGCTAGTTTAAGAAAAATGCCCTGAAAACAGACCTGTTACTCTTCTCCAGTGGATGCGGTGTCTTCGTCTGATCCTTGCAGCGGGCTTGCGTCTCCAAGCTCTGTCTTGATACTGGCCTCCCTCGGGATAGGGCAGGGCGTGACCCATGCATTAGCCCCTTGAGATGCATGCTCGCGCTTAACAACTGAGACATCTGAAGATAATTGGCCCCTTGCATGCAAAATTGCGGTCACCCGCTGTAGCATATCTTCTTGATATTCCTCTTTTGCTTTCACCAGCTCATCCAGCAACCGGGCTTGCTCGGAAATTACCGCACGTTGCTCTTGGACTTTTGCTTGCAGCTCCCTGCATTGCCCGGTCATCTGGAACGCCCATGTGGATATCGGAATAGCCGCGGATAACTTGGACATGTCCACGGTTGCTGCCTGCAACCGCATTCCGTCATAGACCTGCGCCAAGGATAGCTGGGCGGTGCCCTTGACACTGTCAACCTGAAGAGTCACATCGACTGGATGCTCTGTTGGCTGACCATCGAGGTATTTCTGGGCATTTGGATCTGCAATCGGGCCAGAGTAGCTATTAACATTATCAGTTGCTTCAATAATTGAGCCCTCGGCTCTCACCAAGAACTCTCCGGCTTTTAGAAACAGCATATCCCCACGTGCGCTTGCAATCTGGACCTTGTCTTGGTAAAAACCTATCTTGGCACAACTATGCTTGGCGAATGCAGGCCTGTCGCGATAAATGCCTCTGTGTATTGCTAGGCCCCTCCAGCTTGGGTCTCTGACCACTCCTACTTAGCTAAAATGCCTCATCCGCAGGCTGATCGGTGATTACGAAATTGCAATGGTGGTTTAAAACCCTTGGTAGGCACAGCAACCAAGTTTTTTTTTTATCTTTCATAATCTGCTAGGGTTGAACCATATTGCTTTTATGATTCCTTTTTTTTTCTTTTTTTCTCTGTTCTTTGCTAGGGTTCGCTTAGAAAACACATTGTAATTGCTTTTTCAAACTCCCATCCGCCTATACGAGGACGAGGTGGGTTGATTTCTAATTGAGATCGTGGGCAGGGCCCTAACCCCGGCATTCGTGGTTTAAAAAACGGGGCCCCGCAAATCTCTCCCAAAAACCCCATTTAGCAATGTTTATCGGAGTTGATGTTGGTACCGGATCTGCCAGAGCATGCCTTATGAACGAAAAAGGCGAAATTGTGGCATTGGCAGCCAAGCCAATCCAGCGCTGGGAACCTAAACAGGACTATTTTAACCAGTCGGCCCAAGATATTTGGGAGTCCATTTGCTTTTGTACCAAGCAAGTTCTCGAAGAGTCTGGTGTGAATCCCGACGATGTCAAAGGAATTGCCTATGATGCCACCTGTTCGCTGGTGGTAACCAACAAAGAGCTGGAGCCAATTGCCGTTGGCCCCGACTTTAGCTGTGCAGAGCAAAACATCATCTTGTGGATGGACCATCGGGCCCCCGAGGAAACCGACATTGTTGCCGCCACCAAGCACTCTCTGCTTAAGTATGTTGGCGGTAAGATGTCAATTGAGATGGAGATCCCCAAGATCATGTGGCTGAAAAACAACATGGAGCCCGAGAAGTTTGCCGAGTGCAACTTCTACGATCTCTCCGACTATCTGACTGATTTCTCTACTGATGTGAATGCTCGTTCCTACTGCTCGGTGGTCTGCAAGCAGGGCTATGTGCCCAAGGGCTTGGAGGACTCGGAGGATGGCTGGAACAAACAGTTCCTCGAGAGCGTTGGCTTGGGCGATCTCACTGCCAATGGCTACGAGCGGCTGGGCGGTATTGCCGGCAAGAACGGAAAGTACTACTCGGCTGGCCAAGTGGTGGGTAATCTGTCTGAGCGGGCGGCCAAGGATCTGGGTCTCTCGACTAAGACTGTGGTTGGTTCTGGTGTCATTGACGCTTACTCGGGCTGGATTGGCACTGTTGCCGCCAAGACCGACTCGGAGCTGCCCGACCACAACGTGTCGTCGCGGCTGGCCGCTGTGGCGGGGACTTCTACCTGCCATATTGTTCAGTCCGACAATGCCATCTTTGTTGAGGGTGTTTGGGGTCCCTACCGTGATGCTCTCATGCCCAACAAGTGGTGTGCTGAAGGCGGCCAGTCGGCTACTGGCGAGCTGCTGCACCATGTCTTGAGCACGCACCCAGCCTCTGCGGAGCTAGACCAACTGTCGGTGACGCTGGACCAATCGAAGTTTGACATTCTCAACGATCGCCTGGAGCAGCTGCGGCTGGCCAAGAACTACTCCAGCATCCTCGAGCTCACCAAGAACCTGTTTTTCTACGGCGATCTGCATGGCAACCGCTCGCCGATTGCCGATCCCTCGATGCGGGGCTCGCTCACCGGGATTGGTATGGACGTGTCGCTGGATAACCTGGCGTTGCTGTACCTGGCCACCGTTGAGTTCATTTGCCAGCAGACTCGCCAGATCATCGATGTGATGAACAAGTCCGGCCACGACATTCGCGTCATCTACTTGTCGGGTGGCCAGTGCCGTAACGGCGTTCTCGTCAACCTCATGGCCACTGCCACTCAGCGGCCCGTGGTCATCCCCAAGTACATCGACGCTGCGGTTGTTCTCGGTACCGCCATGCTTGCCGCGTCGGCTGCTTCCGGCGAGGATCTGTGGGACGTCATGAGCCGGTACAGTGCTCCTGGTCGCTGCGTGCACCCGGGCACCGACAAGCTTGAGAACAAGCTGCTGGAGGCCAAGTATCAGATCTTCCTTGACCAGGCCGAGCGCCAGGTCAAGTACCGCCAACAGGTTGCCGAGGCTCTCAAGAGCGTCAAATAGCTGTAGTTTTGCATATTACCATTCAAGTTTAAGATTTAGCCGCTCTAGGGCTCGAGTCTATGATTCGAGCGGTTCTAGGATTCTAGCTGGGTTATAGGAACCTTTTCGATGCGTGACATCTGGCGGATATCACGCTCCAGCCGGTAGAAATGGTCGCAGTAGGCCGATGCATTCATGTGGCTCAGAAACTCCTCGTCGTGCGTGATCACAATCAGCTGGAAATTGCGCTGGGCCCGCCGGTGCTCAATGATAGACGAGAGACTGGTGGCCAGCGACTTGATATTGTCCTTGTCAAGGTTGGTAGTCGGCTCGTCCAGCACAATCATTCCGCAGTTTACGCCAAAGCACTCACTGAGAGCCAGCCGGATGATCACCGACGCCAGCACCTTCTGGCCGGCAGAGCACCGGCCTCGCATATCCAGCTCGGTGTCCTGTTTGACCATACACACGCGGTAGTTGTAGTTGCGGTTGCCCTTACCGTCGCCGTCGCTTTTGATGAGAATCGTGTCGACGTCTGTGCCTTTGTAGGTCTTTTTCCAGAGCTCGTCCAGAACCCGGTTCACCTCCTCCATCTTGACAGAATGATACTGCATGATGGCAGCATCAAGCGCCTTGCTGTACTTGGAGAGGTCGTCGGTAGCCATCGACGTGGACTCGAGTCGCACAGTGGCCGTTTTGAAGTCGTCGGCGATGGTGCTATAGTCGGACTCCAGCTCGCTGTTGAGCTGCCGCTGCTGGTCTTGCATCTGTTTGATCTCACCTAGCCGGCTCGCGTGGTTGCTGCTCACCTCGGCATACACCGACTGAAGCTCGTTGGTTTCCTGCTCGTAGCGGCTGCGGGCCTCTTCGGCATTCTGCGAGTCAAGCTCGGCGATATGCTTTGTGACATTTTCGAGTTCCGTGGCCAGCGTGCGCAACTGTAGGTTGTCTTGTAAGACCCGCTTGTGGCCCCGCAAGTTTGCAACTTTGCGCTCGCTAGCCGCAACCCGCTCGTCGGTTTCGCGGACCAGCGCGTCGATGCGAGAAATCTCCGTCTCGCATTCGTCGCACTCTTGTACCACCTTGCGCAGCCCATCGCTGCCGTACCGCTTTTCAAACAAGGAGATATCCTGGCTCAGCTTTTTGTGTTCCGAGGCCGCCTCTTTAATCTGTGACAGCTGGGCCGAAAGTTCTTTTTCGGCTTTGGCCGCCTCGACCTTGGCCGCGCTCAACCGAGCCTGCTCGGCATCCAAGTCCGCAGACACTGTCTTAAGCGTTGTGTCGAGGCCCGGTAACGCTGCCTCCGCATCATTGCGCTTGGCTTTGAGCTCGTCAACTCTGATCTGCTTATCTTTGAAGTCGCGCTCCCGCAGCTCGAGGCTTTTCATATCCAGCTGCTTCTGGGTGATCAGACCCGACCACCGGGAAACCTCCTTGTCCAGGGTGTTAAGCCGGTCCTGAGTTTTTTGATACTGCCGCTCCGCAATCGCCTTGTCGTCGGTGAGATCCTCAAGCCGGTCCTGCAGCTGTTTTGGAGTCTCAAAGTCGCCGGTAGTGCCGCTGGTGGCTTGGGCATCGCGGACCTCTTGGTCCAAGCGAGTGCATTCAACATGCAGTCGCGCCAGGTCGTTGACTTGCGACTGGATGGCCTCCAACGCAGAGTAGCGGTCGGACTCATGCTTGAACTGGGCCTGGCCATCGTCGAGCTTTTCTTGACACTCCCGTTGCTCTGCTTGCAGCAGCCGCACGGTGTCGACGGCGCTACCTAGCTCATCATGGGCGATTGCCTGGTAGCGGGACACCTGCGGCGCCAGTTTACGGAGATTCTCGGCTTCCTGGCGGACCTCCTCAAGCGACTTTTCGGCGTCGGCTTTTGAAATTGGCAGCGCCGAGATCTTGTTTTGGAGAATCGTCAGAAACTGTTCCAGCTCGGCAGGGTCCTTTTTGTGCTGGCAAAGCAAACAGATATGCTTGCCGGACGCCATTTCCTTGGCAGCCTCGTAGTACTGGGTGGTGAAACTGCTCTGCTCGGCGTTTTGCATGGCCACATCGAGGTCTTCCTCGACTTCTTTAAGCACCGTCTCGTACGAGTCTACCGGCCCATCCAACACCTTCTCAATCTCCTGCTTCATGGCGCCCATTTGGGTTTCCAGCAGCTTCTGGTCTTCAAGCGCACGATTGAGCCGCGTCACGGTGTTTGTGTTGATGGTCGAGACGCTATTGAGCAGGGACGTGGCATCGGCTTTATTGGCCTCTAGCTGAGCCAGGGCCCGCGCATAGTCGGCTTCCAAGGTCGTAGGGTTCAGCGAGCGGCCCACAAGCTCGTCAAATTTCGATGCCAGCGAGTTCTTGAGGCGGTTCAGCTGCTCGCGTTTTTTCGAAACCTCATCCTTCAGGAAAATCAGTCGAGACTGGTTGTTGAACCGCGTAGTTGCCTGGCCCAATGCCCGTTGGGCAGAGTCGATCTGTGCTTGTAGGCTGTAGACCTTCTGCTTGGCCGACTCTACATTGCCTCCGTTGGAAAATGCCGAAAAAGCTGTTTTGGCCTCTTGGAAGTTATTTTTGTAGTCGGCCAGCAGCGACTCGTGGTACTCAAGATTATGGTCGACCGTCTCTGTTTTGTGGCGGTCGAGCTCGCGCGTAAGGCGCTCAATCTCGGTTTCCGACGCTCGCAGTTCGTCCTTTGCACTGTTGATCTGCTGTTCCACGCGGATCTTTTGGCCAAGTATCTGCTTTAGCGACACATCGATATCGTTTTCCCTCTCCCGGTATTTGCTTTTGATGCGGTCGTGCTCCTGTTCGCGGTTAGCCAACAGCTCCGCAAGCTGGCCCGCCAGCCCCTCGCCCTCGAGGCCAAACTGAGTGTCGATCTGCTGTTCCAACGATACCAGCAGGGCGCGTTTTTGGTCTGTGGCATCTTTTTCAGTCTCAAGTTTACCCCGCCGTAGCTGGGTTCGCGAAAGCAGCTGCCGCGTTTCTTCGAGCTGCCGTAGGTGACTGGTTTTCTCGGCCTTGAGCTCGTTTCCCAGCGTTTCGAGCTCGGCCTCAGTGGACCCAAACGCAGCCAGTTCCGCCTCGATCTCCTCGGTAGAGGTGTCCAAGACCGTGAGATCGGTCTGCACTCTTGCCAAAGACTGCTCGATATTCTCCTTGCTTTTGCGAGCCTCTTTGATCTCGGCAATTACTTCGCGGAATTGCTGGGCCATATGAAACAGACGATCGAGCTGTTTGGTGGTGCTGGTCATCTGGTCTTTCCAGCTGTCGCATTCGGCAGTATACTCTGCGATCGTCGTTTCGAGCTCATTGATCCGAGTGGACATCTTTTCAGCCCGCTCTCGGTCGTGCTTCATGTACAACACCGTCTTTTCCTGGAGCTTGATGTCGGCCATGTAATCTTTGCGGAGAGTCTTGAGGTTGTCCAGCGCCTTTGTGAACTTTGTTGCCTCGAAGATATCATCGAACCGCTTCTTGACCACCGAAGGCTCGGCCAATGGCCACAAGCTATCTTCTTGGTGGCAGAAAATCACATAGTTGAGGACTGGTGCCGACACCCCCAAGCTGAGCGGGACCTGCATATCGAGGTCGGCGCACCGCGAGCTGATGGTGTGTCGCTGGCCATCCGAGATTGCCAGAAGCTGTCCTTCCAACGTTTTGAACGTTTGAGTGGTCTTTTTCATAGTCAATTGCATCGACCGGGTGCAAACCATTTGCGTCCCGTCGGTGCTGTAGTAGGCAAGTTTCACCTGGGCAAGCACTTCGCGCTCGCCCGACATTTTTGGATCGTGAATAAACGCACCGCCCTTTGAGTTTGGCGGCAGATCGCCCGTCGTGGCGTACCTCAAGCACTCGATAATTGTGGTTTTTCCCACGCCGTTTGGCCCGGCAATCAGCGTCAACGGCTTCTTGAATCCAATGACCTCGCGATCATGATTATCAAACGCTCGCACGCCACTGATACTGAGCTTGACGATGCTCGACATGGTAGGGGCGGAGCGGCGGGAGCTGCAGGTAAATTAGTTTTGGCGTTGTTGGTGCGGCCTGAGACGATCTTTGGGAAATCGGCGTCCTTACCCTGGGCAGACAAGATGGCTTGATGTGAGCAGCATGAAATTAGTCAAAACGGAAAGAGTGACTCTTGAAGCCTTAACCAGAACCAACCCTGGAAAAAGACCCCCATCCCCTTGACTTGAGCTGGAACTAATTTCTTTGACTGTTTGCAGGTCCTTTTTTTCCAACCTCACCCCTTGACTTTGCGTGTGTATGAAAAGAATTCTGCATACCTTTAGAAACATGGAGAAAGTTAAACAACCCAAATGGTTCCGTCCAGAGACCCACCAGACGCGGCCCACGCTGAAACTGTACAATTCGCTTACTCGCTCCAAGGACGAGTTTGTTCCTATTAGCAACGAGAGGGTCACTTGGTACTCGTGCGGGCCTACCGTCTACGATTCCGCGCATATGGGCCATGCCCGGAACTATGTTACTATCGATATCAACCGGCGACTTCTGCAGGACTACTTTGGTTACAACGTCGAGTTTGTACAGAATGTGACCGATATCGACGACAAAATCATTGTGCGGGCTCGCCAGAACTTTTTGTTTGGCCAGTTTGCCAAGAACCTACGCAGTGCCGGCAAGATCACAGACAGTGCTCGCTCCGAGGGCCGCTCGGCTCTCGAGGCCTATGCGGACTCGGCCTTTAAGGCTCTTGAGCTGACGCCAGCTCTGGACTCGGCTGCTTCGTTTAGCAAGTGGGTCGAGTCGCTGGACAAGGCCGCTTTGGCTGCCAAAGACCCCAAGTTCCCTATGAATGTTGCCGCTGTGCAGAGTGCATTGACTGCTTTGGAAGTGTCGGATACCCAGGTCGACGAGTTTCTGGCGGGCATTGAATCTGTGCTGGTAAAGCAGCTGGACAAGCAGCACGGCAGCGAGGTCACTGATCATGGCGTGTTTCGCCAACTGAGCTCGTTCTTTGAGGCCGACTTTGACAGCGACATGAAGACGCTGAACGTGCTTCCTGCCACGGTGACCACCCGCGTGAGCGAGTACGTGCCCGAGATTGTTGACTTTGTGGAGGGCATTGTTAAGCGCGGCTATGCCTATGCTGCCGATGACGGCAGTGTTTACTTTGATGTGAATGCGTTCGAGGCCAGCCCCCGCCATGACTATGCTAAGCTGCAGCCCTGGAACAAGGGTGTTCAGGAGCTTATTGATGAGGGCGAAGGCTCGCTTTCGCTGAAAGCCACCGGCAAGAAATCGAAAAACGATTTCGCGCTTTGGAAGGCATCGAAGCCCGGTGAACCCGAGTGGGACTCGCCGTGGGGCAAAGGTCGGCCCGGCTGGCACATTGAGTGCTCGGTCATGGCCTCGCATGTGCTGGGCGAGAACATCGACATCCACAGCGGCGGCATTGACTTGGCGTTCCCTCACCACGACAACGAGATCGCGCAGAGTGAGGCGTGCTTCGACTGCGACCAGTGGATCAACTACTTTTTGCACACAGGCCATCTGCACATCGAGGGCCAGAAGATGTCCAAGAGTTTGAAGAACTTCATCACCATCAAGGAGGCGCTGGACAAGTTCAGTGCGCGCCAGCTGCGGTTTGCGTTTGCGTTCCAGCCCTGGAATCAGCAGCTTGATTTCAAAATGTCGCTGACCCAGGTCAAGGCGTTTGAGTCCACGCTCACCAACTACTTTAACAAGGTCAAGGCCCTGGCTCGCGAGGCCACCAACACCACCTCCAAAAAGGTAGAGAAGCCCGAGCTGGAGCTGCTCAACGAGCTCACAACCACCAAGTTTGCCGTGGACGAGGCGCTGTGCGACAATCTGTCGGTGCCGGCGGCGCTGCAGCACATTAGCAATCTGGTGCAAAAGGCCAATGAGTACCTTTCGGCCACCGAACAGCCCAAGGTCGAGATTCTCTCTGACATTGGCCGCTGGATCTCCAAGTTCCTGCGGGTGCTTGGCTTTGAGACCAGCGAGCTGGGGTGGGCGCAGACCGACGGCGCCGAGGCGTCCAAGGAGGATGTGGCGCTTCCGTTCGTGCAGATCGTGGCCCGGCTACGCGACGAGCTGCGCCAGATCGCCAAGTCCGGCGACGTTCCCAACAAGGAGCTGCTGGCGCTGTGCGACCGCGTGCGGGATGTAGACTTGTTTGATGCCGGGGTTGTTCTGGACGACCGCAAGGGCGAGAAGGGCTCATTAATCAAGTTCCTGAGCGCCGACGAGCAGGCCGAGCTGGTGAGCCAGCGCGAGGAGGCGGCGGCGGCGGCCGAGGAAAAGAAGCGGCGCAAGGCCGAGACGGACCGGCTGGCTGCCGAGGCCGAGGCGGCCAAGCGGGCCAAGGCGGCGATCAAGCCCGAGGATATGTTCAAGAATGCGCCCGAGTACTCTAAATTCGACGATCGGGGTGTCCCCACCCATGACGCTGCCGGCGAAGCATTGTCCAAGAGCAGCATCAAAAAGCTGCAGAAGCAATGGCAGCTGCAGGATAAGCTCTACAAGCAGTATCAAAAATAGGTCTAGGTTTCTAGTAACCGATTGCGTTTTTTCTTTTTATTTTTTGTATTTCGCTGCGGCAACTCGGAGCAGGCGGGCCTATGGACCCGATGCGCGATAGCAACCGCGATCTTAGCCGAGGTGGGCCCGCATGCCACCTTCATGCAGGAGCCTCTTCCATTCCTGCATCTTGCATAAGATGTGTGCCGCCTGCGTCAGCTTACCAAGCTGAGACAGCGTGTTGACGGCTCTGCAGCGCTGTAGCCAAATTGGGAAATATGTAAACAAGATTTGGGAGCGACAAAAATTATTTTTGCCGGCAAAACCAGTGCGGACCAGCTTGAAAGAAAATATTATTTCGGTAGATATGTAAACAAACGGGCCCGGGATCAAGTATTATGCCTGCAGGATATGCAACAACCGTCTTTGGGCTCGGCGCCGCAGCGGCTTGGCTGAGTCGTCTCCTTATTTAGATTTTGACAAACCTTGTGTCACCTCTCTCCTGCAGCGCTAGCTAATCCTCTCATCCGCCAACCCACCCGATATGCGCAAGCGCCGAACCGCCGTACTGAAAGTACTGGCCATGGCGGCTGTTTCCCAGGCGGCCATCGTGCATCCGCAAGCGGTGGTACATCCCGAACTGAATACTGCTCTGCTGGGCCAGCTAAACGTTGTGGGCGCGTTCAGCGGCCTAAGCGCCTATGAGTATGCGGGCCAGAATTCCATGCTGAGCGCACCGGTACCCGACGATAACATCATTAGCCAGCCCGGCGACAATCTCTATGTATCATCATTACTGGCCGACGGCTCCGTAAAGGCCAGTTGTTTGCTCAACGACAACCAAACCGTGGTTCTTGCCGGCGATTTCTCGCATGTCCGCAACCAGTCCACCCCGGGAATGGCCCTGCTAGATCTTGGATCTGGAAATATTAGCCCTATGGGCGATACCGATCTCTCGGGCCAGGTCAACGCCCTGGTCTGCAATGGCTCGCAAGTGTTTGTGGGCGGCAACTTCTCTTTAAACGGCGTGCATGGCGTCTATGTATGGGAAAACTCCAACCAGAGCTGGGTTGCTCCTGCGTTTGGGGGTTTTGCCCAAGGCGCAGTTGTGGAAACCATGGCACTGTACAATGACAACCTTATCTTTGGCGGCTCTTTGCAAGGACTTGCCAATACGTCGCTGAGCGGCTCGTCGACGCTGGTGCAAAACCAGCAGGAAATCGCCTTGTCGCAGGCAGTAATCAATGCCACAAATGGAGCCACCGGAGGAGATGCCTCCAACGTGCTCTGCCCCGGTAACGGCGGCTTCCATGCTGCTGCCAACAACCAGCCTGCTACCATCAACATCGAGGTGGGCACGTCTGTGACTCCATCGCGGATGCGGCTGTACAATCTCGATGATTCCCAGGGCACAAGTCTGTTCCGGCTGCTCACTTCGCCCTCGGAAAGTATTATGAATCTCACCTATGTGGATACCAACGGCACAACTCAGTTCTGCGATGCCTGGTGCACGCTGGCACCATCCTCTGAGCAAACGTATGTTGACTTTGATTTCGTCAATGTCGTTCCTGCCGAGAGCTTTGAGCTCGTGCTGCTCGAGGGCTACGGCAGCCAGGCCGGCATCAACGCCGTGCAGTTTTACCAAAACAATATTGTTGTGAGCGCGAACCAGGACATTAATACACCGCTCTCGTGCCAGCCCGTGGCCAATTCCAACTCGTCGTCGGAAACAACCGGCTCATGGCAAACAAATTCTCAAGGCATCTCGGCAAACATCACCGACACTCAGCAGCTCGCCGACACCTCGGTCACGTTGCGGCCCGGAATTCTTTCCGAGAGCAACTACACCGTCCATCTGTATACCCCCGGCTGCAGCCAGGATGGCAGCTGCTCTCAGCGCGGACAGGTGAATGTGACGGTGAACCCCGGCGGCAACCGTGCGCCGGTATCCACTATTGTGTACCAAACCAACCAGGAGATCAAGTACGACGAGATCTACAACGGAACGCTGAGCGACGGCGCAACGATTGAGCTGCGGCCAGTGTCGGGCCAGACGCTTCCCATCACAATGGTTGGCGGCCAGGCAACGCTGATTTGGCAAGGCAGTATTGGCCATGTCGATATTGACACGCTGTTTGAGTTCTCGCCGGCAAACTTCACTACCTACGCTAGCAACGGCTCGTTTGTGCCAGTGGGCCCATCGCTCATCAATACGTTGAGCTCGAGCCTTGGCAACAACTCGAAGGTACATGCTCTGCTTGCCGCCAACCAGAGCCTCTATATTGGCGGCAGCGTCACCAACAGCACCTACACAAGCCTGCTCCAGGTTGAAAACGACCAGCTGCAGCAGCTAGAGGCCGACGGTGCGGTAACGAGCCTAAAGGCGCTGAACGACACTGCGCTGGCCGGCACCTCCAGCGGTGTCTACAAAATCGGATCGTCGCTGGAGCAGTTGTACGGGGTGGAATCCAACGTGGTTCCGTTCAACTTGAACGGCACCGACTATTGGGCATTTACGAGCAGCAACAACCTGACGCTGTACAACCCCAGCAACTCGTCGTTCTATAGCGGCCAAACGTCGGTCAACGGCCACCTTGCCGCCCGCTATGAGGTGCTCAATGCCACGTTCTACATTGGCTCGCTGCAGATCAGCACCGCCACGAACGGCGGTAGCGCGGTGCTGCAGCCCGACTTGAGCGTGCAGCCTTTGCCGTTTGAGTTTGCTAGCTCCAACGTGACGTCGCTGCGGCGCCGGGACGACGGCAGCGACAGCGGCAGTGACAGCAACGCTATCTACGATGCGGCGTACTTTAACTCGTCCATCAAGATCATTGTCGGCCACTTTACCGCCTCGACTAGCGATGATTCCACGGCCCACAACGCCCTGCTGGTGGTAGACGGCAACTCCTCGTCTCCGGTCCCGCTTGATGGCATCGACACCAACAGCACGTTCTACTCGGTTTCTGCGCATGAGGGCCTCGCTGCCCTATCGGGAACCGTTTCGGGAACTGTGGATGGAAAAGATGTTGCCGGCATTGTGTTTTACAATAGTACCAGCGGTGGTCTTGTTGCGCCGCCGGCACTGAGCAGCAACGTGTCAGTGTCGCAGACGCTGTTCCACAACGACAGTAGCCAGGTTGCCGTGCTGGGCGCGTTCAATGGCACTAGCGTGGACTGCCGGGGCTTTTGCCTGTTTGACACCGACTCGCGCGAGTGGTCGGTGGCTATTGCCGGTTTGGAAGGAACAGTGCACCATGGCGCGTTCCTGACGCGGGATCAGATGCTGTTTGCGGGTGAGTTCAGTGTCAACGGCACGGCGGCCCATTTCGGGTACTACAACTTCAACAACCAGAGCTACGATGCGTTTGGCGCCGACGGGCTTTCTGGAGTTGTAACGAGCTTTGATCTTGGCAACTCGTCGTCCAATGGCGACCTAATTGTTGCCTCGGGCCGCAGCAGCAACGGGTCGTCGTTTGTGAGCTACTACACAGGCGGCGACAGCTGGACGGCGCTGGACCATCCTCTCCACGACAGCAGCACGGTTTTGGGCGTGACGCTGTTGCCGGTGTCAAGCAGCAACTCCAGCGCGCCGCTGCAGTCGAACCAGATTCTGGCGGTGTCGGGCAAGTTGTCGATGGACACCTACGGCAACGCCGGCACCGTTTCGTTTGACGGTGAGCATTGGCTGCCGCTGCTGGCAGCGGTCGGCGAGGGCGGCGAGGGCGGCACAATCAATAGCCTTGCGTCGCAGCTGCCTTTGCGGACGCCTAGCGAGGTTGTTGAACCGGCACCGGCACCTCCAAAACCCCGCCGGCATTACATGTCGCGGGGCCGGGTTGTCGGCGTTGCGTGCGCCATTGCTGTCGGCTGTGTATCACTGCTGGTTCTGCTAGGGCTCGGAGTGTCCAAGGTCACTGGCAGAAAAGACCAGTACATGCCCATGCGGGTATCACCTCAAGACATGGCGCAGACCTATACCCCGCCTGCGCTTGGGCCCAGGTAGCGGACCTTTAATGCTTGTCTAAATTATTATAGAAGTTTTCTATTTTCGTACGCTGCTTATCGCTAGCTCTGTCGCTGGCTCTATTCTTGCAACTGGCACTTCTACTTACTTTACTGCACTTTACTGACTATAGCACCGGCCGATCACGCGCAGTGAGTCAGCCTTTTCCACTATGAGGTCCATGCAAGCGCGGGTCGGCCGCGACAAACAAAGTAAGTCTTCTAGCTAGGCGGCCATGTGGCTAGCCCATGTGATTGTGAGAACGGCTCTAACCGTAGGGTACAACAGTGACGGTGCCAGGATGGTTGCCGGCGCGGTTGTGCTGAATGCCGACAAAACCCAGGTTCTCTTGGTGTCGTCGGAAGCCCGCCCTGAGTGCTGGGTGCTTCCCAAAGGCGGGGCTGAGAAGGACGAGACCCTCGAGGAAAGCGCGTTGCGCGAGACCTGGGAAGAGTCCGGAGCCGTGGGCACGCTGGGCAAGCTGGTGGGAAGCTATGTCGACGACCGGCCGCCCAAGCACTGGAAAAAAGACCAGGGCCCTCCCCCGCCGCGCACCGAGTTCCATATCTATGAGATGGCGGTGGAGCGGCTGGAAGAGCAGTGGCCCGAGGGGCATAAGCGGCGGCGCAAGTGGATGAGCT
Organism: Wickerhamiella sergipiensis; assembly: GCA_030563925.1. Taxonomy (NCBI): domain Eukaryota; kingdom Fungi; phylum Ascomycota; class Dipodascomycetes; order Dipodascales; family Trichomonascaceae; genus Wickerhamiella; species Wickerhamiella sergipiensis. The sequence continues at coordinate 430,063 of JAJMKN010000003.1, forward strand.
ACGACGAGGCTCACAAGGCGCTGCTGGCCCATAACCGGATCCAGTTGGCGCATGCGCTAGAGGACTGTAGCTGCAAGCGTTAGCGGTGGCTGCGTTGGCTGCGTTGGCTTTGCTAGTTGCGTTAACTGGCGTTGGCCAGGACATAAAAACCTGCGTTACTTATTTATAGCTGCCGGTACTACCTAAACATACCCCCCATCAGATCCATAATGTTCATCCCCCGGTTGGGCACAATGTTAAAGTATACCTCCTCGACTTGGGCAAGTGCCTTGGCCCACTGCTCATACTTTTTGGGTGAGTAGTGGGTGGCCAGCTGCCGGTACAAAACCGCCTCTTTGAGCTGGCACACCGGCACCAGCAGCTGCAGGAAGTTGAGCATGATATGGTCGTCAAACGCATAGATGCCGTTTTCCGTCTCAATGGGCTCGTCGCTGGCCGCAGCAAGATCGCCCAACGCCTTGTCCAGATACGCGCGGGCAGAGCGGATGTCCTGGTTGCTGAGGTACCCGAAGACGCCCCGCGACACATACAGCACCGGGTCGCCCTTGTCCTGCAGGTACCACTCCCGGTGCAGGTCGGCCAGCACCTCGGCACTTTCGCGGGTACCCAGCAGCAGGTGCGGCTCGGCCTCGTAAGGCATGTGGGCACGAGCATAAAGAGTGCCAAACACATGATGGAGGTCCGGGTCGCCGGTGGCCGGGGCCCCGGCCTTTGCGGTCCAGTTGTCGACCTGGGTCGCGATTTGCTTCACGACAGGGTCGCAAGGGTCCAGCTGCCAGATGATTTGGGCCAATCGCCCACGGCTAATGGAATCGACCTGGATTCCTGCTTTGGAGAACACATCCAGCAGCAGCGTCAACAGATCGGCCACCGAGCCCACTTGGCCGGCGCGGCACAACAACAAGCTGCTGCTGTATAAAAGGGCAATGGCATTGTCATATGCCTTCTGGCGCACATAGCGAGCCGCGACCGTGCGCACGGCCTGATGGGCATCGTAGAATTGGCGGTCGTTGATGCGCTCGTTCACCCGCGCGAGAGTTTTCTCAATCGAGCTCATGTCAGCGGGGTGGATACTCGCTGGTGTGAGCTGTGTCCACCACTTCGATAGACAACTGTCAATTAAGCCTGTTGACGCCCATTGGAACTAATTGAGACCAGTCAAGGTCAATTAAGACTGATGGAGGCCAGTTTACTAGGACCGGAATTTCTTTAAACTATATCTAGTGATCTATCAGTGCTCCTGAGCCTAGGCAGGCCCGGCTAATCAGCCTCCTGAGTGAGCTCCTTGTGAAGACCTCGAAGGTGTCCAAGCACAAAGCGACGGCCCGGCCCAAGAAGCATCAGCCAGCTAAACGCCAGCGCAACGTGCACGTAAAAGTATACCGACGACCACACCTGCACCGACTTTTTCAGCTCCAGCACCACAAACGGCTGCACCGCGTAGCCAATGGCCGCCTGCGTGCAGCACCATGTCACCACATCGTATGCCCGCTTGTAGGGCGTGTTGAGGAACACCGGCCGCAGACGGTGCCGGTACACGCGGCCAAACATCTGCAGCACCGCCATGAGAATAAACATCAGATGGTAGCCGGGGCGGATGCCGTGCCACAACGCCGATGTCACAAACGTCACCAGCGTGGCGAACGCGCCCGGCCGCTGGCCCTTGGGTGTCACCCGCAGGTACACGTAGTTGCGCAGCCAGTTGCTGGTGTTCATATTCCAATTGGAAATCAGTCCGTGGATGTTCTGGGCAACCTCGATCTTGATCGCCCTCACATTGCGCACCCGGTCCCAGCGCATCTTGCCCTCGGGCGTGATGCCGTTGAACCCGAGCCCGCAATGGATGCATGCCGCCTCGGAAATACACCATGCAGAGTAGTACTTGAGCCGGTACGTGGCGCCCAGCAGGTACAGAAACAGCACCCGACCCAGAAACGGGTATGACTTGTACCGCGACGTAAACAGGTCGTCGCTTGTGAGCTGCGAGCCGGCAACAACGTACAAGTACGTCCAGAAAAGCCCCTCGAGGGCCTTTGCAAGCGCAACATGGCCGCTGCGAGGAATGGCCCGAGACTTGACGGTCTTGGCTGTCTCGGTCTTGGCGGTCTTATCGCCCTTGTCTGCCGTCTTGTTGAGCTCATCAAACATCGACAGGTCCAACCAAGCCTCATATTCCCGGTACCCGCACGATGGGCCCGTCAAGACGGCCGGGAAAAAGAAACACCACGAAAGAAAGCGCAGAAACGGCGGCTGGCGGGTGACACGCGACTTGCGCTGCTGCTCGCTGAGCTGCGCATCTGGCCGCGTGCCGTCGTACACGTCCCATCCGTACGACGTCAATTTGATCATCATCACCATGTGCACGCCGGAAATGCCCATTTTCGTGGCAAAGTCGGGGTCGTCAATTGCCTGCTCCTTGTAATGGGTGTGGAGAATCAGCACCATTTGCGCGGCGAAATTCAGCAGCGGCATGTAGATCTTGCCGGGCGCGAGCTTCGCCAGCACATATGTGAACGTTGCCGCCGAGAAAAGCTCGACAAGGCCGGCGTTATAGTAGAAGATGCCGACCATATAAAACAGTCCGCAGGCTAGAATAAACACCTCCTTGAGCACCAACGGCTGCCGCGGCAGCCGCTTGACTATTGCGCACAGAGGGAACGACAGTGCCAAACAAAGAGCTACCCGCACCATATCTGGGGGAAGCCCTGCTTTACTGGACGCAAGGTCCACTGCATTGTCGATATATGCCAGGCCCATTGTTAGGTCACAGGGTTGAGCATGTGCTCCCACTGCATGGCATACCACTGCTGCTGCTGATTGACTTTCTTGTAATGATTGACTTAGTGATTGACTTTATAGTGATTGGCTTTTGTAGTGGTTGACTCGTTGAGTTCTCGTTCTTGGGGTTGATCTATTTGCTTCTGTTTGTACTTAAGTCCTAGTACCATACCGCTGTTATATGACTCTCTAATGCTGTTAGACTCCTTGACTCTGGCTACTCTGGCGTCTACCCGGTTTAAACTTAGGCTGCTCAACCCTCTTAGGCTGGATAGCCTCTATCTGAACTCAGCAATTGGCATGAGCTAACAATCCTGCATCGCGATCGAATGAGGCGCAGACTATATATGCACACCAACCGTGCTTGCCATCATGACTACTTTGCTTACCTCGAACCCCGCATATCTTTTGGCCTTTCTCTGCAGCATTGGCGGCTTCATTGGCTTTGCCCGCAAACAATCGTGGAGCAGCTTGGGTGCCGGCGTCTTTGTTGGCTTCCTTTATGCCATTGCCGGTGTGCTCATCCAACAGAATGCCAAGTTTGGCTACGAAACCGCTTTGGTCGCTTCAACCCTGCTGATGGGTAGCTCTATTCCTCGGGCCCTTATTGCCAAGAAGCCGGTGCCTATTATTCTGGCTACTTGCGGAACTCTTGCTTTGGCCTACTATAGCCGCAAGTTGGCCGACAACCGCTCCGTAGTGTCGTAGGTTGTGAAGGCTATTTAGCCGCTGCATGATGCATGTGAGTAGCTACTGTCACAGTCATAGTTGCCGTCACAGTTATAGCTACATTCAGTACAATAAATAGCAATTAAATACAATAAAATTCCAACATAGTTATAACAGTCACATTACCAGTGAAACCTGAAACCGATCCAGCAAGATGGGCACAGGCCGGTCTAGAGGCGCCCTAACCTCCGACACCTAAAGTGGTGAGCTGACCATCCATACGACAATCATGCTGGCACTGAACCGACTGGCGGTGCGGCGAGCATTGCTCTCGCGAGCACCCACTTTGGCCCGCTACAACACTACGAAATCAAAAGGCCCCACCGGTGTGATGCTGATGAATATGGGCGGCCCTGCAACTGTGCCGGAGACTTATGACTTTCTTCTTCGACTGTTTAGCGACGGCGATCTGATTCCGCTCGGCCCGTTCCAGAACTTTTTGGCAAAATTCATTGCTCTGCGCCGCTACAAGACTATCGAGCACCACTACGAGGAGATTGGCGGTGGCTCGCCCATTCTCAAGTACAGTAAAGAGCAGGCTCGCCAGGCCTGCGAGATTCTCGACCGCACCCACCCTGATTCGGCTCCTCATATTCCTTATGTTGCCTTCCGCTATGCTCCTCCGTTTACTGAGGATGTCTATCAGCAGATGCTCAAGGACGGCGTCAAGCGGGCGGTTGCGTTCTCGCAGTACCCGCAGTACAGCTTCAGCACCACCCGCAGCAGCACCAACGAGCTTGACCGGGCGATTGCCAAGATCGATCCCCAAAACGAGATCGAATGGTCTTATATTCTGCGCTGGCCCACCCACCCCAAGTTTGTGCAGACAGTGGCTCGCAAAGTCGAGCAAAAGCTGCAGGAGTTCCCTGAAGCCGACCGCTCAGAGGTCATGGTGCTGTTTTCGGCCCACTCGCTGCCCATGACGGTGGTCAATTCCGGCGACCCTTATGTCGGAGAGGTGGCCGCGTCTGCATATGCCGTTATGCAGGAGCTCAACTTCTCGAACCCCTACCGGGTGGTTTGGCAGTCGCAGGTGGGGCCCCAGCCCTGGCTTGGTGCTCAGACCCAAAAGGCCATTCAGACATTGGAGAAAAACGACGACTATAAAGGCACGGTAGTAGTGCCAATTGCATTCACCACCGACCATATCGAGACGTTGCACGAGGTGGACATTGAGATGAAGGAAGAGGTCACCAAACCCGAGCTGCTCAAGCGCGCAGAAAGCCTAAACCTGGACCCCGGCTACATCGCGGCAATGGCCGATATCGTAGGCGAGCACCTTGATAACAATACTGCAGCCCAGGTCAAGTCGGGAGCCAAGATCCAGCCCAATTTCAAGCGCTTGAATTGAATGTATATACATGTCTATAAATATCGTGGAAGTGGCTATAGTTTAATGAGTCTCCGAGGACATGTTTATTATGGGGGGAATCTGGGGGGTGACTTGGGGGATTTGTTGACCTTAGACATCCATAGCTTATCTGGGGTCCATGCCCGGGTCCCCTCCCCCCGCATCTTGGGATCGAGGATTATGCAGCCTCGGGGCACAACGGCGGGGCTTATCGCTAGGGTATAGCCATGCATCGGTATGTTCCGCCCTATCTGGGCGCTTTATCAACTGGCTTACATATACGATGTCGATCCGCGGCGATCAATGCGCTGGCGCGGGGAATGACCTTCCAAAGGTGAAAAATAGAGTCAATAGGCATTGAGAGAATCATTTAGGGGTATGCTTGTGAAAAAATCATCGAATGATGCCCATAAAACTTATCAATTAAGCTTCGAAAGGTCCCAAAGATCCACGGCACCACCGGCTGGCCGCGAATCCCAGGGTTGGGGCGCGCTCCTGCACCGCGGCTGGTGCCTATCTGCGACGAATACAAGGCCGAAAAAGCCCGCAGGTGAGATTTGGCAAATCCCGGATTGAAGGCGGTTCCAAACCGATTTCCAAGTCAAGCCTAACGCTCTCAGAATCCTCGTATGTTTTTTTAGCCACTGCGCGGTTGTCGCGGGCTCAAGGACCGTTCTGGACCTTCGAAAATTTTATTCATAGACTCTGACCAGTCATCTGCAGGGTATAGGTCCTAGGGTCAGTGCTTGGTCACACATGCATGATAGCTTATCACTTAATCATAAAATTTATAGTCTAATCAGAAGAAAAAACCCTTTATATAAGGTGCGATCCATCCACATCCTTTCGGTTTCTTGTGGAGCTTTCTTACTTCTTGCCAACTGAAAACAAGACTAGTGCAATCCTTCGATGTCAAATCAATTAGGTGACTTGGAGAAGGGCCCGGTGGTCGGTTCTCCCTCGGCCTCGCTGGAGCAGGGCGAATACAAGGACGAGCCGAAGATCCTGAGGATCTTCCACAAGTTCAATCGGTGGATGGAGAAGATGGGCGGTGAGACCCGTGGTATCGAGCGTGTGCCTGAAGACGAACGTCACGACGATTCCTACTGGAACTCTGCGTCCATGTGGCTGGGTGGTAATCTTGTTATTGCTGCCTTTGCCCTGGGCGGTATCGGTATCACCATTTTCGAGATGACGTTTTGGGACTCGACTTTGGTGATCATTTTCTTTACCTTGCTGGGCTGCTTGCCCACTGCTTATTTCTCGACGTTTGGTCCCCCCTCGGGTCTGCGGCAAATGGTCTTGGGCCGGTACTGGTTTGGTTATGATGGTGTGCGCATTGCTGCGTTTATCAACTGTGTGTCGTGCGTTGGCTGGACTGCCGTCAACACCATGGCTTCTGCAAACGTGCTTCACCAGGTCAACGACGGTAGTCTGCCCAACTGGGGTGGTATCATTGTTATTGCCATTGCCTCGTGGCTGATTTCGTTGTTTGGGTACCGGGTCGTCCATGCCTATGAAAAGTGGGCGTGGATCCCCAACTTTGCCGTGTTTATTGTCATTGCCGCTCGCATGGGTATGTCCAAGCAGTTTGAGTTTGGCACTCTGGGCACTGGCTCGTTGGAGGCCGCCAGCTGCCTGTCGTTTGGCGGTGCCATCTTTGGCTTTGCTGCTGGCTGGTCGCCCTATGCGTCTGATTATACCTCGTACAAGCCCGTGCACACCAACCGCATTCGCTGCTTCCTGTGGGTCATGGTGGGCGAGGCTGTTCCCGTGATCTTTGCCTGCGTGATGGGTGCTGCTGTTTCTAGCGGAACTCTTAAAAATCCGGCTTGGGCCGAGGCCTCGACTGAGTACAGTACCGGCGGTCTGTTGAGAATGTGCCTGGTGGAGAACTCGCTCCATGGCTTTGGTCAGTTTTGTATGGTTGTTCTGTCGCTGTCGACCATTGCCAACAACATCCCCAACCTGTACACGTTTGCTCTGAGTGCCCAGGGTGTGTGGAGCGTGTTTGCTTATATCCCCAGCTACTTGTGGACCACTCTGTGCACGGGTATTGCCATTGCGGTTGCTATTCCGGGCATCAACTCGTTTGAGTCGTTCCTGGGTAACTTTATGAACATCATCAGTTACTGGGTCGCGTTCCATGCAGGCATTATTTCGGCCGAGCACTTTATCTATCGCAAGGGTCTCAAGGGCTACAACTTCAATGTCTACAATGACCGCAAGAAGATGGGTGTTGGTTATGCTCCTATTTTTGCTGGCTGCTGCGGTGTTGCCGGTGCTGTCCTTGGTATGGCCCAGGTGTGGTTCATTGGGCCCATTGGCAAGCTGATTGGCAGCCCCGAGTTTGGTGGTGATATTGGTTTCGAATTGGCGTTTGCCTTTTCTTTTATTGTTATGGCTGGCACCCGCTGGATCGAAAACAAGTTTGATGGTGCTGGATCATATCCTCACCATGAGATTGAATATGAATAACCTGCTTTTGCAGTAGACTATATATAAGCTTAAGCTCTAATGTTTCTTTCCTTAACTCGCTTTCACTTCAGTGTCCTCATTGTTACCTTCATATCTTGATGTTAACTGCAAACTAGTTTTTATAGCTGGGGTCCAGGTACTCTTCGTACTGAAGATCAGGAATAAAATCGGCGTACAGCGCGCCCGGGTACGCACTGGCTTCAAGAGTGTACTGAGCCTCCTCGTCGTGGATGAGCTTGGGCTTGAAGTTGCTAGAGTCCACCAGAAGCTGGGCCTGGCATGCATCCTCCATGAAGCAGAACAAAGCAGCGGCCTCGCCAACGGTATCAGCAACCGTCAAAAGACCATGGTTTTGCAGAATGCAGGCCTTGTTGTTGCCCAGGGCCTTGGCGATATGGCCACTCTCCTCGTCAGTAAGGACAATACCGCCAAAGCTCTGGTAAACGCTGTGAGACTTGTAAAAGACGCAGGCATCCTGGTTGAGCATGTCCAGCGGCTTGCCAAACGCAGAATAGGCCTTGCCGTGGATCGAGTGGGTGTGGCATGCAGCATTGACGTCAGGACGGGCCTTGTGGATGGCGCCATGGATCTGGAAGCCGGCCTTGTTCACGGGCAGACGGCTACCACCAATAACATTACCTTCCTCATCGACCTGGACCATATCGCTGGCTTTGAGGGTGCCAAAGTGGCGGCCCAATGGGTTCATCCAGAAGGTGTTGGGGTCGCCGGGATCACGAACAGAGATGTGACCGGCGGATCCGACGCCGTAGCCCTTGCGGGCGAAGATGCGGAACGCACCGGCAAGATGCTCGAGCAGCCACTTGCGGTGCTCCTCGACCGAATCAAACGTCGGCGGCTTATCGGCGACAGGAAAGACGTCCTGTTCGACATTGGCGGGCGGCTGGGTGGATGGCGACATTTTCGGAGATATTCAAATGCTCTTTACTGCGCTTATCTATGCGGGGACCAATTTATGCAGCTATATATATTTATCAACGGCTCTGCGTAATCAGCTGGAAACGGCAGGTGACATTTTCCACTGCTCCCAATGGTAACCGAACGCGAGCGTATGCGGGAAATCAGGTCCGAGAGGTCATTGGCAAAATATATTTCCTCTATATGATGCCAAATGTATTCAGCGATTACCATTTAATGATAAAAGAACTTTTTTCAGATCCTCAAGGCCACAATGCGGAACTACCTATTTCAGTCACGTGAGCGCCTCAGCTGAGCACACCGATTTGAGAAGGACAAAGCGAGCCCTGAAAAAAAATGTTTGGCTATATTTTTAATTAGTTCTAAAAACATCTCTCATAATATCCTATAGTCAGTGGTACTTTAAGGTCATAGTCTCGTCAACGGATGTCTACATCTCACGTCATGAAGAAAGTCGTGGTGACCGGTTTAGGCGTGGTGAGCCCAGTTGGAGTCGGCATCAAGCATGCTTGGAGAAACATTCTCGCTGGAAAGACGGGCGTTGTCTCGCTTGGAGAGGAATACGAGTCTATTCCTAGCCAGGTAGGCGGCAAAGTGCCTGTGGGTAGCGAGCCCGGGCAGTGGGATGCCAGTGAATGGGTCGACAAAGCGAGCCTTCGTCGCACGCCGTTATTCGCACAGTATGCGATTGCCGCAGCCAAGCAGGCCCTGAAGGACGGCAATTGGCAACCAACCACCGAGGAGCAGCTGAAATCGTCGGGCGTGGCCATTGGCTCAGGCATCGGCGGGTTCGATGCCGTCTACGAGAACGCAGTGGCTTTTCACACCGGTGGCTACCGCAAAGTGTCGCCGATGTTTGTTCCGAGCTTGCTGGCGAACATGGCGGCCGGGCATGTGAGCATCACCACCGGCTTCCGGGGCCCCAATCATGCGGTGTCGACAGCCTGCACGACGGGAGCGCATGCGATTGGCGATGCCGCCAATTTCATCAAGCTGGGGATGGCCAATGTCATGCTGGCCGGCTCTACCGAAGCATGCATTCATCCGCTGGCGGTTGCTGGGTTTGCGCGAGCGCGCTCGTTGGCCTCCAAGTACAACGACAGCCCTGCCCAGGCGTCGCGGCCATTTGATGCCGCCCGCGACGGCTTTGTGATTGGCGAGGGTGCTGCCGTGATGCTGCTGGAGGAGGAGGAGCACGCTCGGGCACGCGGCGCCAAGATCTACGCCGAGGTTTCGGGCTACGGCATGTCTGGTGACGCCCATCATATCACTGCTCCGTCGGAGGACGGCAGAGGTGCGTTTGATTGCATGCGCATGGCCCTGTCCAGCGCAGGCATCAAGGGCACCGACGTCGACTATGTCAACGCGCATGCTACGTCTACTGTTATCGGCGATGCCATCGAGTCCAAGGCTATTGTGCGGGCTCTGGATCGCCCAGCAAGCGAAATCAATGTTTCGTCTACAAAGGGAGCCACCGGCCATCTTCTGGGTGCTGCAGGCTCTCTCGAGGCGGCGTTTACTGTCATGGCTCTGGCCGAGCAAACGCTTCCGCCGAGCCTGAACATTGAGACCCTTGGCGAAGGCTTTGACTGTAACTATGTGACTGAAGCCACGCCCAAGCCTGTGGATCATGCCCTCACCAACTCGTTTGGGTTTGGCGGCACCAATGCGTCGCTTGTATTTTCCAAAACCAACTAAAACTGTACATATTTTACATTTCATATTTTACGTTTCCCATAGTGTCGTATCACCGGCTTCAAACGTCTTTACAAGATGGCTTCTTGAACTGGCAGCTCACTGCATGCCGCCTAGCCCAGAGATGCCTCCCAGCTCCCACACCAGAGTCAAGCCAAGAGAACTTAGTAACTTAGACACGCAGACCATGCCTGAAGAAGTCGACCCCAAAACCACTTTACCAGCAGAGCGTGAAATCAAGACCCAATTCCCAGTGGTAAGTAGCTGGAATCGCAACCGCAAACGCAGCCGAAAATGAGCTGGCGCTAACAAAGGCCCGCATCAAGCGACTGATGCAGTCCGATGAAGACATTGGCAAAGTCGCCCAGGCCACGCCCGTGGTGGTGGCTAAAGCTTTGGAGCTGTTTATGGTCCAGCTGGTGGACGAATCTAGCAAGCGGGCGCGCGAACGTCAGATGAAACGCGTTACTTTGAGCCATCTGTACCAGGCCATTATGGAGGAGGACCAATTCGACTTTTTGCGCGAGGTCATGGAAAAGTACCAGGGCCAGGTGCAGGAGACTAAGAAGCGGAAATCCGACTAATTTATTTAATAGATCCTTGTTATGTACATTCCCTTTTTTTCCGGTGTCCTTGGCGGTGGTGCTAAAGTCATTGTAATGAGTCGCCTAATATCCGCTTGTACTCAGCTTGTGCTCAGCTCTTACCTGATCTTTATCAGTAGGCTCCCAGCAGGCCCAGCAGGCTAAGCACCCGTAGGCGAGCTATGACTATTCCTGCGGGTCTTGGGATCTTAGATTACTATCAGGACCTAGTGACGCATCGTGCATCACTTGCCTGGAATAATTTTTTTTTTGCTTTTTCTGAACTAACATTACTTCGAGCCCGTTCAAGAAGAGCCTGAATCGATGCATCCGTTCAGTGTGTCACGGACACTGCCCTTCCGGTTCTTAAGAAGAAGCATCTATACTATGGGCGCGGATGTTGCCTACTGTTGCAAAGGCTCCTTATCGTTCTATAACAAGGAATCCGGCGACGATGCCTACCTTCGCTCAAGGTGGATAACACCTGGACCATATCAGGGAGCCGTACTGCTGGGCGTCGCCGATGGTGTTGGTGGCTGGCGAAAGTACAATGTTGATCCGTCTCGGCTCAGTAAGGGCCTTGCAAAGGCAATGACGGAACGATTCGAAGCCGATGAGGGAGGCGATACTCTTTCCCCGCCTAGGGAATTGTTGACGGTATCCTTCAATGGTCTTGTGGACCAAGGCGATAATTTTTCCGGCGGCACTACCGTGTGTTTTGGAGTGTTCAACCCTCTGTCTGGAGAATTGACTGTAGGAAACATTGGAGACTCGGCAGCTCTTGTTTTAAGACGAGGCCGCATTGTTTATTCTACCGAGAGAGACTCGGTTGGTTTAGCTCCTTTGCAGCTGGTGGTGCCGCCCAGCTACTTGGTGGAGCAGGCCAAAAACGCTTATGAGGCTGCTGGTCAGACTCTAAGTAAACCATCGTGGATGCAGACTCAAACAGAGGACCTGGTGGTCCAGCATTTCCAGCTGGAGCATGGCGATGTTGTGTTGTTTGGCTCTGACGGTATCTTTGACAACCTGTACAATTCGTTTATCAACAAAACCGTTACCAATGTCATGCTGTCCAACGGCAGCTGGTCCGACAAGACCGGCGAGATTCTCTGCGAGCCGAATGCCCACGGCCAAGCAGAAATTGCCGACTTACTAGTCAAACGCGCGTACTACAACTCCTTGGATCCTCATTTTGCCTCGCCGTTTGCAACAAAGACTTTCCAGATGGGCATGGTGCTGCCTGGCGGCAAGCCTGACGATATCACGCTTGTAGTTGCTGTTGTGAACTCTCACCCGCAGCAAGGGCAGTAACGTGATAGATGGTCAACGTAGCCTTATAGACCGTATAAATTATTTGTGAGATATGCTTGATGCTTGATGCTTGGTGCTTGATGCTCTAGATGCTTGATGCTTAATGCTCTAGCTGCTTAGGGACTTTTAGAAGTCAGCTCGTTTGACCCTTTGCACCAGTGACAGAACAGAAGGCAAACACCTGCGATCAGCTGAATCGCCTACAGACGGCCAACGTTTCCAGTCGCTACTTGACAGCCGCATTACTACCTGCAGTTATTTAAGCGAGAGGGTTTACTGGGACCGGCTGTACGGGCCTTACCCTAGTCATCGATAACAAGGACTATACTTTCACGGTCGCTTTTGGTGCCATGAGCTCCAAACCCCGCCGACGTGAGAGCTTGTTATCAGAAGAAGGGATTCCTTTAGAGAATCTCACTCTACCGCGAGATAAATGCGGCCGGCAAGCGACCTGCCGGGGAACGGTCTCGGACCAAGCCACAAGCTCACATCTATGCGAACTATCGATGTCCGAGTCGCATGGTCGATCGTCATTGTCGTCCAAAGAGTCTTTTGCTTGTGTTGAGCGATTAGTTACTGGACCATCCAGTGAATGCGATTTTTCACCTGACAATGATGAGATCTCAAGCAGTATGCGCAGTCGCCCATTTAAGGCAACTGCATCTGGATCGTCCGGATCATCGCAGAGATCGCATGGAGAAAGACCTATACGCTCATCGAGATTGTCTATCGAACAAAGCCAAATCCGCGAACCTGGTAGGCCCGGAGAGGTCAACAGTTGCCGAGACCGTAGAGACAGGGAACTTGGCGACAGGTCCTGTACACTGGACGAGGGTGCTGGCGGAGACGATGAGGAAGATTCAATTAATGGCCGCACGCTGTTTCTATTCACTGCCAAGAGTCCCATGCGGCGGGCTGTGTACAACGTTCTGATGTGGCTGCCTTGGAATTATATCAATGCGGTATTGACGTTTGTGCAAATGGTATTTCTGGCCTTGGAAACTACGGATAACTTCCATTCAACATTTGAGAATGTGGTGCAACCTGCGAAAAAGATCTGGACGAGCTGGGCATTTTTGACTCTTTACAGTATCTATACCATTGTGGCTCTGTGCAAACTTGTTGCATTTGGAGCGTTTACCTCGCGAGTAATGGGATTGGAAGCCTGCAAGAGTATTTTTATGTTCTACTTGCGCTACTTGGGATCGCTTTCGGGGGTATGCATCCAAAAGCCATACCCTGTGAATGAGCACGCTCCAAGAATCCAGCGCTGCTTTTTTCGCAAAAGCTGGAACCGTGTTGAATTTCTTTCGCTTGTCTGCTTTTGGATCTGGTTTGGAGCATCCATAGGCAGAGATGAGCAGCCTGGTACGCTGCTGGTGCTGATATCTGGCGTGGCCCAAATGCGCCTGCTGCAGCTGCTAGATGTGCTGCCTATCACGCGAATTGTGCTCCAGGCATTCAAGGCCGGGGCTCCTCTGGTCGGAAAAGTATTTATTTTCATTCTTTTTTACTGGTTGGCGTTTTCCATCACCGGGCTTTCCAGTTTCAGCTCATCGCTACGACGGCAATGTATTTGGGTGGATCCAGCCGGGATTGAAGCCAACTATTCTAGTGGCGTCTTCTGCGGCAGCTGGTACCACCCACAAACTGAAGAAAAGATGCCCTTTGTCTATGCTGATGACGGCAGTATCAGTCTTCGGGCAAAAGGCTTTACGTGCCCCGTCAACAGTGTCTGCGTATCCGATGAGAACCCCTATAAAAACACTCTGAGTTTTGACAATATCTTCAACTCCATGGGAATCATTTTCGTTGTGATGTCACAAAACACCTACAGCGACATCATGTACGCTCTTATCGGCGCAGAGTACCCCGCAAGCTCGCTACTGTTTATTGCGGCCGTCGTGGTCTTGAACTACTGGCTCCTGAGCCTCTTGGTTTCCATCTTGGGTACAAGCTACGCAATTGCTCGAGACAAGATGAATATTGCCCCGGCCAAGTGGTCTGGTTCCTCCTCGAAGTACATCAAGATCTTCAATCGATCGCTGGTCGGTAAGATTTATCTCGTCCTGCTTCCGCTTGCCTATCTGCTGATCACTCTTGATGTCGCATTTCAGGCCGCCTGGTCAGCATCTTCTAGCCACAGTGAGTTTCTGTACTACTGGGAGTGCGGAGTGAGCGTATATTTGTTTGTGGAAGCCATTGCGTGCCTGCTCTTGTTTATGCCAGACTGGAGGCTCTACCTCTCCAGCTTGTCAAGCTGCACAGATTTGGTTCTTGCGTTTGTGAATATCGCCATCCTTGCCCTCAAGAACTACGAAACGGTTTATTCGTATTTGACGTTTTTCCAGTTGTTCCGGTTCTATAGGGTTATCGCTGCTTTTCAGGTAGCCCGCAACCTCTGGACGCTGGTTCTTGGTAACTATCGAAGTCTTATCAGCATGACGGTTTTCTTTTTTGGACTTGTCTTTCTGGCATCTTTGATTGCAGCTAAGATGTTCCGAGGATCCCTGCCACTTATTGACGATAAGGGAAACATTGCTCCGTCTTCGTTTTTCGATCTTGCCAATTCATTCATTGCCATGTATCAGATCGCGTCCACTGAAAACTGGACACAGGTCATGTACTTTGCCGTTGAAAATGCCGACTCTGTGTTTGCGGCGGCATGCATCGCTGCTTTTTTCTGTGGTTGGCTCGCGTTTGCCAACTTCATTGTTTTGAACATGTTTGTTGCCATCATGACCGACAGTGTGACTTCATCGGTTGTGGACCATCGGAAGGAGCAAGTGAAGCTGTTTGTCAAAAACTACATCCGAGACGCTACTACGCAACGGGAGTTCTCTGTTAGTCTTTCAGGACTGCGTACCAGCCTTGGGAATCTTATGAATGGCTGGTTCAAAGAACCGATTAAAGACAAGGCGCCCGAAAAGATTGTGTTTGAGGAAGACCACGGCCAGAGAATTGTGACTGACTTTTTGGCCGGTTCCGTAAAGGATTTTGAACCCGACCCACTCAAGCGTCGCAGTACCTTGTTTGATCACTTTTCGGCACTGCCAACTATGAAGCTAGCGTCCAAGGCTCGACGGTTTCTTGTAAAGCTGTTTCAACGTTATCCAAGCGGACACACTACAACAGAGTTCAAAAGAAGACGGTTGAGCTCGGCCGCTAATCTCAGCAATGAACCGCGTGCGCCTGATAAGTTTGTTGACTATCTTTTTCAGATCAACGCCCGCGCAGAGATGGAGATTGATAACATGCGCGAGGAGCACTCCAGCTTTGACCGGCCATTGTATATATTCGGCGTTGATAACCCCATTCGTCGGTTCTGCCAGCGCATTTTCCCCTCCAGCCACGGCCGCCGAGCTTCGGGGATCGAGCCGAAGCGGATGGTATGGTACAGCGTGTCGATATCTCTGATGCTCATTACAGTGGCCATGGTGATTGCGTCCTGTATCAACACGCCCATCTATTACTCGAACTACATTCGGACCCACAATGGAGGGGCTCTGACTTGGACCTGGTTCACATATCTGGACCTTGTTTTTGCGGCTATTTTCCTCTTGGAGTTTGTGATCAAAGTGGTTGCTGACGGCTTTTACTACACGCCAAACGCATATACCTATAGTGCCTGGAACCTGATTGATTTCGTGGTTCTGCTATCAGTGATATGCACTGTGATCAACGACTTTCTCTATGGCCCTGTGTCGAGGTACTCAAGGGGATTGATGGCTCTCCGTGCGTTGCGGTTGATCGCCATAAACCCCACCTCTGAGCATGTATTTCGGGCCGTTTTCTTCTCTGGCTTGCCCCAGATTTTGGGAGCAGCATTCTTGGCTCTCGGAACTATGATTCCTGTGGCGGTATGGGGAAAGAATATGTTTCACGACCAGCTTCGAGCCTGCAATGATTCGTCGTTGAAATCTTTCTCAGACTGTGTTGGTGAGTACCAGGCGACGCCATACTCATGGCAAGTGTGGGCCCCACGAACGGTCAAGGGGGCGTCTTATTTCAACTTTGATACCTTTGGCCAGGCCCTGCTGATTACATTTGGTATTTTGACGCTGGAGGGCTGGACAGATGTCATGAACGCGGTCATGGCAATTACCGGTACCGACACAAATCCCGAGTCGTTTTCGCGAACTTACAATGCGATTTTCCCGCTTGTTTACAACTTCATTGGCACAGTGCTGGTGATGACAATGGTCATTGCGATTATTATTCGCACTTATACGTTTTCGCAAGGCACTGCGTTCTTGACCGAGGACCAGCTAACCTGGCAGGACCTCAAAAAGACATACAAGATGCTGAAGCCCAAGCTGCCGATTCCTCAACGGGCAGCAAACTCGGTGCGTCGGTTTTTACTCGACCAAGCGCTCAATCCTGTTTCTATGATCAACATTATCGAGACGTGGAGTTTGGCGGCAATGACTGCTTTCATGATCACAGAGCATTATTCCGAGAGCTTGATTACCGTGTACTGGTACGTGTTTGGCACCTCCGCCAACTGTCTGATGATTGCCGCCTGTGCGGCTCTCAAGGGATGGGGACAAGGTCTAAAGCTTTTTCGGCATGACTACTGGGAGATTTTTGCGCTGTTAATCTCGCTGATTTTGGCGGCATTGACTCTAAGCCTTGTATCGCTTGAGATTCAAACGCTGATCATCTTTGATTTCCAAAAAGCGTTTGTTATTCTCATTATGGGTCTATGGATCCCTCGGATCAAGCTGCTGCGACAACTCGTGCGCATTGCAACCCTGAACATTGTGAGTATTTTGACGTTGATGCAAACGTGGTTTATCCTTTTCCTCACCTGGGCTATTGCGTTGAACCAGATCTTTGGTCTGACGCGCCTCGGCGGCCACACTAGCTCCAACAAGAACTTTCGCAGTGTTCCGAAGGCGCTGATCCTGTTATTCCAGATGTCCACTGGTGAGAGCTGGAACCAGACAATGAAGGATTTTATCGTGTCGGCGCCATACTGTGTGCAACAGAACAACTTTTTTGAGACTGATTGTGGTGACCATGCCATGGCCTACATTCTTTTCATCAGCTGGAATATCGTCTCGATGTACATTTTCGCGAATCTGTTTATCTCGCTGATTTATGACTCGTTCTGGTATGCTTTCCGGCGCCGCGAGACAAACATTACTGCGGACGATATCGACGAGTTCCAAACAGCATGGCAGACCTGCGATCCTGATGGTACTGGCTATATTGATGCGCGTGAGCTCTACAATCTTTTGCGAGCATGTACAGGTTATTACGATTTGTACATCTACAGCAAAGACCCTGAATACAGTGTGGGTGAGATTCTCAGCCAGTCACATGCTCGTATCTCCACAGATCCCTATGATGTTGACGTGCGGGCCATCGAGCGCTACTTGGAGGGCTTGCCAGTTGAAAAGTTCCGACAGCGACGCAAAGTCTACGAGATGTTCTGCGCACACATGAAGTATGTCAAGCGACCTGGCAAGGGCATCTGGTTCTATCGGAGCTTGAAGCTGTTTCCGCTTTATAAAGACATGGATCCATCCAAGGTTTTGACGTTGGACGAATTCCTGAAAGTGAAGCTGGTTATGGACCAAGTAAAGCTGGAGCTCGCAGCAGAGCTTATCGTGCGGCGATGGAAGCTGTTCAAGGCAAAAAAGCGTGGAGACCACCTCGACATCTCGCGGCAAACCGCGCCCATGGCTGCTTGAACCCATATGAAGATAGAAATGTATATATTTATTGAACGCCATACCCGGAATAATCCTGGGTGCGTTATTTCTCCACAAACGGCGTACTTTTTGGAGCAAGTTGTGCCTTGCAAAGGCCTTATCCATAAGGTGCTTCTGGCATAAGCCCCACACGTCCCGGAATTAGAACAAGCCTGAGCTTACTTTAGAGACGTCTATTCTGAGTCGGCCATTTACTAGTTTCATTTATAGCCATTCTCTAAAATGGATGGTAAAATTTGTTGGAAAAATATTAATAGGGATAATGTGACTTGCCTTATCTAGCCAATGCAATGAGCGCCAAGACCAGTTACTTTTTGCGATTTCAAACCCAGGGGCTTAGCTGCAACCCACAGGCGCTAGGGTTTGACCATGCAGGAGAAGAGCCGTACCTGCCTTACCCTGGTGACCGTTAGCCAGATCCAACTATACTTCCACGCTCAGTTTCGGTGCCATGAGCTCCCAGACTCGCCGGCGTGAGAGCTTTCTATCAGCAAATGAGATTCCCCTGGAGAATCTCAGTCCCCAGCGAGACGGACCCAGCCGCCAGCACCTTCAGGCACGGCAGAGCCGGTCCCATAATCGCACGTCCGAACAGGGAATTTTGGGCATGGCTCAAGATGCCGAGGACCCTGCTTTGAGCGAGTGGCTTGTTGGCGAAGCCGACAATGACAGAGATGAGGAAGCAGAGAAGCAGGACGAAGAGCGGCCTCGAAGACCGTCTTTCAATCGTCAATCTACGGCAAGATCTCGTCTGTATACTCCGTCGATTTCTGAGTCCCGCAATCGCTCGCCATCACCGTCGAGAATGTCGCCCGCCCGGCCAGAGCGCCTGCTGGCAAGATTGTCCGGTGAATGTGAATGCCCACCCGACAATGAGGAGATTTCCAATAGCATGAGAGGCCGCTCGTTTTCTCCGGTTATAGCGCCTGCGTCGCCCGGATCGCGGCACTCGCACGAGCTCGGCTCCCCTCTAGGATCCCCGAGAGCATCATTTGAGCTTGGGCCCTCGCACATCGCCCATGGGCCCGCGATGCCCGAGCAGCTTGTTTACAGCAGCTACGACCGCGGGCACCTGCCAGAACACTGTATGATTGATCCTGAGCTTGTGGACGACACTTCGACGATTGCTCCCGAGGAGACTAGCGACGATGAAAACGAAAAAGAGGTTGTGACCGGCCGGACCCTTTTCCTGTTTGGTCCAAAGAACCCGCTGCGGCAGCTGTTGTACAAATCCCTGTTATCGCTGCCGTGGCAGCATATCAATGCGCTGTTGACATTTGTGCAGCTGGTTATCTTATCTTTGGAGACGTCTGACAATTTCCGCGAAGGCCCCAGAGGCGTTCTGCAGCCCGTCAAGAGTATTTGGAGCAGTTGGGCGTTTCTGGCATTGTACGCCATCTACACATTTGTGGCTTTGTGTAAAATGGTTGCGTTTGGAGCATTCACGCAGCGCGTAATGACACCAGAGGTTTCCAAGGACATGCTGCTTTACTTTCTGAGCTATATTGGTTCCGCCGTTTGGCTATGTACACGACGGCCTTACCCCGTTGACATTGACCACCAAACCACTCAGCGATGCTTTTTCCGCAAGAGCTGGAATCGAGTGGAGTTTATCTCGCTCGTATGCTTTTGGGTCTGGTTCTTGGCCTCGGTGGGGAAGCCAGACCAGCCAGGCTCTTTACTGGTTTTGATTTCCGGTGTGGCCCATATGCGGCTGCTGCAGCTGCTGGACGTGCTGCCCATCACGCGTATTGTGCTGCAGGCACTCAAAGCTGGTGCCCCGCTGGTTGGAAACGTATTTATTTTCATTCTCTTCTTTTGGTTGGTTTACTCCATCACCGGCCTGTCCAGTTTTAACTCGTCGTTGCGCCGGCAATGCGTGTGGGTGGATCCCAGTGGCCAAGAAGCAAATTACAGCTCAGGCCAGTTTTGTGGCAGCTGGTACCACCCGGTGACCCAGGAGAAAATGCCGTTTGTTTATTCCGAAGATAACAGCATTAGTATCCGGGCAAAAGGATACACATGCCCGGTCAACAGTGTTTGTGTTTCGGACGAGAATCCTTACGAGGATACCGTGAGTTTCGACAATATCTTCAATTCTATGGAGATGATCTTTGTGATCATGTCGCAAAACACCTACAGTGATATCATGTACGATATCATCGCGACAGAGTACCCGGTCAGTTCTTTACTGTTTATCACCGGTGTAGTGGTGCTGAGTTACTGGCTTCTGAGTCTACTGGTTGCCGTCATGGGTACAAGCTTCCGGCTGGTCCGTGAAAGCGTGAATCTGAACCCACTAAAAAAACGGTCCTCATCATCCGAGCATGTATGGATTTTCAAGCGGTCGCTCGCCGGAAAAATTTACTTGGCACTTCTTCCCATCGCCTACCTGCTCATTATTCTGGACGTGTCTTTCCAGGCCGCGTGGTCGGGAGTGTTCTCCCAGAATACCAACGTGGAATTCCTCTACAACTGGGAATGTGGTGTCAGTGCCTATCTGTTTCTAGAGGCGGTGGCTTGCTTTTTGCTGTACCTGCCACACTGGCGGCTCTTCTTTTCGAGTTTTTCCAACTGCACAGACCTTTTCCTTGCGTTTGTGAACATTGGCATTCTGGGCCTGAAAGACCACAAGACTATTTACTCGTACCTGACGTTTTTCCAGCTGTTTCGGTTCTACCGGGTAGTTGCTGCGTTTCGGGTTGCTCGCAATCTCTGGACGCTCGTTCTCGGTAACTATCGCACACTTGTGAGTCTAACTGTCTTCTTCTTTGTGCTGGTCTTCATTGCGTCTTTGATTGCCGCGAAAATGTTGCGCGGTTCATTGCCGTTCTTTGACAGCGACGGCGAGGTGGCGCCGGCGTCGTTTTTCGACTTGGCAAACTCGTTTTTCGCAATGTACCAGATCGCATCCACGGAAAATTGGACGGAAGTCATGTATTTTGCTACCGAGAACGCCAGCTCCGCCTTTACGGCCGCCTGCATTGCTGCGTTTCTGTGTGGCTGGCTGGCGTTTGCCAACTTCGTCGTGCTCAACATGTTTGTTGCCGTTATGACCGACAATGTGACCTCTTCAGTAACCAACCATCGCAAGGAGCAGGTCAAGTTTTTCGCGAAAAAATACCTCAAGGATATCACCACTCAAAAAGAATTCTCGGTGAGTTTGTCGGGCCTGCGCAGCGGACTCGGCAAGCTTATGGGCAGCTGGTCCAAGGACAAGACCACCGACAGGCGGGAAAAAATGGTGTTTGAGGAAGAGCTTCACCAGCGCATTATTGCCGATTTCCTTGCCAGCGCAGAAAAAGACTTTGAGCCCGAACCGCTCCAGCGCCAGGACACGTTCTTTGACTACTTTTCGTCGTCGCCCATTGTCAAGCTCGCGTATGTGGTGCGCAGCCATGTTGAGAAGCTGTTCCAGCGGTATCCGAGCTCCTACTCGCGGACCGAGCTCAACCGGGGCCGGCTAAGCACTGTTGATGATGGCGCCGGCGAGGGCGGCGACGAGGCGCCTGACGGCTATGTTGAGTTCCTGTACCAGTCGCAGGCTCGCACCGAAACGGCCATCGACAGCATGCGGGAGGTGGACCCGACATTTGATCGGTCGCTGTTCATTTTCGGCATCAATAACCCGATCCGCCAGTTCTGCCAGCGCATTTTCCCGTCGAGTCACGGCCGCCGCGCTCTGGGCATTGAGCCCAAACGCAAGGTCTGGTATACGGTGTCGATCTTCTTTATGCTTACGACCGTGGCCATGGTGGTTGCTTCTTGCGTTAACACGCCCATCTATCACTCTGCCTACACGCGAGCGAATGGCGGCACAACTACCACCTGGACATGGCTCACGTACCTGGACGTGGTGTTTATGGTGATTTTCTTTTCAGAGTTTCTCATCAAAGTCATTGCTGACGGCTTTCACTATACACCAAACGCCTACACTCACAACGCCTGGAACTTGATTGATTTTGTGGTGCTGCTGTCGATGCTGTGCACGCTGATCAACGATTTCTTGCACGGGCCCGTGTCGCGGTACTCTCGAGGGCTTATGGCTCTGCGAGCACTGCGGCTTATCACCGTGAACCCTCGCAGTGAGGGTGTCTTTCGCGCAGTTTTCTTTTCGGGCCTGTCGCAGCTTCTGGTGGCTGGCCTTATTGCCTTGAGTGTCGTGATTCCATTTGCGGTTTGGGGCAAGAACATCTTCAACAATCGGCTACGCTATTGCAACGACGGCGATCTCGAGTTCTTCACCGACTGTGTAGGCGAGTACGCGTCGTCTCCCTACAATTGGGATGTATGGGCACCGAGGACGGTTCAGGAGCCGTATTTCGATTTCGATACGTTCGGCCACGCCATGCTGATCACATTTGGCGTGCTCAGTCTTGAGGGCTGGACGGATGTACTCAACGCGGTCATGGCTATCACGGGAACCGACTCGAACCCGGTCCCGTTTTCCAGACGCTACAACGCGATCTTTCCCTTGTTTTACAACTTTGTGGGAACGGTGCTGGTGATGACGATGTTCATTGCTATCATTATTCGCAACTATACGTTCTCGCAGGGTACTGCGTTTTTGACTGAAGACCAGTTGACGTGGGAAGACCTCAAAAAGACGTTCAAGATGCTCAAGCCCAAGCTACCGATCCCGCAGCGCGCGGCCAACTCGGTGCGGCGGTTTCTGCTGGACCAAGCAATGAACCCTGTTTCCATCATCAATATTGTCGAGACGTGGAGTCTTGGTGCGCTCACCATGTTTATGATCACCGAGCATTACCCGCAATCTTGGGGCAGCGAGTACTGGTATGTATTTGGCAGTGCTGTTAGCTGCCTCCTGATTGCCGCATGTGCGGGGCTCAAGGCGTGGGGCCAAGGGGCTAACCTGTTCAAGCACGACTATTGGGAGATTTTCGCGCTGGTGGTGACGCCGATTTTGGCCGGGCTGACGCTGAGTTTGCTGTCGCTGCAGATCCAGACGCTGATCATCTATGACTTTCAAAAGGCGTTTGTTATTCTCGTCATGGGGCTGTGGATTCCGCGCATCAAATTGTTGCGGCAGCTGATGCGCATTGCTACCCTCAACATTGCCGATATCCTCACCCTGATGCAGACATGGTTCATTCTGTACCTGACGTGGGCGATTGCGTTCAACCAGATCTTTGGCTTGACCCGCATTGGCCCCAACAGTAGCTCAAACCAGAACTTCCGGACCGTGCCCAAGGCGCTGATCCTGCTGTTCCGCATGTCTACTGGTGAGGGCTGGAACCAGATCATGAACGACTATCTCGTTTCGTGGCCCAACTGCGTTCAACAAAACAACTTCTTCGAGACCGACTGCGGCGATCACACCATGGCCTACATTCTGTTTATCAGCTGGAACGTCATCTCGATGTATATTTTTGCGAACCTGTTTATCTCGCTGATTTATGACACGTTTTGGTACATTTTCCGCCGTCGCGAAACCCACATCACTGTGGATGATGTCGACAAGTTTCAACGGGCGTGGCAGATCTATGATCCCGATGGCACTGGATTTATTCCTGCCGACGACCTCTACAATCTGTTGCGGGCTTCTACGGGGTACTTTGACTTGTTTATCTACAGCAAAGACCCCGAGTACAGCGTGCGGGAGATTCTTAGCCGGTCAGGGGCCCAGGTATACTCGAACCCTTACAATGTGGATGTTGAAGCTGTCGAGCGGTATCTCGAGGATATGCCGGTTGCCAAGTTCCGCCAACGCCGCGAGCTTTATGACATGTTCTGCGCGCATATGAAGTACTTGGAGCGCCCCGGCAAAGGCTTGTCTTTCCACCGTTCATTGAAGCTGTTCCCGCTGTACAAGGATATGGATCCGTCCAAGGTTTTGACGCTGAAGCAGTTTCTGAAGCTAAAGCTGGTGCTGCACGAGCTCAAGCTCGAGCTGGCGGCCGATCTGATTGTGCGACGGTGGAGACTGTACAAGGCACAGAAGCAGGGCCGGATCATCACCCCGCTGTCGTCGCGGCCGTCCACTCCGCCAGTGGTGATTCCAGATATCATTGTCGAGGATTCCCCTTTTTAGTGTAGGTACTATATACATAATTTATTCTTCATGGCATCAGAAGCTGAGCAGCCTACTTGCGCTTCTTCTCAACCACCTTCTTTTCCTTGAGCTTTTTAGGAGCGCCTTTGCCCTTGCGGCGGAGTACCTCATTACGCGACAAGCGGTATTCTTCATCGGGATCCACGCACGACCAGTCGGGGAAGATTTTGTTGAGCTTGGCCGGGGTAGGCAGCATTTTCAAGCTGGGGTAGTAGTAGTTTTTCATTAGCGGGCCCTTGAGGCTTTCACGCAGGACTTTTGTGCCGAGCCGTTGGTTCTCGGGGTTGTAGACTTTGCCAAAGACCCAGCTTTGCAGCTTGGACAGCTCTTGCAGGCGTGCTTTCGGGACTCTGCTGGCCATGGTTGAAAAGTAATCTTACGTACTGTTTGATCCGGCTGGCGACCGGCAAATGTCAGGGCAAGGGCGCCCTGGTCCCAGGGCAAGGGCGGCGAAGTAGCGACCTGGGCAAGGCAAATCACCTAGCCAGCTCGGCGCAGTCGTAACCTGGGGCTTGCGTCTTTGTAGACCCTTACATGAGCAGTACCACCACCCAAGCGCGGTCGCGCACTGCTCCTGCCACCAGGCAGGAATTGAAGGATCGCTATAGCAGCTCGCAGCCTGGAATTGCCAAGGCCGGCCAGAACTCGATCAAAAGTGTGTCGGTCAAGCAGTGGCTGTGGTTTGCCGGGCAGGTTTTGACGGTGCTAGGCTGCCTGTTTTGCATGGGCTCGCGGCTTGTTTTCGCTTTCCACAGCTTCTGGCCATCAGTGGTGTACCGGTTAACGCTCGTGGTTATTATCGGCACATACTATCTCAGTCTGCGGCAGTCATTGAACGGCGAGCTGCCTGGTTTCTGGGCCCTGCTGCCATTGGAGACTTTCCAGTACCTGCTACTGGCCTGTCTATGGCTAGTGACGCCTGCTCATACCAACAAGATTCTTCCTTTTCTTCTTTACGCATTCATGCACGCAGTGGACTTTTTCAGCCAGTACATGTCGCGCAACGGCGCCATTGGCCGCACGCTGGGCAATTTCGTGAACAAGAACTCGTACCGGGCGGCCCGGCTCATTGGCTATGTGAACTTCTTCATTCTCATCCAACTCATATACGACAGCGTGCTGATGCGTCCCGGTGCCATTTTCTCGCTCGTTGGCTACGCTATCTTTTACCGCATCCGTCTCATGTACACCGAGCTGGCCCAGCAGACCGTCAAGGAAGTGTATGCGTTTGTGGACAAGGAGCTGTCGAACCCCAAGCGACCAGAAAAGATCCGCAATATCTGGGCAGAAGTTAAGGATCGTATTGAAAACAATGGCAGCCGCGGCTCCCAGTATATGCGCGAGGAAGAGGAGCGGGCGATCCAGGAGGCCAATGCTCAAGGCTAACCGCGCCAAGGTTAGATCCTATCTTATAGTCAATTCTATTTCGTCACTCTTCCATCACTGAAAAGGAAGATGATGGACAGTAAATCCTATGTCATGACTCTTAACAGGAAAGGGGTTCATAGTGAATGCTATTTACATGCCAACCTCCCCTGCTGAACAGGAGGGTGTCCGACTGCCTACTGAACAGGAAGATGGCTTCGGAGCTCTTCAAGACGGGCAAGCTCCGGGGTGCCGGCAAAGTTCTGCGACTTGGCCATGAGCTCCTTGACGGCGTCCCGCGCCTTCAGCTCCCAGCCAGGACACACTTTACTGCCCGGTCCCATTCGTCCCTCTTCGTCACCGTAGTTGGCATAGGCGTCTACCAGCGCAACACAGTACTGCACGGCCAACTTGAAAGCCTTGGCGTCTGTCGTCAGGTTCGTAGCCCGAAGAACAATGCTGTAGCCTTTTTCATAGTCGGAAATGGCCAGCCACGGCTTGCCCTGCCAGATATTGACCTTGGCAACCAGCCGCCAAAGCAGCGGGTCGTCACTGATCACCTTGACAAGCTTGTTGGTGATCAGATCGGAGAGAGCGACCTGCGACGCCGACCCGTCGTATACGCTGCTGATAAAAACAAACACGACCTCGTACAGCACCGAGGGGTCGATGTATTTCTCCTGCGAATCTGATTTGGCAATAATCAGCTCGTTCAGCCCCTCGATCACCGCATTCCAGTCCTGCAGCTCGGCGGCAACATTCACATAATTGCTCCACACCCGCCAGTTGGGCTCACTGTTGCGGTTGGCCTTGACGGCCTGCTTAAGGGCATGCAACGCCTGCTCGGGCTTCTTAAGCTGCATAAACGCCGCCGCGAGATTGCTCCAGCTCTTGACATCCTCGTCGTTGATGGACACCGCTCGTGTAAACGCCTTTGTGGCTCCGGTCCAGTCGGCGAGCTCCAGATCAATGCAGCCAATCAAGAACCAGGTATCGAAATTGTTGCTCTGGGCCTTGAGCGAGTCCTCCAGGTGCTGCCGGGCCTGCACAATATCACGGGCATGGCTCGAGTTCGGCCCGGGCTGGTAAAAGAACCGCGCCAGTGCGCGCTTGGCGGGAGCATACTTTCCAACCTCCCACGATTTGAGCCAGAACTCGGGCTGGCGGGAAATATCACCCCGGATCGCCCACGCCCGCGCGTCCTGCGAGTTGCGTTGCAGATGAGCATCGAGAATATCCAGGGCCTTGTCGGGTTGGCCGATCACCGCATAGCACAGAGCAGCGTCGCCCCAAAGCTCAAGGCGCTCGTAGATCTCGATGGAGTCTTTGACAAGCCCCAACGACATGTACCGGTCGGCCAGCGACATGTCCATGCTCCATCTGGTAAGGGGAATCAACAGGTTGATATATTTCAGGCGGTCTTCAGCCTCGATTTCTTCGCTGGCTCCCACCGAAAGAGAGTTGCGAGCATAGCCGTTTTCCTCAACCAGGCACTGCATCTGGAGCGTGCCACGCTCGATGGTATGGGCAGACTCGGACTCGAGCGCGCTGCGGAGCCAGAGAGCCCGAGAATAGATAGACCAGTTGACGGTGTTTGGTGGGCATCCGATGATGCGAACCAAAACACACATGAGCTCTTCATTGTTCATGCCGTCCTGCTGGGCATTGGTATGCTTGAGGATCTCGTTGTGAAGCAAGAGAATGGCACTATCGACATTCTTCAAAGCCGGCTGGTGGTTCGGGTCTAGCTTGGCCAGCGCCGGCGGAAGGTCCTGAGATGCAGACTCTAGCGATGGTTGATCCAATAGAATATCAGACTCGAGACCAAAGTTTTTGGGGCCCGCGGATTGTGTTGCCTCGTCGGTAGTGGCACTGGCAGCCAAGCACACTAGCTGGGCGGTGCTATGATCCTGGTGCTTGGTCCGCTTGCCAGACACACCGGTGACAACATACTCGAAGCCAGACTTCTGGGCAGCCTTGTGCAGTAGGTCCTTTGCATCGTCAACATCGTCGTAAACCAAACGGGCCCGAGCGACTTCCACCAGCAATGATGCAAGAGCGTTATCGTCGCCAGCAGCCGCAGCGACAATATTCTCCTCAGAGTACAAAGCAGAGATTTTATCCCGCAAGGACGTGCTCGAAGTTTCCAAAAGACTCTGCTGAATGACGTATGCGCGAGCCAGCCAAACCGGTTCATTTAGTTTCTGCAGACTTTGAATAGCAGATACAAGCAATTGCGGGTAGGTGGTGAGAGGGGACGGCTGGATGCCATCAACTGCCAGATCCGACAAGCAAATGTTCTTTTTTGTGGCGGCGGCGTTTAAAGGCGGGCCTGTGAAGTTTGCCTGCACAAACGCATTAAAGGCACTGATAGCCGATTGCAAATCTAGCGCGTCATTTTTCGCATCAAGCAATGCTGCGAGCTTATCGGCCTTGAATTTCTTGAACTGTGGTTCTAAACTCATTTCCGGATTTTTTTGGTTTCACAAGCTGGGGTCAAGTTGTGGTTTTTGTTGATGGTCCAGAAAAAAAGTAGATCTTTAATACCGCTTACGAAATTATTTTTCAATAACTCTTTCAAATAAAGAAACTATTAGAGGCATATAAGCCAAGAAGTTCAGCCGTGCGCACACCCTGACCCGGACTTGCACTTGCACTCATTGATCCACGGTTGCTATGGGGGAGGTCGATGGGAAGGTAAACATGGGCAACGATGTAAATCGATAAGTTTCGGCCGGCCATATCTCCATTATTCAAGCTATTTAATCTAGATACTTTGCTCTTCAAAAAAAAGCTATCTGCTCTCCCTCTCCACCTGAAAGACCGTTTATATCCCTCATGACCATGCGCATGAACCCTGGCCCTATTCCAGCACGTGCTGACAAAAATCTCAGTTGCCTAGAGATTTTTAACCCAAAGCCAATTTGACGGTCAGTAAAACGAATAGATTCCAACATCTATTTGACTTTCTTCCTGCACCCAAGTAGGATTGCGGTGTTCAATGGATAGAAAGCTTTCGGTCTTCTACTTTTAAAACAATGAAAGACCACGGCCTTTCCAACGAAAACTCCACCTCGGAGAGTGCCTCTGATAGCAGCGTGCGAGTGCACATTGACGACGCATTGCAGGACCATCGCAAGCATGGCTCAATGTCGCGAACCCGATCTCGCCGCGGCAGCAACAGCTCTGCCGGGTCCTCCAATGATCTGAGAGGCTCGTTTTCGTTCCAATCGCGGCGACGGCCGAGAGGGATGTCGAGATCGTCCATCTATTCGTCAAAGTCTTCGCGCACGGACAAAAGCACTGGCGGGCCCAAAGAAAGCGATGAAGAGTCCAACAAGTCCATTGGCGAGACCGACGAGGATGTATGCTTCCCCATGGATCAGTACGATGAGGACAGTGCCAACCAAAACGTCAACATTACCGAGCTGGACCAACTGCTCAATAGTCTCAGCGACACTGAGGATGCCGTGTATAATGAAGTGGAAGACGCACCGCAGGGCCAGGATAGCGTGGAAACCAAAGTGGAGATTCCGGTCGACTCGCCTTCGCCAGTAGACGTTCCGCCGTCGCTGGCCAACGACAGCCAGTTCAACTCGGTGATCAAGAGCCCCGGCGAGCTGGAGATTCCGTTTATTCCCTCGCGCACGCACATGCCGAAGCTGCAGCTGCCGCAATCTGCTCAAGGCGGCGGGTCCGCTGTGGAGGTGGATGTGGATGTAGAGGCGGTGTCGAATGCGCAGCAGCGGTTCAGCTTTTTCGGCACTAAGATGGAATCAACGATCCATGCCCCGGATTTGGCATCGCTGGTGGGTCCGGACGAGTCGTTTAGCAGTCTTTTCGACAGCAAAAACGGCGTGTGGTGGCTGGACTGCCTCAACCCTTCTGATCAGGAGATGAAAGTCATTTCGCGGGCGTTTGGCATTCACCCTTTGACTGCCGAAGATATCCGGACTGAGGAATCGCGGGAGAAGTTCGAGTTGTTCAAAAACTATTATTTTGTGAGTTTCCACACGTTTGAGAGCGACCCCTCGAACCGGGAAACGTATTTGGAGCCCATCAACTTTTACATTATTGTCTATGCCGACGGCGTGCTGTCGTTCCATTTCTCACCGGTGGAGCATTGCCGCAACGTGCGGCGGCGGATGCGGCAGCTACGTGACTATGTGAGCGTGACGTCGGACTGGATCTGCTACGCGCTGATCGATGACATTGTCGACTCGTTTGCCCCGGTCCTACACGAAATCGAGGCCGAGGCCGACTACATTGAGGACATGGTCTATGTGAACCCGGGCACCGCCAGCATGTCAGTGACACTGGCGCGGCTGGTGGAGGCGCGGCGCAAGACCATGAGTGTGATGCGGCTGCTGCAAACAAAGGCCGACGTCATCAAGGGCTTTGCCAAGCGCTGCAATGAGAGCTGGAAGAACATGCCCGGCTCGGACATTGCCTTGTTTTTGGGAGACATCCAGGACCATATTGTGACGATGCATCAGAATCTTTCTGCGTACGAGAAGATCTT
Source organism: Wickerhamiella sergipiensis (assembly GCA_030563925.1). Lineage (NCBI taxonomy): Eukaryota > Fungi > Ascomycota > Dipodascomycetes > Dipodascales > Trichomonascaceae > Wickerhamiella > Wickerhamiella sergipiensis. Next base: position 459,605 of record JAJMKN010000003.1, read on the forward strand.
CAGCCGCAGCCATGTCAACTACATGGCCCAGCTGCAGGTGGAGTTTGTCAACTCGAGCAACCGCATGACCGCGGTGCTCGGCAAGGCAACGATGATTGGTACGATTTTGGTCCCGATGAACCTGATCACCGGTCTGTTTGGCATGAACGTCAAGGTACCGGGCGAGGGCGTTGAAAACCTGCACTGGTTTTTTGGCATTCTGAGTTTGGTGATTGTGCTGATTGTCGGCTTGGGGCTTGGCGCCAACATGTACATGGCCCGCTTGACCAGAGAGTGACCAGTTTGACGTGAGTGATGATGAACAATGTATGCATATTTTGGTTAGATTGCGATCTTGCCGTTTTTTTTAAATTAAGGTATACTATATTAACAGCCGCATTCTACGAAGTGCAACCACTTTGGGTTGGGCTGCGGCTACAAAGCGACTACGAAGTAGCTCGAACCAGCTCGAGGCGGCTACGAAGCTCAAAGCGGCTACGAAGCTCAAAGCGCTAAGAAAGGCGCTCAATAACATCCAACATGTTGTTGTCCCATGTCCACTTTGTATCGGTGGTATAGGTTAGCAGCGTGTGGAGACGGTTGCGGACATAGTTTTCGCGCTCGGTGCAAGCGTCGGCCATGCCGGCAGTATGCCGCTGCTTTCCGAGGATGATATCGGCGAGCTCTTCGGTCGCAACCTCGAGGTTCGCGACATTTTCCTCCAACAACGACTTTTGGTTGGACGGGCAGATATAAAATAACAGTGCATATGACCACATGAGGGCGCGGCGGGCTCTTACCAGGCTGGGCCGTGCGTTGCGACGCACGTGCAGGTCGTAAAACGGCATGGCTTCCATCTCCTCTTCAAACGGCTCCTCGTGGTTGAGTTTCTGGACCACGTCGCGGCCCGTCTTGTTGGAGTCATGGCGCTCGCCATAGTGGTTAATGCGAGCCACGTCGGCGCGAGTCAAGGTCTTTGACTTTTTCGACGACTCGGCATCGGGCTTGAACTGCGCACAGCTCCAGTTGCCCGCCGCATGCTGGCGCCACTCGCCCATGCAGATCCAGCACCACTCGTGGTTGCAGCGGGTGCAGGTCATGTGGTTGCAGCCGGAAATGCGCTCAATGGGGCTCTTGCATTTGGGGCACGGCCGCGCGTTTTCGGTAACATACCGGGCCGACCGCGCGTTTTCGCCCATGACGGTTGCCCAGTTGGACACCAGGTCGCAGGGCAGCGGGGTGTGGTTTGGCTCGAGGCAGTTGAAGCAGAACTCATGCTCGCAGTCGCAGGTGACGGTAAAGTCCTGCGAGTCGTGCATAAAGTCGCTGAACGTGAACTCGACGACGTTGTCGCATCCCGGTTGCGGGCAGTTTTTGATAGTGCTCACGCAGCTTTCCACATATAGCTGAGCCGCGTACTTTTGGAACTGCGGGTGCAGCCCCAGCTCCTTCAAGTGGTCTTCCGACGCCAGCAGCCGACACTCAAAGTCTCCGGGACATTTGATGGTGTAGAGCGCGCGCTCGTGCAGCTTGGTTTTTGCATAGGTCTCAAAGCAGCTGGTGCAGATGGCGTGGCCGCACGCCAGGCTATAAGTGCGAACAGGCCGCTGGCGGCTCGGGGGCCCGCTAAAGCAGATGATGCAGTCAAAGTCGGGGCCCGCTTGCTTGTAGATGCCTGGCCGCTGCTGCAAGTCGATATCGGCGGGCTTGAGTCCCACTTTGGCGAGAATCGTGTCCTGATCCTCGAGATAGCGCTCGATAAGTTGAGCGCTGTTCCATTTGGCGGCATTGAGGAGGATTTTCGCAAACCCGGGGCTCAGCCCCAGCATATCCTTGACCTCCTGGGCCAGGCGGTCCACGCGGGCGTCAATCTTATCGAGCGCCCAAACCTTAAACACGGGCCGGTCGTCGATGTCCGATTCGGCGTCGGACTTGTCTTCGGGGTTTCGGCCACTAATGATGGGGTCGTCGAGCTCGCTGCAGCCGCCGTCCAGAAAGTCATTGTCGCTCTCGTCCGACAGGCCGTCCATGAATTCGTCGGTTTCCGCATAGAAATCTACATCTGAGGGGTCGCCGCTACTCATGGGCGCCGAGAGGTGGCGGATGGAGAGTCGCGATTACCTTATGCGCTACAGGCATGACTGCATGCACTTAATACTGCATATGCAACGGGCTTCAGGCGGGGTGTTCAGGCGGAGCCAGAAAGGCAGCCGCACGGAATGGGCGACTCGCAAAGCAGGTCTAGTAGCTGAGTAGTCTATTGATAAATAATTTTGGTTTTGGCTGGTTGGCCGGTTGACTGGTTGCCCGAGCTGGCGCGACTGCCAGAATGTCCAACATCGAGGTCAGTTGTCCAAAGGCTCTAAGGGATTAGAGGCTGGGAGCCGAGGACTGAGTTGCTGAGACTGAGTTGCTGAAGCTGAGAGCCTGAAAAACTGAGAGACGGAGACCAAGTGGAAGCAAGGCAGACAGTCCGAAATTCATGCCACGACAACGCACAACACAACGCACAACGCAACACAAAGCACAGCGCACAGCGCACAGCGCTTAGGTAGAGCCATTCGAAAGACACCAGTCCAGCAAAGAAAGGCATGTTTGCCGGTCCTGCTCGCTGAACAGCCATAGGCCATACACATTCGAGCCGTTGCTGATCATCAACAGATTCTCATCAAGAACAGCTTGCATGGGCTCTTCACCGCGCTGGGCGCTCGTAGCCGCGGGCCGAATGCCCAACGTAAAGTCTTGGTTGTTTTGACGGTTCAAGACAATGGCCGCATAAGGATAGCCATCGGTGGATTTACGCGAGTAGAGAAACAGCGTGCCTTTACAGTCCAGCCGCTTCCACTCCCCCGACTGCTGGTTATATTCATAAACGTCGCAGATCGGCGACGTGAAAAAGACTTGGGCTGTGGCATTATCGTGCTTGGATAGCACCGAGAAGTTATAGTCTTCTTTTGTCTGGGTAGTCATGACTGGGACTTAGTGTTAGTGTAACTGTAACTACTTAGGTTTGACTACTGACGAGAACGCTGACTAGCACATCGAGATCAACGACAACAGTAGACCAGACTAAACTAGCCGAAACGAGACGGGACTAGACAAGCCAGACTAGACTAAACTAAACTAGACGACTAGACAGTCAGACGAGGCGAGGAAATCTAGATCTCCTTGAGAACCTTGTCAGCTGCAGAAGCGTCAATGCCGGTGTTGTCGGGCTCCACAAACAGCTTCTCGACCTTGCCATTGTCGATCAGGGCGGCAAACCGCTGAGACCGCTCGTTGCCAAAGAACTTGGTGGCATCAAACAGCGTGCCCCACGAGTGCGAGAACTTGCCGGTAGGGTCGGCAAGCACCTTGAGCCAGCCCTTTTCGTCTTCAAACGGCACCAGCAGGTCCTCCTTCCATTGCTTGGTCACAAAAGGATCATTGACGGCAATAACATACAGCTCCTCGACGCCCTTGTTCTTGAACTTGTCGGCGTCCTTGAGATATCCAGGCACATGGCTCTGGCTGCAGCCGGGCGAGTATGCGCCAGGCACACCCACCACCAAGCTCTTACCCGATTTGGTGAGATCGGCAAGATTGACGGTCTTGGACGGCGCATCCTCGTTCAGAGGAGTGGAGGGAACGGCATCGCCGACCGCAATGGCACGCAGAGCAGACTGGTGGAAGCGGCGAGAGGCTCCAATAGCAACACGGGTCGATCGCAGCATTTGTCAAGTTGCTTTGCTTATGTGCACTGCAGCTGTCAAACATCTTTCCGGATCCAAGCTGTCCAAGGCTTTTTGACTTCTCTAAACAACTGGCTATTAATTTCTCAATTATTTACGATCCCACGATACTCAATTACTCGGAATCTCACTACTTGAAGCTCAACTGCCTAGTTCCGAGACATCAATTGCTGATCATTCTCGATTAACTCGCTTTCCCCGAGTGCTCTTGCGTCATGACTATCAAAGCATTCCTTACCCGGTTTGGCGTCGCGGCAATACCAAGAAAAGAATTTGAGTATATTTTCAGCCGATCCTCGGGCGCAGGTGGCCAGAACGTCAATAAAGTAAATACAAAGGCAACGATCAAGTACTCTGCCAAGCAATGGAACGAGGCAGGGTGGGTGCCTGCGGAAGCGCGAGCGGTGATCACCAAAGCCAATTTCCCTTATTTCACGAAATCAGGCGCGATTCTTGTTTCTTCCGAGCTCACGCGGCACCAAAAAGCCAATCTAGATGACTGCTTCGACAAGCTGGCGGCAGCCATCAAAGAAGCGTCCACTGTCCCCGAAGACCCATCAGAAGAGGCCCAGAAACGGTGGATAAAGCTCCGCAACAAAGAGGATGGAGTGCGCAAAGAGCGGAAAAAACTACATTCGGCTAAAAAGCAATCTCGTAAAGAGAAATTTTAATATTTACTGGGGGGCCTCTTTGGCAGGCTCTTTGCGAGGCTCCGACTCGGATTCGGACTCGGCAGCGCCTATTGAGCCTGCCCGCTCGTCCTCAGGCTCCGGCTCTTCCTCGAGCTCCGCAGCATCGTCAGCCTCATCCTCTTCCTCTTCGTCGCCAGACTCATCCGGATGGCTGCGCTTCTCGCCGCGAGGAGACTCATCCACAGATTGTTGCAGCTCGTCAATTAGATCGCCGGCAGCCCCCGGCTCGAGGTAGTCGGCGCCGACCTCGGCGGCGGTTTTCTCGGCATCATGGGTGTTGTTGAGCGCAAGCCAGCGATAGATATATTTATTCTCGGGGTCTTCCTCGGCAGCTACCTTGTATCGGGCCACATAGTCTGTGTCGGTGCTCTGCTGCAACGACGAGAACGCCGAATCCAACGAAGGCTTGACCTGCCACAACTCCGTCAACTTGGCCGTCACCAGCGGGTACTGTGCCTGCGGCGTCGGCGTCGGCAGGGGGTTCTCGGGCTCGCTCGAGGCAATCTCCACGTTTGCCAATGGCGGAAACGACCCGGGCGTATTGGCATGTTTCCACAGCGTCCAGTCCTTTTCGCCCATGAAGAACTTTTGGATATACTGGAGCTGGCTGCGGGCACATGCCTCGCGCAGCACCGAAAACCATGCCGACTTGAGCTGCAGGACCTCCTTTTCTTGCTCGGGCGACAGGATAAAGTCGTCAAGCGCGCCGCGGTTGCTGCTGGACGCGACCAGCCGGTCGTGCTCGCTTTTGCGTTGCTCCAGCAGCCCTTCGATGGCAATCATTACTTGCAGCGCAACTACCCGCTGCACACTTTTGCTGTTGATCAGTCCCGGAAGCACCAGCGGGTCCGTGTTCCAGATTAGGTCCTGCACAGGCTCCGTGTTGTCGCGGTCGGCGGACCGGAACACCTTGGCCAGTTCGCGCAGCCGCTGCAGATGCTCTGATACCAGCTCCGAGCTCGTGTATAGTGCCCGCACGTCTCTGAGATCCACCATGGTCTGCCAAAAGAGCTGATATGTTGTGTCGGTATCGGAGCGGTCCCACTCGGGGATCGGCGGAGCCACAGAGATGCTTTTGGAGTTGACGGTGGCCCGTGCCGGAAACGCAAACGACTCGGACATGTGATTCATCACTGCTACCATCAATTGGCTGTCGGAGACCGGCGACAACCGATGGCGAAGCGCCTTGAGCGTCCGCAGCAGCGTGATGCCAGGGCCGCGGTTGGGCTCGACGCCGTTTGCCAGCCGCAGCCACCGCGTCTCGATATAGGGCCAGAACTTGGCCACGTTCTCCACCGACAGTGTTTCCAAAGCGGTCTCGAGAGCAAGATGCGACGTGCCTGCCGCGCACTTGTCGTGCTGGCTCAGCACCAGCAGAGCGTCGACCAGCGCAGCCAGATGGTCGAAATCCTCGGCAGCAACAAAATCGAGAACAAGAGCAGAAGCCTGTTCCTCGATATCGCCAAGATCCTCGGCCAATATTGTTTGGGGTATTTCCACTGCCTTGGTAGACGCCTGGCTCACATCCAAACTCTCCACCAGCGACTGCATGACAAAACCACACACTTACACCCTACTACAGACTACATAGACAAGGAGTGGTCAGTAAGTGATAAAGTACTAGTCTAGTCTTGAAAGGTCGCTTTCGAAACGCACATAGGATGTAGCAGTAATTTTTAGCGTCTTTTTAAGACTATTTTTTCAGACTATCTATTTTTCCAACTATCGCAGCTAAAGCTGGTCTGTTTTCCGCCTTCGGCGGTATGCCCAGGGATTCACAAAAAGTAAGCCTTCGGCGCTAGCGCGATGGCCCTGAAAAAAGCCACCCGCACGCATGCACAGGTTTGCAGGGTCCTGGTGAAAGAGCAAAGTGTGTGAGGGCAATGAAGATATAGTCAATAAAGATACAAGCTACAGACTAGCGCTGCATGTTTTGGAACATCTGGTGATTGAAGCCAGGCACTGGCGAGTTCATCTGGCTGGAAAGACCCATTCCAGCAGAGATTTGCTGCTGTTGTAGTTGCTGCTGCTGTTGTTGTTGTTGTTGTTGCTGATGCTGCTGCTGCTGTTGGAGCTGCTGCTGTTGCTGCTGCTGCTGCTGCTGCTGCTGCTGTTGGTGCTGTTGCTGGAGCTGCTGCCGCATCTGCCCCATTTGGCTGATAGGCCGCTGGCCCAGTTGCCCCATCTGCGGGCTCATCTGCGGAATCTGAGGGCTCTGCATATGAGGACTCATTTGCCCCAGCTGCGGGCTCTGGCCTTGGTTACCTCCTGGGTTCTGTTGGCCGTGCTGGTGGTTCTGCTGCTGTTGCTGGGCGTGCTGCTGGGCGTGCGCACGCGCCTGGGCCTGAGCCTGCTGCGTCTGCTGCTGGGCCTGGTTCATCATCTGCATTTGTCGGCTATGGTTGGCGGCCGCCATGCTGCGTACCGCCGCGGGGTTTTCGTTGGGCGGCCGGATCGGCATATTCATCTGGGCGCCCATGCCCTTGGCCTGGGCTGCCATACGCGCCCGCTGCTGCGCTGTTTGCTGAGGAAGCTGCTGTGACAGTTGTTGTTGCAGCGAAGGCTCCTGCTGCTGCTGCTGTTGCTGCTGCTGCTGCTGCTGCTGATGCTGCTGATGCTGCTGATGCTGCTGTTGCAGCCCCGGCTGGCCCTGTTGCTGCTGCCCGGGCTGCTGCTGCTGTCCCGGCTGAGGCCCCATTTTCTGTTGCTGCAACTGCCGTTGCCGGCTCAGCAGCATCGCCTGTTGTCGCGAGCTCATATTGTTGGGCCGCGCGCCTGGCGCGGCATTAGGGGCGCCCGGCGACGGTCTTTGTTGGGCAGCGGCCGCCAAGGATTGCTGGCGTTTCTTTTTCAGCTGCTCAATGCACCCCAGACGCGTAAAGTGGGTCGAGACGCTTGTGCCAGTGCCGGACTGGGCCGCGTGCTCGTTGAGAATGAGCATAAAGTCCTCGTAGGACGAACCCTCGTGCGGACTCTCCTCGTGAGGCGGGCGGGGCTTGAACGGATGCACGATGCGGTGCTTTGCGCGCTTGAGGTTGTTGCGGCCAAGCTTGGCGTCGAGGTGCGCGGCGGTGCGGATGGCGCGCTGGTCGGGCACGCGCAGATCCAAGCACCGCACCGTCAGGTTCAGGATCTCTGCCTCCATGTTCAGGGCCAGCTGGTCGCTGAATCGGCCGTGCGAGGTGTCGGTAGTATACAATAAATCATGCCACAGCGAGATGCCGGTGGGCTGGAGCAGCACGCGATACGAGGGCACGTTGCTGTCGTCTTCTTTGGACTTGTCGTCCTTGGCGGCGTCGGCGCCGTTGGCAATGCCATTGGCGCCGGTTTCCTGGCTGCTGGCGTCGGGGACCCGCATTTCGGGGTTGGCGGTCTCGGACTGGAACTCTTTCGAGGACACGGGCTTGTTTCTGTAGTCCATGATCTTGAGAATCACGCAGCCCTGGTAAAAGCGCACGCCAGAATCGCGAAACACTTCGGCCGCGGCAGGACTGATGACGCCTTGCTCCACGCTCTCGAGAAACAGCTGCATTGTAGGGTTATTCCGGGGGATGATGCCTTCCTGGTTGCCGAACCGGAAATGGTTTGAATGGACATGCAGCTCGAGGCTGGCGGGTTCGTTTGCGTATTTGGCCAGAATTGCCGCCTCGTCCTCGGCAAACTCATACGATTTGCGAGGCTCTTCCTTGACTTTAGCCTCCTCGGACTCTCGCCCGTTAGTCATTGACTATAGTCTATCTCAAGGTCGGTACGAGTAGTGGGAGTGATCACTAACTTGCATCTCAATGCATTCTGTTTGGCTTCTGCTTCTGATCTAACTCCAGCTCCTGATTCAGTGTGATTCAGTGTGATTTAAGCTAATCCAACTCAGATAAGTCTAGAAAGTTTAATCCAGATAGTCTAGACAGTCTCCAGATAGTCTAGATAGTCTAGATAGTCTAATCCAGACAGTGTGACCAGAGTCTCCAGATCGTCTAGTATTTAAGCCTGATTAAGTCGTCAAGCCAGCAAGCCTTCTACCACACCTGGCGAAGACCAAGATACGACGTAACAACTCCGCACAGGCCAACCAAGCCGTCGTCAAGATGCAGGTAGCCCAAGCCAGTGAGCGGAATGGCCGCATCCAGCAATTGCCACACCACAGCGGTGCTGGTGGCACGGATCTCGGCATCCACGCGCTTAAGCGACGCCGCATCCGTCTCCTTCTCCTGCACAAGCGCCCGCTTGCGCGCATCCGCCTTGTAAAGCAGGTAAGCCGCCGTGACCAGCTGGGCCACAATCGACAGCAGCCACAGCCGGTTGGCATTGGTGTTGAGCGACACCGCCGTGGCGGCCGAGAACTTGGCCACGCCCGTCAACTGCGCCCAATTGAAGATGTCCAGCGTCAGGTAGCCGGCATAGCCCAAGTTGCGGGCCAGCGCCGCATAGTGGAGCAGCGGCTCACTGGTCTGGTTGTGCAGCTCGGCCAAAAACGCCTTGATGTTGGCCAGAGGCTTGCCCACCCGGAAGATTTTGCGGGCCAGCGACAGCTGCTTGGCCACAATCTGCCACCGCGCGTACACGTCCTTGCTGTATCCTTTGCGGAACGTATAGTAGCCCATGAACCGGGCAAAGTACTGCACCAGGCGCACCAGCTTATCCCGGATCACGGTCTTCTCGAGATTCGACTGCGTCGACGCATACAGGGGATGATCGGTGAAGTTGGCCATGATGGTTACAGAGGGTTAAAACGCCAAAGCGGGGGAACCTTTGGGTCGATGGCATAATCCGAGGTGATCGCTTGTGGGGGGTCGCCATGGCAACCATATCAGCGAATGGTCAATTTAGCCAATCTAACCGAGCACCGAGGCCGGGAACTAGTCGCTGCCTTTTTGAGCCGTTTTTTTGGCCGTTTCAAACTGCAATAAAGTGCAGCTCTTCTTTACCGTTGCGGTCACCCAATGACATACCTCGGCTGTCACATGCGCCTGCCATGCTCCCTCCTATTTAGCTTCCTTGAATTGTCTACCCAAGTAATAGATTATCTGTAGCCTATAGTCCAGTCTGTAGTCTAGAGTTTTGCTCCCCTGTAATTCTGCCTGTAGCATTGCCAGAGTCCTACAAAGTCCTGATCCAGCATCAATTTTCCCAGGAGAACTAGCCTAGCAGAAGCACCATAGCAGTAACCAGACCATAATCCCACCAGCACTAGCAGTTCATACTACGCCTAATGTCGTGGTCAACCTCAGAGAAAACTCTAGTGGCCCGGGGTGCTCTGTTTGGCGGCAAAGTACTGCTCAAACATAGTGCCAAGCGCAAGCTTAGCCGGACCCAGACGAAACTGCGTTCAAGCATCAAATATACTCACCCGTTCCATGGTTATGTCCAGGTACTGCAAAGCGCTGATCTTCCTGTTCGACTGCAGCGTGCGCGGACTAGGACGGCTGTCAAGACCCGTGCGTTGAAGTCCCGTATCGCTCGTGCCACCTCTCACCACACAAGACGCATAGAGTGCTGGGTTAGTGGCAGTGCCGGGCAAAGAATTGATTCTACAGCTGCAGGAAGGACTTTTATTCCTGAACAGATTCCTGAAACTGTATCTTGTCTACTGGCAAACCTCCTATGTGATCTTGCACGGTACACACAGTGCCCAGAAATGCTCCGCCATCAGCAGACCTATGCGCCTGCTCTCGAAGAACTTCTCACCACGACGCCGAGTCTTCGACATGTGCCTCAGTGGGAACGGCACTATGTCAAGAGAGGTGCGCTTCTGCAATGTGTCTTAGAGCCTTTAGACCGCATCAACCAAGGCTTGGATATGTGCAAGGCTATGTTTCGCATGCTCCAAGTGGCCCCAAAAACAGTGGACCCTTCGCTCATTGATCTGTTCGATAACTTATGCGCTCAGAGGCACGCCTATGTCCAGCGGATGCTAGTTGTCGAGCTCCAGCAGAGAGTACGCCAACAACCCTCGTCGCCGCAGTTGTCGCAGGTGCACCGGCAGCGGTTTCACGCTGGTCTTCGGGTGATGCTAGCATGAGCGTGGCCCTTGCATTGAGCAGGAGCCATGGTGCCTAGACAGTCACTAAGTAGCTACTAAACTAAACAATCGGCTTGCCGCCCAGGAACTCGCTCCAGCGGCGCACCTCGGAAGGAATCTCCTTGGAGCCGGCCGTGGGCAGCTTGGCCGCCAGCGTCTTGGCAAACAGCAGGGCAGTCTGCGGCTCGTTGAACAGGGCCAGGCCAAAGTCAATGGCGTTGCGGCGCATGATGTAGTCCTCGTCCAGCAGATCCTCGGCCCGGGCGCGGGCCAGGTTGATCACACCGCTGATCTTGAGGTCCTTGAACTGCTCGCCCAGCTTGCGCTTGTCCTTCTTGACCAGCTCAATCAGCGTAGAGTCAATGCCATTCTTGGACAGGTACTCCTGGACATCGGGCTTGGCAACGAGAATGTTGAAGCCCAGCGGGGCCAGGATCTTGACCACATCCACCAGCTTGTCGTTGGTGGTGTCGCCGCCAAACAGCAGCGAGCTCGGGGGCTTGGGCACCTTGAAGTTCATGGTGGCCTGCAGCGACGCCCAGTAGGCGTCGAGCAGGTTCTCACCAAAGCACGCAACCTCGCCGGTGGACGCCATCTCCACGCCCAGGAACGGGTCGGCGCCGGCCAGACGAGTAAACGAGAACTGCGGCACCTTGGTGGCCACGTAGTTGCGCTCCTCGGCCATCAGGTCGCGGGGGGCAGGCACGTTGGTGTTCATCAGCGCCTTGGTCGACACGTCAATGAAGTTGACGCCAAGGACCTTGGAAACAAACGGGAACGACCGCGACGCGCGGATGTTGCACTCAATCACTTTGAGGGCATCGCCGTCCTGGATCACCTGCATGTTGAACGGGCCGGTGATCTTCCAGGCCGCAGCCACCTTTTCGGCAATCTCCTTGAGGCGGGCCATGGCGGTGGGGTCCACGTCGATGGGAGGCAGAATCAGAGTGGCATCGCCGCTGTGCACGCCGGCGTTTTCGACATGCTCGGAAACAGCGTGCACAATAAGCTTGCCGTTGGCAGCAACACCATCAATATCGATCTCGCGAGCACCCTCGATGAACTTGGTGATCACCACAGGATGGTCGGGGGAAACGGCAGCGGCGTTGGTGAGCTTCTGCTCGAGCTCGGCCTCGGAGTTGATCACCGACATCGCGGCACCGGAAAGAACGTACGAAGGCCGCACCAGCACGGGGTAGCTGACCTCGTTAGCAAACGCCTTGGCCTCGGCCACCGACGACAGCTCACGCCACGCCGGCTGGTCAACGCCAATCGAGTCCAGGATCTGCGAGAACTTGTGGCGGTCCTCGGCCTTGTCGATGTCCTGCGGGTCGGTGCCCAGCACGTTGGCGCCGCCCTCTTCCTGCAGCTTCAGGGCAATGTTCTGGGGCAACTGGCCGCCTACGGAGACAACCACGCCCGCGGCGTTTTCGAGTTCATAGATGTCCATGACACGCTCGTAGCTCAGCTCCTCAAAGTAAAGCCGGTCCACCTCGTCAAAGTCAGTGGACACGGTTTCGGGGTTGTAGTTGACCATGATGGTCTTGCGGCCGTTTTCGCGCAACGCCCGGGCAGTGGAAACAGCGCACCAGTCAAACTCCACCGACGAGCCAATGCGGTACACGCCCGAGCCCAGGACCATAGTGCCGTGCTCGTTGAAGTCGACGTCGTGCTGGCTACCGTTGTAGGTGGTGTACAAGTAGTTTGTGTCGGCCGGGAACTCGGCGGCCAGAGTATCGATTTTCTTGACCCAGGGCCGGATGTTCAGGCTCAGGCGGTACTCGCGGGCCTTCTTCTCCGAGGACTTGGTGGCCAGCGCAATCTGCTTGTCGCTAAAGCCCAGCTGCTTAGCCTCGAGCAGCGTCTCGCGGTCAACAGCCTGCAGCGAGCCCAGCGACTCGAGCTTGCGCTGCATGTTCACAATGTTCATGAGCTTGTACAAAAACCACTTGTCGATCTTGGAGATCTCGTGGACCTTGTCGACGCTGTAGTTCTCGTGGAGCAGGGCCTGGCCAACGGCAAGCCACCGGCGGTCGGTGGGGTTGGCCAGCACGTCGTCGAGGTTGTCGAACTCGGCGCCTTGGAAGCCCACCATGCTGGGATCGACCATGCGGATTGCCTTTTGGATCGACTCCTCAAACGTACGGCCAATGGCCATGACCTCGCCCACCGATTTCATGGACGAGCCAATGTCGCGCTTGACGTGGCGGAACTTGGACAGATCCCAGCGGGGGATTTTCGTAACAATGTAGTCGAGCGACGGCTCGAAGTTGGCGCTCGTGGTCTTGGTCACGGCGTTGGGCAGTTCGGGAAGAGTATGGCCAAGAGCGATCTTGGCAGCAGTGTAGGCGAGCGGGTAGCCGGTGGCCTTTGACGCAAGCGCCGACGACCGGGACAGACGGGCATTGACCTCGATGACGCGGTAATCAAGACCATCGGGCTGCAGAGCGTACTGGACGTTGCATTCACCAACAACGCCCAGGTGACGGATAATCTTGATGGCGGCGGACCGCAGCATGTGGTACTCCTCGTCGCTCAGGGTCTGCGACGGAGCAACCACAATCGAGTCACCGGTATGAACACCGAGCGGGTCGAAGTTCTCCATGTTGCAGACAGTGATGCAGTTGCCGTCCTTGTCGCGGACAACCTCGTACTCGACCTCTTTCCAGCCCTTGAGCGACTTTTCCACCAGAATCTGGGGCGACAGCGACAGCGACTGGGACGCCAAGTCGCGCAGCTCGTCGCGGTTGTTGGCGAAACCAGAACCAAGGCCGCCCAGCGCAAACGCCGACCGCACAATGATCGGGTATCCAACGGTCTCGGCAGCGGAAAGCGCATCGTCAACCGTGTTCACAGCAATGGACTCGGCAATGGGGATCTCGATCTCCTTGAGAGCCTGGGCAAACAAGTCGCGGTCCTCGGACGTCTCCAAAGTGGAGATAGGCGTACCTAGAACCTTGACGTTGAACCGCTCCAGCACGCCCATCTTGTCGAGGGCAATGCCGACATTCAAGCCGGTCTGGCCGCCAAACGTCAGGAGGATACCGTCGGGCCGCTCGCGCTCAATGATGTAGGAAACATACTCGGGCGTAACGGGGGCAAAGTAAATCTCATCGGCCAGCGCGTGGCTGGTCTGGTTCGTGGCGATGTTGGGGTTAACCAAAATCGTCTCCTTGCCAGCCTCCTTCAAGGCCTTGATGGCCTGCGAGCCCGAGTAGTCGAACTCGCCGGCCTGACCAATGGACAGGCCACCGGAGCCAATCACAAGCACTTTGGAAACATCCACCAATTCAGACTTGTTGGGGTTCAGAATGCCGGCACCAACGTACTGCTTGCGCTCGGAAGCGGGCGACGACGACGACGCAGTGCTGTAGGCCAGCTTGCTGGCGGCCGCGAGCGGGCTCAGGCGAGCCATCGCAGGCGCAACGAAACAAGCTGGCTTAAACAATCTGCCTTTGCACGGACTATTTCTTGTGGCCCGAATAAGGGCCACAAAGGGACGGTGAATCATGATGATGACTGAGTCGCTTGCCTGGGCTTTTTCAGTTGGTGCATGCAGGGTGGGCTGCAGCCTAATCTGAGTCAACGGCGAATGGGCTGGCGAGATCGCGGGGGATCGCCGGCCAAGAGGCCGAGCATGGATTGTGATCGATGAAAAATAAAGTAGGGCGGTTCGATAAGCGCTGCGGAGATTATAGTATGGTTTGGTTGGTATTAACTGTTGGTGAACAAAGAAGCATCTCTGCGATCAAATTTTCGGTCACGTGAGCTGGCTATGTGGAGCGTTGACCCTGGCCGCCCTTAGTGCCCTGACCCTGCACCGTTACCCTGCAGCCCAGCTTGAATAGGATTGTGGATGCGCCGGCAAAGTGTAGCGTTTATCTTTTAGCTCAATTCTCATCTAGCTCTGGTCTAACTCAATTCTCGTTTAATTCTGGGCTAACTCAGTTCTGGTCTAGCAAAATGTTGGTGGCTTCGGTAAGGTTGAAGCCTGTCTGCTTGAGAGCCGCCAGCGAGTCGGCATGGCCAAAGCCCATACTGGTCAGCTCCTGCACTGCGCTTTCCTCGGCACTGAGCGACGACGGCGCATGAGCCGACGGTTGCCCCGGCGCCGGGTCGGCAAATAGCTGCTGCCACTCGTCGGGTCCTGCGGCGGGCTGGGGGGTTGCCGGCACCGAGGGGCCGTTGCCAAAGCCGGAGAAGTCGTCGTCGTCGGCGTCCTCGTTTGTTTCCTCGAGATCGTCAAACGCATTGGCAAAATCGTCGCGGGGTTTGGCTTTAGGTTGGCTGCCTCCCGGGAAGCTGCCTGTCTGAGACTGGCCAGCGAATGTCTGGCTCTGGCCAGGGAATGTCTGAGACTGGTGCTGAGCCGGAGCCGGAGCCTGAGTCTGAGTCTGAGTCGGGGCCCGGTCCTGAGCGTGAACCTGAGCCGGGGCCTGAGCCGGGGCCTGGCCCTGAGCCTGCCCTTGACTATCGTGGAAAGCAAAACTGCTAGGCGTATCGCGGGTGACAGGCTCGTCGTAGAACGAGTCCGACGCATCCGACCGCGGCAGACTGGCCTTGCGCTCGCCGTAGCTGGGCGGGTTGCTCAGCGACGTTGTGCTCGATTTGGGCTGCTCGGGATGGCTGAACCCGCCCGGCAGACCGCCCGGCAGGTGCGACGAGACTGCTTCGGTGGTAGTTTGGCCAGCACTGACCTCGGTCAGCTCGTCGCTGTCGCTCTCATCCGAGAGCCCAAGCTCCTGGATGGGCGGGAACTCGGGGCCGCGCGGCTCGCCGGTAACGGTGTATGCCGAGCCGGTACTGCCTGTTCGGGAGGATTCGGCAGCAGCCGAGGTAGCTGTGGAGCCAGGGCCGGAGCCGGCAGCCGAAGCGGGGGCGGCCCCCGGACCCGAGCCAGGACCAGTGGAGGCATGTCCTGAGGGGTCGGCTCTCGCCGGCGTGGACTTGCCCGACTTGGAGCCACGTGAGTCGTCGCGGCCATCGCCGGCGTCCACAAACTCAAACGAGTCCTCGTCGCTGGGCGCGCTCGACGCCGTCAGCTCCAGCGTCTCAGGCTGGACCAGCCCCGAGATAGGCTCCGAAGTGGGGAACGCCGGCGACTGCGGCTGCGACACGTCGTAGTCGCCACGCACGCTCTGCGGCGGGTTGTTGGCTACCGACGACGTCGCGCTCTGGGGCCGCGCCATGGGCAGCGTGAACGACGGGATTTGCTGCGGGTCCGCATCGCCGGGGAACTCGCTGCTGGTGGGCGGCGATGTGTGCGGCGTGTCGTTGGTCAACGTGCCGCGCCGCGTCGACGTGGGCGACAGTGTGCCGGCCGACGGCGCGCCAGTGGTGGCTCCGCCGGGCGCAGAGTGCGTGTGGCCGGATGTGGCGGCACCAATAGCCGCGCCGGCTGCTCCGGCTACGCCGGCCACGGCCGCGGTGATGCCGGCAATAGCGCCACCGGACTTTGTGCCGGAGTGGGCGGGCGCGGCCGATGGAGCGGTAGCCTCGCGCGTGCTGCTCGGGCCGCTCGTACCGCTCGTGCCTTGGCCGCTCGCTTGGCTGGCTTGGCCGCTCGTGCCGCTGGTTCGGGCGCTGGCCGACGCCTGCTGAGAGCGTAGCTCGGCTGCCTGAGCCGCATGAGACGCCGCCTGCGCCTCCGACGCCTTGATGGCCTGCGCATGCTGCTCGGCCTCGGCAAGGTACTGCTGGTGCTGCTGCTGCGCGCTCACCAGCTCGGCCGCCATGCGGTCCGAATGCTCCTTGGCCTGGCGCGCCTTGGCCTCGAGCTCGTCGCGGGTGGCCTTGGCAGCATCCAGCTGGTCCAGTACCTGCCGAAGCTGAGCGTCCAGCGCGGCAATGTGCTGAGTGTGGCCGTCGGTGACGCCACGCAGGTGCTCGTTGTCGGTGTGCAGGGCCTCGAGCGACTTCTGATGCGTAGTGTGCTGCTGCTCAATCTCGGCCAGCTGCTTTTCGAGGCTCTCCTTGGTGGAGGTGGCCTCCTTGAGCTTGCTCTGGTCGTTGTCAAACTGGGTCTGCAGTGCCTTGAAGCCCGACTCCCGCAACCGCTGGTCCTTTTCCAGCTGGCCAATCGCGGCCTGCGCCTCGCGCAGCTGCTGCTGCGACTGGTGCACCCGCGACGCCTCGGAGTCGTACTTTTGCCGCAGCGCCGCGATCTGCGCTTGCAGCGCGTTTTTGCGCTCCAGCACCCCCGCAAGTTCCTCGTCGAGGTTCTTGGACTCGACGGCAGTCGACGCTACCTGCTGCTGCAGCTTGTCGGCCTCCTCGGCCAGCTGCTGCGCCTCGCCGCGCGCCTGTTCCATCGAACGCGCATGCTGCGTGTTGGGGGCGGACTTTTGCACCAGCGACTGGCCAAACGATGATGTGGGGACGAACCGCGGCGCCTCCGAGACCGATCCTCGGCCGGGTGCGCCGCTGGCTCCAGTTGGGCCGCTTGCTCCGGTCGCTCCGGTCGCTCCAGGTGCGGATCCAGGCCCAGAAATGCTGCGGCTTTGGCCCTGCTGCTGGCTCTGCGGCTGACCCTGCGGCTGGTTCTGCGACTGGCCCTGCGGCTGGCCTGTCTGGCCCTGGCCCGTCTGACGCTCCGGCTCCATGGGCTTGAAGTAGTCGTCAAGCGCAGCCAGGTCCGTCAGCGAGCTCGTGGCCTGAGGAGTGGCCGCCGCACTGCCGCTGGCAGGCCCCGTGGTCTGTCGGGTCGCCGGAGGATGCGGCCGGCTGCCGGTGGCCTGCGGGGGCACCGGGTTCGACGGCAGGCGAGGACTACCAACACGCGGGCTGCCGGCCCGAGGCCCCTCGGCCCGCGCACTGTCGACCAGCGTCTGCGGCACCGTCTCGGGCAGCTCGTAGCCAGCCAGCTTGGCCTGCACCAGGTACATTGCCAGCGCAAAGTCGGTGCGGTCAAACGTGCCCTGGCCCTGCAAGTCGGCGAGATCCCAGACCTGGGCCAGCACCTCCTCGGACAGCCGCGACTTGGTCAAAAACGGCACCACCTCGGCAGCGCCGACCGTACCCGTGTGCGCGGTGTCGAGACTGTCGAAGTAGCTGTTGTACTGCGCGCGCTGGTGCGGCGTCATCACCCACGACAGGCCGGTCTGGCCAGTGGTCTGCGGCTCCTGCAGCTCGCGGATCGAGCTGATGGACCCGCTGCCAGTGTGGTTGACCACCGCGCCAGGGGCACCGCTCGCGGCATTGGTGCCTGGGGTGGCAGCCGCACCGCCCTCTAGCCACGGCAGCCATCCCTGCGGCAGCGACGCCGGGATCGCCGGCAGCGTGCGCGTGATCGTGCTCTGGATCAGGTGCATGGCCAGCACAAACTCGTTGCGGGTCAGGCTGCCCCGGCCCTGCACGTCCACGAGGTTCCAGATCTTGCCGAGCACGTCGTTGGGCAGACGGGCCTTGACGAAGATATCCTTAGCCGCGGCTCCGTCAATGGTTGACCCGCTGGCCGACCGGTCAAACAGCGTGCTGAACCGCTGCTTGTCGGCGGTCGAAAGCGGCGGGATCCGGCCGCTGTTGGGGCCAGTGATCTGAGGAGTCTGGCCGGCTTGGCCGCTCTGGCTGCTCTGAACTGGGGGCTGGGCCGGGCCCTGTTGGCCCGTGCTTTGGCTGGTTTGGCTCGTTTGCGGGCCGGAAGCCGTCGCAGTTTGCGGGCCAGACGATTGAGCGCCATAGCCGGCACTCGGCGTGCTTGCTGCGGCTCCGCTGGCCGAACCAGCGCCATTGCCGGTTTGATCCAGCTGCGGCAGGCCGCTCGGGATCGTCATGAGCCTAGCGCTCAGCGGCTGGCCGTTTTGAACATGATACAACACCCGCAAAGCCTTGGAAAAGCCTACCTGGTCCAAGAACCCGCGATTCTCGGTATCGGCAAGCTGCCAGACCTGGCCCAGAACCTTGGCGGGCAGACCGCTGCCCTCGAAAAGAGGGCGGGCTGTTTCTCCGAGAATCACGCCGGTTCCGTCGCGGTCATACTGTTTGAACAATTGGCCAAAAGAACGGCTCTCTTCGGGCGTCAATGTGATGCCTGGTGATCCGCTCCCTGACATGGTAAAGAGATGACAAACCGGCCGATGGTTGCCCCCAATGTGGTGCCCGACGCACCGGCCGCATCAGTGGGGAGTTTGGTAAGCCTATGCCACAAGAATCAAAGAAGTATCTTTCAGCTGCGCGATCCGGGGTCGGTTGGTAAGCCTATGCCAAAAGAATCATAAAAGTATCTCCCGGCTGCGCGATCTGTATAGTATTTGAAGTAGAGCCACTCTGTCTAAACGACAATTCACTGTATACATAAGTCACTGCCAATGCATACTTTGAGCATTGGCTTGTACCTCGCCTTGGTTGTACCTTTCCCGCTAAAAGCACGCGATGGCATCTGCCGGTTATGACTTCCTTGCCCAGCATCCGCAGAGTAGACGCTACCAATCTCAAGTTCAAGGATGTCCTGGACTACTCCGACACGCTCCTAGAATCATTCACTGATGATTTCATGCGTGTCAAGTTCACTCCAGAGCCCTACAAGTTCCAAACTCCGCCAACCACTCCCCAAGAGGCCGTCGCCCAGGCAAAGGCTTATCGCCGATACGTCTACGCGCATGCCCGCTACTTTTATACTGCAGTAAGAGAAGGCCGCACTTGGTTCTACATTCTCAGCGATGATCAAGGCTTGCCGGTTGCCGTCTCGGCCTGGTACGCTCCAAACTTCATGAGCCCATTGCGGGTGACCCAGACTTGGTACTACCGCCTATGGACATTTATCTTGAAGAAAGCAAACGCAATTGCTGATTTCTTCATCTTTGGTGCTCGGAACCCGCTGTTTATTCCTGAAATGACTGCTGAGTTTGAGTGGGGTACGCTTGCGTGCGAGGCAGATACTACTCCTGAGCGTGTCAAGCGGCTCGAGGAAACACCCTCGGAAAAGCACAAGAGTATGATCTACCCACAAGATTTTACCTACTTTTGCAAGATCCTCGCCGTGCGATCCTCGGCCCAGGGCAAATCCTACGGCCGTACCCTTCTTCAGCACACCATCGACGAGCTGCCGCAGGAGGCGCCGACTTTTGGAACCCAGCAGGGCGTTCGCAAAGTCTCCTTGTTCTCAAGCCCGGTGGCAGCAAAATTCTATGAACGCTTCGGCTTCTCTTTGGTGGCTTCGCACCCCCATGTTCTCAACGGAAATGTGACGCTAACCCACCGCTACTTCCAGATGAACCTATAAGGCGATTGCATTCGAATTGGCGATCAAGATAAATAAAGACTAGATATTGGTTTCCAGCATATCCAAAAGCGACTCGGCGCTGCTACAGTCGAGGCCGTACATGCGTGACATGTCGAGGTGAACTCCGTCGACCATGGCCGCTTCCTCGGGTTGCGTAACCTGCATAACATCCACAGCCTGCAGGAAACGTGCATTGGCACACCCGCTATAACTCTCGACACTATCAAAGCCCACGAGATTGCAGATACACGTTTCACGCACGTTTTTGAAGACGAGTCGAATCAAGTCTCCCGCTTCTAGACCTGCCGTAAAATTGCTGCTGGTGATCGAGCCGATCTGCGCCTTGACCGTCTCGTCCCACAGCTGCAGCTCATTTTCGCGAAACACCAGTCTTAGTAGACGATCGCCATGGTCGAAGACTTGCTTTACTGCCGAAAGCGGCCGCTGCATTGCCCACTGGTCATCCAAAACGTCGCACGTACTTGGCTCATATTTGCCCTGCTCCAGGTATGTCCGGCTATACACGTGGAACAACGCATCCCATTTAAAGCCAAGGAATTTTTCTCTCGACGCCTGGTAATGGGACGCTAACGTAGTTTGTCTGACTGCTTGACGAGTCCGGCGAATCTGTTGGTTGGTTCGCCGTTGCGTTTTCTCCATGATATCAGCCGCCTTTTGGAACATCGGGAACGAATGGCTCAGGCGCGTGAAAAATTGCAGATAGTCATTGAGCCGTGCCAGCGGCAGCATGAGATACTCGTGCGCATGAGCTACCGTGTGTTCTGGCCGCAGTTCCTGGGCCTCCAGCCAAGCTGAGAACTGGTTGGGCTCGTCGTCGCCGCCCTCGCGCAGCCAACTCCACAGATTGGTGCTGCCGGCCACAAACCGCTCTCCATACTTTTGGTACTCTGCAACAAACGACGTGAGCATAATCTTGCCCCTTGAGTCTTTTGACTCCTCCACAGCAATGCATTCGCCTCGTTGTAGCTTCTCTCGCACGTCATTTAGCAGTGGAATGCACAGATTCTTATGCAACTTAAACAGCTCTGGAAAGCCATCGAACACCATGCGTAGCTTGCGGGCGATGGATCGTTTGATTCGGCGGCGGAAAAACAGCCGCATCACCTCACCCAGTTTCCCCATGTACAAGCCATCGTTCAAAATGAAATCGCCAAGCTCGCTGATCAGATGGTCATAGTCTGTAAACTCTCTGGATATACTGGGCTCTCTGCTTTGAGGAAGCGTGACCTCCGACATGCTCGACAAGTCACCAAGGAGAATATTGATATCGTCGAATAACTCCAAGATGAACTCCGAGCCTCGAACTAGTTTACTAGGCTTACCTGCCGTAGTAGCATTGATAGCTACTGCCACTCCGGTCTGGCGAGTGGGAGGAGCCGGTTTCCCTGACAGGCGCCGATCCATAAGGGGACACGCACCAAGTGGACTCAGTAGCCCGTGATTGTCAATTAATGGCGGGGTGGACAGAGTAAAAATACCTCCGCAATAAGTTCCGACAGGAAGATGGGGCATTTCGGCTCGCTTTAGTTCCCCGGGTCTCCATTCGGGACCATTGAGCTCCGGAGGGAACTCATTTTTACGCGAGGTGCTGAGAGCAACATGAAGCGAGTTGCCAAAGAATATGGTGCGAAACGACGCCGACTTGGAAAACATTCCTTCCAAGCAAGGGTTCCCATCCAAGCAAATGATTGTTAGCGTTTTCATGACGCCGAGGTGATGAGGCCAGGTTGAGATCTGATTGCCATCCAGGTATAAAGAGCGGAGTTTGGGGAGTTGGACCAGCCACTTGTCGACTGTTAAAAGGCCCAGTTTACTTGCCTTGAGGACTTCGAGGTTACGGCAATGAAGCAACCATGTTGGCAGCCTACCAGTTTGCCAGATTGTGTCCACGGCGTCGGGGATCATGGCTAGATCGATGTAGGTGATTTCGGCGACTTCATCGGGCCGCGAGTCCGATGCGGCGGCGGCGGTCTCGGTCTCTTGGTATGGTTCATTCTGTAGCAATGGGGATCGCAACGGTTCCAGCGAGGTCGGAGTTGGCGGTAACAAGGCGTTGGGGCCTTGGTACAACACATACGGGCTCGCTGGGGCTGATTCTGCCGGAGGGGTAGTTGGCTTGGCCTGCTCCACATACTTGAGCCAGTAATTCTGGTAATCCTCAAACTGCGCGTTCATGGATGGAGGGCCAAGCTAGCACAAACTTCTGAGCCGGTTGCCCATGAGATGCAATTCAGATTAGGTCTGCCTGCAGGCGGAGGAAATTGAAACCTTAAAATGGGGGCCGCCAAGCGTGCATCCCCAATCAGGAACGAGGTAATTAAACCTAGCTGATCATTGGGGAATTGAGCAAAGCTCTTGAACTACAAGTACAAAAAAGTTAGACGTAACCTAATAAACAAAGTGCTTCTCCAGTGGGGGTGCTCTGGGACTGACTCGTGGACCACAAGATACAAACCAGTACAGCAGCATCAGCATCGGCAGCAGCAGCAGCTGTAGCTAGCTAGTACCGGAGACCACCAGACAACGGCTCAGCAGACAAACGGCCCAGACAACCTTATGGCGTGGGGGATTTCGAAGTAGGCACATCCTGAGCAACATTGTTGAGCTCGATATCGCTGGACTCGATCTGGGCCTCGACTTCAGAGTCCAGGTTAGATCTTAGCCGGTCATAGCGGGCTTGACGGCGTCGCTCCAGTAGCCGGCGATGGTAGAACGCAGAGAGGCCCACGGCGACCAAAGATCCGGCAATATTGGCGGCAATGTCATTGGTATCAAACGTGCGGTGCTGAGCAAGGTATGCCTGAGCAAACTCAGACGAAATGCCTGCAAACAGGGTGCAAACGAGAATCGTGACGAGAATGGCTTTGCGGCGAGGCAGATCGGCGATCCAGTAAAAGAGCATTGTGAGGACAAAAAAGGCGCCGAAATGGAACGCCTTGTCCTGAGGCAGTTGTATATCTGCAAAGCCCATGTATGTTACGCCCAAAGCGATAATACTAAACGCCAAAGCGATTGGCAATCTCACTCGCATGGCTATTTTGGAACCGCTAGAGGGTAATAATTCCCAATTGAGGCTGATCTGGTCAGCGCGCAACCCCAGCCCTGGCGGGTTAACCCCTGGCCCAGCTCTGCCCCCGACTGAAACCCCGGCCTGGACCTAACTTAACCCTTGCCGGGGCTGGATTAACCCCCGCCCTGAAGCTTCCTGGGGCGGCGGCTTACTGCGCCAGTTCCTAGCGGCTTACTGGGACAATTCCTAGAGGCTACTGGGAGCTACTGGCAGCTAGAGCTAGCCGCAGGGTTGGGAAGTCGAGAACCTCCCATGGATTTTAATCGACTGAACAGACTCCATTGACATGATGAGACTGGGCAAGCTTCCATTTTATTGTATCCCCGAAAGTCTAGTTCCACAGCGGCATATCCAATTGGCCAAAGAACTGTTTCTCAAAGGCCCCGTCAAGCTCAGCGATCAATTCGGCAACGGCGGCCAGTTGCAGGGCCGAGTCAAGGGCTTGCCGGAGATGCTGTTTGTTGGCAGCACCAATGTCGGCAAATCGTCACTTTTATCGTCGCTGTTGGCCCCGCAAGGTGCCCCGCCGGCCACTGCGAAAAAGCCCCGCGATCTTCCAAACACTTCCAAACGCCAGGGTTATACCCGCACGCTGAGCTTCTACAATGTCGGCAACAAATTGCGGCTGGTTGATACACCCGGCTACGGTTTCCGCTCCAACAACGACCAGGGCTCGGTGATGCAGGACTACCTGGAGGAGCATGCACAGAACCTGGTAAAGGCATACATTCTTGTGGCTGCAGCCAAAGGGATCACCGAAAAAGATGCCGATGTTGTGCGCATGCTGCACCACTACGGGATTCCGTTCAATTTCGTGGTCACCAAAGCCGATGTGTTCAAGGATGTGCCCGAGCTAGAAAAGCAGTGCAATGCCATCTACCGGGACGTCAACGAGCTTGGGAACGAGCTGCTGGCGGTGCCGGGCGATATGTACATCACGTCCACTGCTCGCCGCAAGTGGCCGCTGCTGGGGATCTCGCATCTGCGAGGGGCTATTTATCAATCGTCGGGGCTTATCGAGGCTGAATTGTTAAGACCCGACCGCCGTCCTTAGTGGATAGGCACTGGCACTGGCACCGTAGACTCTATGGCATGGCTCGCATTGACTGGACTCTATTGGAGACTCTATGGAAGACTCTATGTGTGGACTTTCGTATTGGTAGATGGTATCGATAGGCAGTATCAGTAGAAGTATCGGTAGATGTGCCGGTAGACGTGCCGGTAGACGTATCGGTTGACCCCCCAGCAGGCTCGAGGCAGACTCTCGCAGACGTGGATAAACGTTCTGGGCAGACTACCAGTGAGTCTACTCGAAGGCATGCTAGCATTAGCCAGTTCATAAATACATAGTATTATATACATAGTATACAATAGTATTTGGAGACATGCTCGTTATACTGTCTTTCCCACTACTTGTGGACACGGCCAGAAAAGCCCCGGCTGCCGCCAGAAAAGCCCCGACCACCGCTGAAACCACGGCCACCGCTGGAGCCGCCGCGGCCGCTGAAACCACCGCGAGAGCCGCTGAAGCCGCCGCGAGAGCCGCCAAAGCCTCCACGGCTTCCACCACGGCCACCAAAGCCGCCGCGGCTGCCTCCACGGCCGCCGCCAAAGCCGCCACGGCCACCGGCAGCACCCTTGGGCTTCTTGACCTTGGGGGCCGCGGGCTTGGGCAGGAACCGCTCCAAAGGAAGCAGTTTGTCGGTGCCAATAAAGAACTTGTCGCCCTCCTTAAACGAGGTCGCAACAATGCCCTCACTCGGCTTGATAGTGAAAAACACCTCATTGATGGGCCCGAGAATCTCGTCGACCTTGCCGACCATGCTCTTGTTTTCAAGGTACACCGGGGCATTGAAATAAGGAATCTTCACGTTTGTGGACTTGCAGAAAATGTCGCCCTCGCAGTCCTGTTTAAACGCACCAAGCTCGACGACCTCATCGGGCGGGCCCTGCTGAGCATAACCGCCGCGGCCGCCGAAGCCGCCGCCAAATCCGCCGCGAGAGCCGCCGCGGAATCCTCCTCGTCCTCTGTTCATTTTTCTTTTCAGGAAGAGGGTTAATTTTTTTTGGGACCAATATTTCACTAACCAAGTTTGGAGGGAAGGGTGCATTGTCTAAGCACAACCGGGTAAGGGCTATGCCGACGGGGGTGACGGCCGAATGGACGGATTGGCAGGCAGCCCTGCTCCGCGACGGCCGCAAACAGATTCCGCGGGCGATTGCCGAGCTGCCTGAGTTTGCCGAGTTTTGCTCGGAGGTGGTTGCAAAGGGCCCCCGAGACAGGGCCCTCAAAATCGTCACTGCCTTGGCGGAGAATCTGCATCTCGAGGCCTGCCGCAAGCAGCTAGGTCCAATTGTTGCTTTGAAAATAAAGGGAAGAGGCGCGAAAAAGCCCTGGCTCGAATCGGCGCTGGCAAGTGTGTCTCCTAGCCGCTTGTCTCTGCCTATTCTCGAGCTATGCATCTTATTAGCTCGTCAATTACCTACCGCACGAGCAGTTGGTGCCTTGATCGAGGAAAAACATATTGCCGAACTGCACATGCAGGCCTATCCCGAGAAAGCCAAAACGCTTGACTTTTACCTACATTTCCCTTCCTCTGAGAGCCGTGCCGGTGTTTTGATAGCTATCAACGAGCTGCAGGACACTGCGTTTGGTCTTGGGCTAAGCGAACTGGCTCTTTCCCCAGTAGACGTTCTTGGGGATCCCATGAAATTGACTATTTTGCTGGAGCGGCTGGACCGCAAACAGTTCCGGAAGCTGGCCGATGAAGTAAAAATCCCGGCAAAAGTCCAGAGTTTCTTGTCAAGGTACCACCTACGAACATTGGAGTCTGCCCCGAGCTGCGCACCGTCTACAGGCATCTATCTCAGTGTAGATGAGTACGTTTTCTCGCTTCGTCGCAGTCTCTTGGACCGCATGAATGCTGCTGTGACCGAACAAGCTGCTCGGCTGCGCTACAAACTGGCCACCGGCACGTTCCGATACGGTGCGCCGGCCGTGTTCAAAACAAGGCGTATTCTCCCTATGGTTGTTGGCGATGTAGGCCGAAAAATGGTGCTGGAAGTCGCCATCGATGACCTTGATCTCTCGGAACAGGGAAAACAGGTGTTTGCCAAGCTCAGGCCGGGCGACCCGGTGGTGCTGGTCAACGACAAAGATACTGCCATCGCCTGGGTTGAGCCAGTTGAGCCAGTTGACCGGGTTGAGGGGAAAAAGGATAGATTGCTGGTGCGGGCTCCTGAGTTTTCTGCAGACTCGATCATGGTGCCCTGGGGATACAGCCAGTTAATTCGAGAATACTACGATTCGCTGGAACCAATAGACATTCCTCAATGGCTCGTCGGGCCTTTTCTTGGTCTGGGATACACTCCGGAGCCGGGCTCGGGCGATTCGGCTCAGTCGTTTGTGGACGCCAATAAACTGGCGGTTCTCGTAGGCCAAGAGCCGGTTGTGGCTCCAGGCCGGGTTTTGATTGTACGCGACGGTGATGTACGTGAGGCTCGCAGATATAAAAATGCGCACGGCCACACCCCAGTGATTTATACCGGCAAGTCTCTGGTTCCCAGACTCTGTACACTGTTAAACGAAGTGGAGCAGCTTGCTAAGGAACATGGCTTGCAAGAGTTCTACCGACGGACCTGTCCTGGTGCGTTCTATATTGGCCGTCGTCTTGGGCTAATGGACACACCGCTATTCGAGGAACTGGAAAAACTGGCGCCATTGGAAGTTCTGGATCCCAGCCAGCACGAGGCTTATCTTGTTGATTATGGCGCCGATGTGGTTATTCTCGGAAGCCAAGGGAGCCGAGCAGGGAGTCGAGCAGCTGGTGCTCGGAATTTCCAATCGATTATTGTCCACAATGCCGGAAATATGCTGGACGTTGACCTGTTGAGGCTACTAACTGCAAACAAAGCTAGTCTGGAAAAACTTGTCTTGTGTGGATATCCAGTGGCTGCTACAAACATATACACACGATTAATTGACCAGGGCCACCACTACTGGCGCAGTCCCGCCATTAGCGGCGAGATATTCGCGCAAACAAGCGACTGGTATCCCGGAAAAACTGCTGCAAAACGTGCTGCTGAGTGCGGGGACTTACCCGGGTTCCCTTGCACGGTGCAGGCGATCACGGTGAAAGGTCACGAGACGGTTGTGCAGCCGCCGGTGGTTTCTAATGTGGGAACCGCGGAATATGCTATTCTACTGTACCGGTATTTGTTATTAAACGGCTACGACGGCAGCGACATTCTAGTTGTTGCCGACGGTGAGGGCCAGCGGCGATTGATCGAAAGCCAGCTGGTGCGGCTGACGCCCTCAGAGTTTTTCCGAACACCACAGGTGACCGCCAACCCTAAGCCTGCAGGCGTTATCATCGCCAGCGGGACGGGGTCCTTGCTACAGCGACTAGTTGTTTATGCGCGGCGAGGGGCATTTTTGATTTCCCCAGGACCCGAAGATGTTCCCTTGGAAATCGTCAATGGCCCCGTTTCTTCCACCGCACCCAAATCGGAGACCGCCAAGCCGGTTACCCAGACGGTTACCACCCCGGTTACCAAGCCGGTGACGATGGACATGCGTCAGCTTGCAGCGTCCGTGGAGGAGCTAGAGGGCAAGCATGCACGTGCAAGAGGATCCCCAACGGGGTCTTCGGTGCGCAAAGGGACAAAAAGTCAAAGACGAAAAAGGTCCTAAATCTCATAATCACTAATAATCATTGAATCTTGTTTCTACATTCTGCCGCTAAAGTCCCCGCTAACCCCGGATAACCCCAGATCTGGGGGCCCGAGGCCATGAGTCACATTTACTGATAGGCCAGGTAATAAGCCAGTCAGGATAGGTGATTTAGAGGGGTGCCCTTGCCCTCATGCGGGAGGGCAGGCAACAACCTTGCCTAGATGGTTGCCAAGCAGTTGAAGCTTATCCTATCCTACCCCCCCTCGATCGATTTTTCCCAACCTACCTGCCACTATCGCAAAGAAATAGAATGGACGTATCGTTCACTGAGCTCCCTAGCCTGGAGGCTGTGCGAGCTGGCTCGTCGATTCTGGGGCCCAACAACAAGATTCTGGTTGCCAACCGTGGTGAGATTGCCATTCGGGTATTCCGCACTGCCCATGAGCTGTCGATGGTCACGGTTGGTATCTATGCCCACGAGGATATTCTGAGTATGCACCGACTCAAGGCCGACGAGGCCTATGAGATTGGTGCGCCTGGCCAATTCACCCCGGTTGCTGCTTATTTGCAGATTGACGAGATCATCAAGATTGCAAAGGCCCATGGTGTCAACATGATCCATCCCGGCTACGGATTTCTGTCCGAGAACTCCGAAATGGCTCGCAAGACCAAAGAGGCTGGGTTGATCTGGATTGGACCTCCTGCCGAAGTCATTGACGGTGTTGGTGACAAGGTTTCTGCTCGTCGCTTGGCAGAGTCCTGCAACGTGCCGGTTGTGCCCGGCACCCCGGGCCCCATCGACAGCGTCGAGGAGGCCAAGAAGTTTGTGGACGAGTACGGATACCCTGTGATCATCAAGGCTGCCTTTGGCGGCGGTGGTCGCGGTATGCGGGTTGTCCGCGAGGGCGAGAGCATCGAGGATGCGTTTTTGCGGGCGACTTCCGAGGCCAAGACGTCGTTTGGCAACGGCACCGTGTTCATTGAGCGCTTTTTGAACAAGCCCAAGCACATTGAGGTCCAGCTGCTGGCCGATAACGAGGGCAACGTCATCCACTTGTTTGAGCGCGACTGCTCGGTGCAGCGGCGGCACCAGAAGGTGGTGGAGATTGCGCCCGCGATCTCGCTGCCTTCCGAGGTCCGCGACGCCATTCTCGCCGACGCCGTGACGCTGGCCAAGACTGCCAACTACCGCAACGCCGGCACGGCCGAGTTCCTTGTCGACGACCAGAACCGGCACTACTTTATCGAGATCAACCCGCGGATCCAGGTCGAGCATACCATCACCGAGGAGATCACGGGCATCGACATTGTTGCTGCGCAGATCCAGATTGCGGCCGGTGCCACCCTCGAGGACCTGGGCCTGACCCAGGACCGGATCACGATCCGCGGTGCTGCCATCCAGTGCCGGATCACCACCGAGGACCCCACAAAGGGCTTCCAGCCCGACACGGGCAAGATCGAGGTGTACCGTTCGTCCGGCGGCAATGGCGTGCGCATGGACGGTGGCAACGGGTTTGCCGGCGCGGTCATCTCGCCGTTTTACGACTCGCTGCTGGTCAAGTGCTCGTGCCTGGGCTCCAACTTTGAGACTGCGCGCCGCAAGATGCTGCGGTCGCTGGTGGAGTTCCGGATCCGCGGTGTCAAGACCAACATTCCGTTTTTGCTGAGCCTGCTCACCAACGAGAAGTTCATCAAGAACGAGTGCTGGACCACGTTTATTGACGATACCCCGTCGCTGTTCCAGCTGTTCCGGTTCCAGAACCGTGCTCATCGCATGCTGGCCTACATGGCGGATGTGATTGTCAACGGCCCGCAGGTGGCCGGTCAGCGGGGCGAGCCGCAGCTCAAGGGCGCTGTAGAGGTGCCCAAGCTGCCCGGGATCGACGTGCGCACGCCCAACCCCAAGGGCTGGCGTAACATTCTTGTGGAGCAGGGCCCCGAGGCGTTTGCCAAGGCGGTGCGCAACCACAAGGGCACGCTGATCATGGACACTACCTGGCGTGATGCTCACCAGTCGCTGCTGGCTACGCGCGTGCGCACCTACGACATGCTGAAGATCGCGCCCACGACGTCGTATGCTCTGGGCGGCGCCTATGCGCTCGAGTGCTGGGGCGGCGCCACGTTTGATGTGGCCATGCGCTTTTTGTACGAGGACCCGTGGGTGCGGCTGCGCAAGCTGCGCGAGGCGGTGCCCAACATCCCGTTCCAGATGCTGCTTCGCGGCGCCAACGGTCTGGCGTACTCGTCGCTGCCCGACAACGCGATCGAGCACTTTTGCAAGAACGCAAAGGAGGCCGGCGTGGACATTTTCCGGGTGTTTGACGCCCTCAACGACCTGGAGCAGCTCAAGGTCGGCGTGGATGCCGTCAAGAAGGCGGGCGGCGTGGTCGAGGCCACCGTCTGCTACTCGGGCGACATGCTGCAGCCGGGCAAGAAGTACAATCTCGAGTACTATCTGACGATGGTGCGCGAGGTCGTCAAGATGGGCACCCACACTTTGGGTATCAAGGATATGGCCGGTACTCTGCGTCCTCAGGCGGCCACGTTGCTGATCTCCTCGATCCGCAAGGAGTTCCCCGACCTGCCCATCCACGTGCACACGCACGACTCTGCCGGCACTGGCGTGACTTCGATGCTTGCGTGCGCGCGGGCTGGCGCCGATGTGGTGGACGTTGCGTCCAACTCGATGTCGGGTCTGACGTCGCAGCCGTCGATTTCGGCGCTGCTGGCGTCCATGGATGGCGAGATCGATACCGGTCTGGACCCCGACCAGGTTCGGCGGCTGGACGCCTACTGGCAGCAGATGCGTCTGCTGTACTCGCCGTTTGACGCCGAGCTCAAGGGCCCCGACCCCGAGGTGTACGAGCATGAGATCCCCGGCGGGCAGCTCACGAACCTGCTGTTCCAGGCCCAGCAAGTCGGTCTGGGCACTCAATGGGCCGAGACCAAGAAGGCCTACGAGCAGGCCAACCTTCTGCTGGGCGACATTGTCAAGGTGACGCCGACCTCCAAGGTGGTGGGCGACCTGGCGCAGTTTATGGTGTCGAACAAGCTGAGCCCCGAGGATGTGGAGAAGCGGGCGTCGGAGCTGGACTTCCCCGACTCGGTGTTGGACTTTTTCCAGGGTCTGATGGGCACGCCTTACGGCGGATTCCCCGAGCCGCTGCGGACCAACATTCTCAAGGGCAAGCGCGAGCCGTTCAGCAAGCGGCCCGGTGCGCTGCTCAAGCCCATGGATCTCGAGGCGATCCGCAAGGACCTCAAGCAGCGGTACGGAACTGCGAGCGAGTACGACGTTGCATCGTACGTCATGTTCCCCAAGGTGTTTGAGAAGTTCAAGGAGGTCGAATCAAAGTACGGCGACCTGAGCGTGGTGCCCACGGAGCTGTTCTTGTCGCCTCCAGAGGTCGGCAAGTCTTACGACGTGGAGATCACAAAGGGCAAGGTGCTTGTGATCAAGTGCGTTGCGGTGGCCGAGCTTTCCAAGCACACGGGCACCCGCGAGGTGTACTTTGAGCTCAACGGCGAGATGCGCAAGGTCACTGTGCAGGACACAAAGTCGATTGTTGACACGGTGACCCGCAAGAAGGCGGATCCGTCCAACGGCGGCGATGTTGGTGCGCCCATGGCCGGTGCCGTGGTGGAGATCCGGGTGAGCGTTGGCCAGGAGGTCAAGAAGGGCGATCCGTTGATTGTGCTCTCTGCCATGAAGATGGAGATGGTGGTGTCTGCGCCTGTATCTGGCAAGATCGGTGTTCTTGAGGTCAAGGCTGGCGACAGTGTTGACGGCAACGATCTGCTGTGCCAGGTTGTGCGTGCTTAAATGGCTCCTGATATAGCTGCTCTACTATAAATTGACTGTTCTTATATACTGTTCTGATATCATGTTAGCGGTTGACTGAACTGAGACTGTTGACTGAGACTGGCCTGGTACGGTAGTCTGTTGAGCTCCTAGTCTGTTGACTCCTAGTCTGTTGGACTCCTGGTCTGTTGGACTCCTAGTCTGTTGCACTCCTAGTCTGTTGGGCTCCTGGTCTGTTGCACTCCTAGTCTGCTGGACTTGTAGTCTGTTGGACTCCTAGTCTATTGGACTGACACTCAGCTCGTCTAACGCAGAGCCGGTCTCACGCAGCCAGATGCTAGATGCGGCTATACACTGGGCTGTATAGCCAGTCAATCATAATAACGAATAAAAACTACTGCTCAAACTCCTCGAGATCCTCCTCAAGATCCCCCTCGATCTCCTCCTCAATATAATCGCCTTCAAACTCGTCGTCAACACTGGCGTCCTGGTACTGCAGGTACTCCTGCATCAGGTCCTCGAGATTGGTGAGCGCCGACGACATCTCGGTCTCGTCCATGCCCTCATTGGTATACCAATGCAGGTAGGCGCGGCGGTTGTACATGCGCATAAACTGCTGGGCCGAGCGGTTGAACAGCTCGTGCACGGCG
Source organism: Wickerhamiella sergipiensis (assembly GCA_030563925.1). NCBI lineage: Eukaryota > Fungi > Ascomycota > Dipodascomycetes > Dipodascales > Trichomonascaceae > Wickerhamiella > Wickerhamiella sergipiensis. The sequence goes on from JAJMKN010000003.1 coordinate 491,464, forward strand.
GTGTTGTTGGCAATAAACGTGGCCGAGGTCTCGCCCTTTGGCGCCGTGTTGCACACCGAGGTCTGGAAGTTGTTGGGGATCCAGTCAACGAACAGATCGCGGTTGCGCCGGTACGCCTGCTCGTTGCAGTCCTCGACCTCCTTGACCGAGATGTTGCCGCGGTAGATGGTCGAGATCGTGAGGTACCGCCCCGTGGTGGGGTCGCACGCCGCCATCACGTTGGCCGGGTTGAACAGCTGCGACGTGAGCTCGGGCACCGACAGGTTCTGGAACGCGCGCTGGTTGGCAGCAAACAGCGGCGCATAGGCGGTGGTGAAAAAGTGCAGCCGCGTGTAGGGCACCAAGTTCACCGCCAGCTTGCGCATGTCGCCGTTGAGCTGGCCCGGGTACCGCAAGCAGGTGGTCACGCCGGTCATCACCTTGGCAATCAGCCGGTTCAGGTCGTCGTGACTGGGGTGCGGCAGCCGCAGCGTCTTGGTGCAGATGTTGTACAGTGCCTCGTTATCCAGGCAGTAAGTCATGTCGCTGGACTCCACCAGCTGGCTCAGCGCCAAAACCGCATTGTAGGGCTCAGTAACCGTTTCCGAGGCCTTGGGCGACGGCAGAATCGAGTATGTCGACACAATCCGGTCGCTGTACTCTTCCTTGATCCGCGACAGCAGCAGCGTGCCCATGCCCGAGCCCGTGCCGCCGCCCAGCGAGTGCGTGACTTGGAAACCCTGCAGCGAGTCGGTTTGCTCGGTCTCGCGCCGCACCGCGTCCAGCACGTCGTCCACCAGCTCCGCACCCTCGGTGTAGTAGCCCTTCGCCCAGTTGTTGCCGGCACCGCTCTCGCCGGAAATAAGGTTGTCGGGGCGGAAAATGCTGCCGAGCGGGCCGTTACGGATCGAGTCGAGGGTTGCGGGCTCCAGGTCCACGGCAACCGCGCGCGGCACGTACTTGTTGTCGCTGGCCTCGCTGAAAAACACGTCAGTGTGGGCCTTGCTGCCGGTATGCTTGGGGTCCAGCTGGCCGTCGGGCGACAGCCCGTGTTCCTGGGTCAGGCTCTGCCAGAACGCGCCAGCAACCTGGTTGCCTGCCTGTCCAACTTGAATCGACACGATTTCGCGCATGTTAGTGACTAACTCTGGGGGTGTGTTCGTGTGGGTTGATGTTTGGGCCCACCGTTACACTTTGGGGGTGGTTCAACGTGACTTTGTTGTTAGTGATTGCTAGCGACTTTGAGTGAATTTGGGGGCCGTTCAGATTCGTTTCACTTCGGATTTCCCCGCATTCAATCTCGTCCCGCCACTTTGTCGCGCGTCCCCCACTACGCGACTCGGAATAACGGCTGGCGCCCGTGCCCTAAGTCAACAACACCCAGTAATAATATTCCAGGCACAAGCAGCTAGTCTAGAAGCAGGCAGGTAACAAGTGGATATAAGCGCGGGGAAGTCTAAGTGCCAGATAAGTCTAAAGGGCTATAAGCTAGACAAGTCTGGGGCATAGGCAGAGGGGCCGAAACGGGCATAACTGAAAAAATAATCATAAATAAACAAGGCCTTAAAGCCAGCTACAGCCTAGATTGCCTTGGGAAACTTGCTTGGAGACCCCCAATCGCTACGCGCAATAGTGGTGCGGCGTTTGATCATGGATACCGGCCGCACCGGCCGAAGCGCGGGCTGGAAACTCAGCCGTCGCCCCGGCTTTGCCCCTGTAGAAACCACGCGAGAAACCCGCAGCACGGCCCCGTTAGGGTTAGGTATCGCGGCAGGGTTGGGAACTGCCTTCGATGTAGTGCAGATGGGCCGAGCTGGCGAAAGTGCGTGGGTTTGCGCAGAGATGGACGCCGGCACTGGCGCCGGCACTTGCGGCAGAGTCAGTGCCGTGGTCTCGGTCAATTCATCGATAGTCTCAAGTTTCCGAGATGTAATTCCCGGCGCCGATTCGCAGCTGGCCAACGCGCCCTTTCCCATCTCCTCGAGGACGGCATGGCTGCACGCCAATATATCGGCAAATGCTTTCAGCACTATTGCCGAGCTGGAAACTGTTTCGTTGGTGACATTGAGGTACCCTAGAACGCTATCTAGTGATTCATTCATTTCCATGAACGTACTAGTCAATGCCTTGACTTGTCGCAGTTCCTCTTGCCAATCCATAGCGTCGGCGCTGAGTAGTCAGTCTCAGCCCAGTCTCAGCGAGTAGTCAGTCAGTCTCAGGGCCGTAATCTCAGCTGTCTCAGTCGGTCTCACATGAAGCAGTCTCAGGGTCAGAATCTGAAGCGTTCCGAACCCCTTGAAATTGAAAAGTCTGACTGACCGTTGAGAAAAAAAAAAAAAGATAACTAAATAGAACCCTTAATTTCGACTCATCTTACTGAATCGATCATCTGAAATCGCTCAAATCGTTTGCTCAGCCTCTAAGTACATTGAGCTAAATCCCATTCATAGCTTCTTCCTTGATCCAGTAGAGCGAAATCTAGCCGGGCCCAGATAAACTAAATAAACCCAGATCAACCTAGATCAACCCAGCTTAAATGTATATCAAATCCAATCCACCTCTATCCACGCCAGAATCCTCTCAATACAGTCAGCCAACCGAAAGGAGTCGCTGCAGGCTTACGCGTGGACGCGTCCACATGCATACGGCTCGCATCCCCTGGACGACCCATCTCCTAGCCACCAACTCGGTGGAATTGGACTCTGGTCGACCTTGCTTTTTAGACACCGTCAACATCCAAAATGACGCTCTTTCCAACAAGACTAAATAACAAGCTGCTCATCACCTGCACTCCTTCATGCACGTAAATCACGGGTAAGGGCGGGACGCGTGGCTGCAGGTTAACGTAACTAGCTCCGCAGGTTTAAAGTATTAACCACCTTACCCACCAATTTACCTGTTGCACTTGCAGAGGCCCAATCCCTCAACCTTTCTGTTCTTTCCTTACGTCGTTGCTCAAGCATCTGCAATCGTTGCTATTTTGCACGCCTCTCTCCAAGACTTGTTACTCCTTGTCTTGATCCTTCCTTTTTGCTTGCCGTCCTTTTTGCGCAAGGAAAAGCCCTTTGAACTCTGATAGCACTTTGATCGCCAAAGGGATCGAAACTCTAATAACAACTCTGATTCTGATTCCCCTGTGATCACAACAATGCCAGACCGTCAATCCTCTTCATTATGGTCGGCGGTTAAGAACATTCGCCTTGATAAACGGAACAAGGGCGCCGGCTCGCTCATGGATCTAATCTCGACGCGCCTGGCCCGCTTCCAGCGCGAGCTCGCGGAGCTGCAAAGCCTCGCCAATAACGACGGCATGGCCTCCAGCATTGCTGCTCTCTCTCGGGCGTGTGCGCATTTGCCAAGCCAGCTTAAAGCGGTTGCCGCATGGTGCGATTCGGCCGCTCCTGCGTTTCGCAGCTACATCTCCTCTTATGTTTCCGAGGGTCCCTATGCGCAGCAGCTCAAGGCCCCGTTTGTGCTGCTGGAAGACCTTAAGGATATGCTGCAGATCGCCGAGTCGCGACTGTCGTTCCCCATGGGCGTGCAGACGGTGACGGCGCTTGCGTGTGCGTCGCGCAAGATGTTGACGGCGCAGATCAGCCAGATGAACGCCAACAACTTTGACTTTGGCGCCGTGCGCAGCTTTGAAACAAACAAGCCCGTGTCCGCTGCTTTCGACCCCATTAATATCTGCGAGCGCGCGGTTTTCAACTTCATTCTCGAGTCCACCATGGCCGCGCCCTCGGCTGGTGTGGCTGAGCTGCTGGTGCTGTCGCAGCGCGGCCACTCGATGCTGGCCATGTGCCAGGTCATGCCCACGGGCGTGCGCCGGCTCATGTTCCCCTGTTTCCGCGGCGACGAGTTTTCGGTGAGCAAGATCGACACACCCGAGCTGGGCGACGAGATCGAGCTTGCTGCCGAGCAGCGCCTGCTCCATCTTCAGGGCAGCCCCGAGGCGCTGGCCAAGTGGACTGGCACATTGCAGCGGCTGTTCCGGCCCGCCCGCACGCCGCAGCTGGCGTCGCACGACGAGGCGGCCGCGTTTGATAGCCTAGGCATCGCCATTGGCTCGGGGGACGCCGCGCCCAACGCCAAGCCCGATCTGCTGCGCCATCGCGACGCCAACGGCGAGCCGTTTATGGACTCGCCAGCAATGGCAGCCGCAGAATCGTACGACAGCTTTGGCCATGTTTCGGGCGCAGTTGCGTCGCCCAGCAAGGCCACCGCCAAGCGCAGCACATCGCTCTCCAGCTTGCGCCGCATCTCCATCGGTCTCCCCGACAACTTCACCGATGACCTCAAGATGTTTTTGGCCAGCGAGGGCGAGAGCGACGAGGGCGATGCTGCCGAAGCTCCGGACCTGACGTTTGCTTCAAGCTCAAGCGCCAACCGCAGCGCTGACCGCAGCGCTGACCGCAGCGCCGATGCTCAGAAGGTCGGCCAGCGCGAGCCCAAGACGCTGTCGATTCTGCCTCCTCCGACGTCCCTGTTCAACACCACCAACGATACCCCGAGCCCCAACTCGCTGTATCTGTCGGCGGGCGAGGAGTATGCGACGCTGGAGCCGCCGCGCACCGAGGCCAAGGGTGCGTTTTCGCTCATGGCGCCGTCGCCGACCGCGTCGGTGGCCTCGGCAGCATCGGCGGTGTCTGCCGGCTCATCGGCAAGCTCGCGGCCCACGGCGGCGCAGCTGCACGCCGCTGCCGAGAAGCGCAAGCGCATCGGCAGCTTCATCCAGGAACGCGAGCAGCAGCAGTACGCGATCCGGTCGTCGTTCTACGCCACGACCGCGGCGCCGGTGCCTGGCCGCAGCGGTGCCTCTGTGGCGTCGCTGGGGTCGCTGGGCGCGGCAATGTCGCAGTCGGACTCGTTTAATAGCGCCGCCAGCAAGTCGGTGCCCGATCTGGGTAACCAGCGTGATTGGGCGTCGCGCATGCTGCACTCGAGCGTGGAAAGCCTGCCATCGTTTGTGGCCACCGAGTCCGCACCCAAGCGCATGCCGCCTAACATCCCCCCGCCGACGCTGGCGCACTCGTCGCGCTCGACATCGTCCAGTGGCTCGGCCATCACCACGGCCTCGCGCCGTGCCCCGGCGATCCAGGTCGCCAACCCGCGCCGCGTCGACTTTAGCAACGACATGGACACTCTGGATGTCGACGAGCGCGCCGAGCCGTTGCGGCCTTCGACTGCCCCGGCAACCACTACGGCTGCTTCTACCGCTGCTCCGACCGCTGCTCCGGCCGCTACTCCGGCCTCGACTGCAAAGACAGGGCCGCCTATCACGGTTAAGCCTCAGGTCCCTGCCTCGGCAGCTGCCTCGGCCCCTGCTCGTCAAGCCCCCGAGGAACTGCAGAATGTTCCTATCGGGACGCCCCGCGAACATACGCGCGACAGTCCTCGCATCAACCGCCAGGTCTTCTCCATGTACGAGCCAACGCACAGCGCCGTGTCGCTGCCGATTCCGCGGTCCAAATCGGACGAGAACAACGTCGGCTCTCCTGACCTGTCTCGGACCGAGGCGCCGGCAATCTTTTATGACGACAGTATCCCCAAAGGCGGGAGCCGCTTCAAGTCGTTTATGAAGCGCTTCAAGAAGGGCAAGAAGGAAACTGATGCTTCTTCTGCTGATGTTTCTGGTTCTGCTGATGCTGGTGCTGATGCTGTGGAGAAGACTGCCCCTGAGGTCGCTGCTAAGGCTCCTACTCCGGTTGAGGTGCCTGCTGCCGCTGCTCCTGTTGCTGTTCCTGTTGCTGTTCCTGTTGATGCGGAGTCTGTGCCTGCGCCTTTGCGGATGCACACTCCACCCGCAGAGACAGAAAAGGCGCCTGCTGTTGAGGTCATTCCCGACTCGCCGCGGTCGTCGGTGACGCTAATGAGCTCGCAGTCGCAGCGTTCGCTGTCGTCGTTTGCCGGCACTTACGCCAGCGCGCCGTCGCAGCACTCCAACAAGCCGTCCATCGACCGCCCGCACACCCAGCTGTACAAGTCGGCGTCCATGCAGAGCATCAACGACAAGATGGGCTCCCTGCAGAGCATCAGCGAGAAGTACGGCGTTGGTGAGGAGACCGACGAGCCACGCGCTCGCGCCGGCACAATGGCGTCGTCCGGCTCCAGCGGCTCGGGCCTCAGCAATTCCAGCGGTTCGGGCAGCTCCGGCAGCTCGGCCATCGCCGTGTGCCCCGACTCGAACAACCGCACGGTGGTGACAAGCTCGCAGTTCTCGTCTTCGAGCTCACTGTCGGGCCAGCGCTCGGTGCGGTCGGCACGGTCGCTGCACTCGATGCGGTCGCGCGAGTCCATCTCGACCGCCAATACCAGCGTGGGCTCCACGCAGACATGGTACAAGTTCATGAACGGCGTCAAGGACGAGGCGGCGCGGCAGTCGGTGCGGGCCGACGCCGAGCGGGCGGCCGAGGAGGCCACCCAAAAGCGCCAGGAAATGCAGCTGCGCGAGGAAGAGGAAATCAAGCTCGAGCAGGAGCAGCAGGCCAAGCGCGCCAAAGCCGAGGAGCTCGAGGCAGAGGCCCGCGCCCGCACCCTGGATCCCGGCCGCGCCGGCATTGTGGACGTTACGCAGCCGGTTTTGCGCCGAGTGGTGGACGAGAGCAACGCCGAGCGCGACGCTGCGCAGGCCGCCGCGGTGGAACAGGCCGCCGCTCAGGCCGTCACGGCGCGGGCGGTTGCTGCCAAGCCGGTTTCTGGTGCCACCACCGCCAAGCCCGTGCTGGTGAATGTGGGCAAGCCGACGAGCCTGACGGTGCACACGCAGCCGCAGCCGATCATTGGGAAGCGCCGGTCGCCGCCCAACTCGGCCCCCAACTCGGCCCCGAACTCGGCCACAAAGGTGCACTTCGAGGAGGACAGCTTGCAGGTGCAGATGTTCTGCGCGCCCATGTGGGTGTCCAAGTGGACGGTGAGCCGGTGGACGCCGCTGTCGCAGCTAGAGCTGCGCATCGAGGTGGCGGTCTACAGCAGCGGGTGCCGGATCTGCATCACTGCGCCCAACAGCTCGCAGCAGCTGGCGCTCACCAGCCGCAGCGAGATCCGCCGCAGCGGCCAACACGATGTGGAGGTGCGGCTGCGCGACGAGACATACATGTTCCGGTCCCGCAGTACCGAAAATGCCCACAAGTTCCACGCCGCGCTGGGCGCTGTGCAGATGGATCTGCATGAGTACTCGTCGTCGTCTCGCAGCTCGATCTTCGACTCGGACTCGGTGTCGTTGTCCACCGAGGGCAGCGGTGCCGAGGAGCGGCGCCGCACGTTGGTGCCGCCCACGCTGAGCCGGCCGCGCCGCACGGCGTCGCCCACGGCCACTATTTTTGAGGAGTAGCCTCTGGAGTCTTTCTCCGCTAAGTATTACTGTATTATATTCGTTCATTAGCTCTTCCACTTCCACTATGCGCTTTTGGATAAAGAAACAACAGAAAGATGGTTGAGAACTGAAAGCGTCGTATCCTCAGCGAGAAAAATTATGTGCATATACAGTAGAGTCTAGAGAGCAGTAGAGCCTAGAGAGCATTGATATAGGCTGCCCCCAAAAGTCGGCGGATATCCACCCTCTCCACGTCGTGAGTGTCTTCCACCTCACCCCAGATATCTGTCTGATGCGTGGTGTCGAGGCTGGCGAGTTTGGCAAGCTCGTCAACAGACCGACGGCGCAACACAACGTTCATGCCGACAATCAGCGACCGGGCCGCCGTGGTGGCCCGTTCCAGCGACGCAAACTGCCAGTCGTCGAGGCTGCGGATCCATTCGGAAACCTTGGCCTTGGTCTCGGGCGTCTGATAGTTTCCAAACAGATTTTCCTGCTGGTCCAGAGCCTTGAGAGAGTCGATGCCCCAGACTTTGCAGGCATCGTCCACCACGGGCGGGAACTGCTCCAACTGGGCTGCCCGAAGCGTGCCGTTGCAGTCGGATTCGGGTGCAATCACCAGCAGCGTATCGGTGTCGAGGTACGGCAACAACTTCTCGGTGATATGCTCGCGCTCTTCGGGCGTAATGTCAATGGCCCGGCTGGCCAACGCCGTCAATGGCACATGGTGAGCCTTGAGCTTGAGATCAGACATCACCGACCACTCCTGGCCGATCAGATGGGCCAGCGCAGCCGGCTTCGACTCGGGAATCAGCAGTTGATTGCCTTCTGGCGTTTTTAGCGGCTTTCCCTCCAGCGTCACGGTGCGGTGGCCGGGAACGTCCTCAACGGCGATTTTGTTCCAGAAGTTATCGCCCAGCTCCACAGTGGCTTTAGTAGTGGGGGCTTTTTCGAAAACTTTGGCAGCAGATTTTGTCGAGTAAAATAGACTTTTCCCAGTAGTTTTGCCTACCGAGCCCGCCGTCCAAGCGGCCGCCGGCCGAGTTGCCAAGCGAACTACCAAGCGCTTGGAGATCATCTTGGAGACCCTTACTACTCTGCTCCCACTGCACTACAGTAGTCCACTACACTAACAACTGAGACTTCTGGAATGTCTGCGCAACAGTTGCAGGAGAAACTGGCGGTGACCCGCTCTGAGCTGGAGAGTGTCAAGGCACAGATTGCCGCTTTGCAGCGGTCGGCCCAGCTGGCGGATATGACGAAAAAGCAGATCCATACCGAGATTCCAAGCAGCGACGGAGCGGTGTGGCAGGGCATTGGCAAGATGTTTCTCAGGACCAGCGTAGACGACTACGACAATTCACTTGATCTGAGGCAGAGCGAGGCCAACGACCAGGTCAAGGCGTTGAAGATCAAGGAGAACTACTTTTCGACGACGTTGGAGAACCTCACCAAGGCGGTGTTGGAGATGACTGCCAAGTGATCTGGGTCCGGCTGGGCGTAGATGCCTTCAGACAGCCTTGGACTGACTTCAGAGGAATGGCTACAGATGGCCTCCCTACTGACAGCCTCCCTACAAACAGCCCAAATACAGACAGCCTAAATACAGACAGCCTAAATACAGACAGCCAACCTACAGTGGACAGACTACAGACTAGACTAGAAGCTAAACAGCACTGTACCCCCGGCGACCGCCACCGCCAAACGTCTCGGAAATTTTGCGGATAAAGTCGCGCGCCAAATAAGGCAGATCGCGCAGAATCTCGGCGTGCTGGCTGACGTCCAGCCCCAGCTGGCCATGGCGCTGCAAGTTGATGTACGAGGTGATACCCAGGTACAGCAGAAACACAAACACAATAAAGAAGAATGTTTTCGTAAAGAACCCCCAGCCAGTGCTTTCGGTGGGCTCGCCAGGCTCGCCAGGCTTATCGGGCTTATCGCCCGGCTTCTTGGCATCAGCACACACGGCCGGCGTGCGGTAAAACATGCTGAGTTTCGAGTCTTGCCACAGCAAGTCGCCGTCGGATTCGTCTTGGCTGCACCGATACGACAGCTCTGCGCTCACGGGCTGGTCGCCCCAAAAGGAGCCTGTGTAGACGAGGGTGAGGCCCTCGGAGCCGTCGGCCAACGCCCGGCTCTCGCGCTTGGTGCCGGCGGCTTTATTGGAAATGGGGATGATTTTCGCCACATAACTCTGGCCGTCGAGCTCAATTGTCTCAATGCCGCAGATCTGCGAGTCGGCCGGACACTGCTCGACGTTGATGGAGCCGCAAGGATTGATGTACCAAGTTGTGTTTGTGGTGCTGGGGGGAGTGGTGTAAGTCTCTGATTGCGCCCACGTCTCGTCGAAGGAGCTGAGATCGTATTTGGAGCCTCCGACTTGGATATCTTTACAGGCAAACGCCAGCACCGAAGGGGCGGCCATCAACATGCCTTTCATGTTAGTCAGTTCCTTCAGATCAGTGCTTGTGAAGCGGCTCTTAGAGTCCACTTCTGCAAAGTCTGCTCGTCTGTAGAGTCAATTTGCCGAGCGAATCGTTTCGGTCAAAAACAGTCCACTTCTCACTTAGTTGGTTCTTTAATTTCACTTTGACTTTGAGGACTATCACAGCGGTCAGCTGCACCCCACAGCACTTAGCACCTATCAGTACAACTACGAGGCAGACACACACACACACACACACACACACACAGCGGACGCACAGACATCTCCGAGCCGCACACAGAAAGTCAAGTATGGATACATAATTAAAGTCTACGCAGGGCAATGCCCCTTTTCAGTTAAGCATGCCCCTCTTCAGTTAAGCAGAACGAGAGTACTTGCCAACCACAATGCAGTGATCACGCTCATAAGGCTCCAGCGTCAGCTGCTCCAGAGGCTTGATACGCTCCTCCCGCAGCTTCTGCACCTCACGAGCAAACACCGTCTCGGCATCGACCGTGGAGTCGATACAGTTGGCCTTGATGGAAATCACCACTCCGCCGCCGTCCTTGAGGAACATGTGTGCGTTCAAGGCAATAATACGGGCCTGGTCGGGCTGGGCAACATCCGCGAAAACACAGTCCACCATGCCAACAAGCATGCGGTATTTTTGGGGGTGACGAGCATCCTCCACAATCGGAATCACATTGGGACGCTTCTTAGCCATGGAAATCAGATCCCGGCCAGGGCGGTGGCTGAACTCAACCGCATACACAACGCCCTCGGGGCCAACCAGATCGGCAACATGCGACACGGAAGTGCCCGAAGCAGCACCCAGGTAAAGCACCTTCTTGCCCGGGCCCATGAAAAGCTCGTCAAGACCGCCGAGAATACCGGCGGCCAACTTGGACCGGAAAGGATTCCACACCCGGTACTCGATCTTGGTGGGGGGCAGGCTGGGGTCCTGGCTGGGCTCGTCGATGCTCACCAGCTTCTCCTTGTACACCGTTTCGCCGGGCACCAGGTTCTTTGTGAGCAGCATATCCTCTTTACCCCGGCCAATAAACACACCGGCATGACGATGCGGCTCCACAATCACCTTGGCACCACCGGCTCCACCGCGAGCACCACCGCGGGCACCGCCACGGCCGCCACGGGCACCGCCACGAGCACCTCCGCGAGCACCTCCTCGGGCACCTCCTCGGGCACCACCAAATCCGCCGCGAGATCCGCCCCGGCCGCCGCCGAAACCGCCCCGGCTGCCTCCACGGCCGCCGCTAAATCCGCCGCGAGCACCGCCGCGGCCACCTCTTCCTCCTGGAGTAAATGCCATTTTTTTTTCTTAGTTTGAAATAAAAGTTCGAAGGATCTTTTTGATGTCTAAGAAAATTTCAATCTACTGACATAAGGGCTGGGCAGGTGCTGGGTTGACGCTGGCCGGTGTCGAGGGATGCTATTGGGTCTAGGGTGATCCGGAAGATTCTTTGAAAGATTTTTAAGGGGGTATAATTGACGTTTTTCATGGTTAAATTGTAGTTACAAACTCAATTCAGGTTTCTTTTTTTTGGACTAGAATCGAGGATCCAATGGAGTTGCCAAAGGTACGGGTTGGTGGTAGGGGTTTGATCAGAACCTAGCCCTTGCGAGGGCGTAATTGTAATCCTGGTCGGGGGCTCCGGGTTGGGTTCTGGTTTGGGTTCTGGTTTGGGCTCGAGTTTCGGCTCTAGTGGGGGTTGGGGTTACGGCTGGGACTCTGAATCTGGGTTTGGGTTATGGCTGGGATTAGGTGGTGGTCACTAGGGCACAAGCCCTACTCCCAGTCACATTCATCACCGAGTACTCAACTCACTGGACAACCCAATATTCACTACCAAATGACTCGGTACAGCAAGACCCCCGTTAACCCGGCGCAGACCGCTTCGTCGCGTGGTTCCTACCTGCGTACCTCGTTCAAGAACACCCAGGCCACTGCTCAGGCCATCAAGGGCTGGGAGTTGAACAAGGCTCTGGCCTACCTCGATGCCGTTAGCCAGAAGCAGCGTGCCATTCCTTTCCGCAAACACAATGGCTCCATCGGCCGCACTGCCCAGGGCAAAGAGTTTGGTGTCACCAAGGCCCGCTGGCCCGTCAAGTCGGTCAAGTTCGTTGTTGAGCTGCTCAAGAACGCCCAGGCCAATGCCGATGCAAAGGGTCTCAACACCGAGAACCTTGTCATTTCGCACATCCAGGTCAACCAGGCCCCCAACTACCGCCGCCGCACTTACCGTGCCCACGGCCGCATCAACGCCTACCTGTCGTCTCCCAGCCACATTGAGATCCAGCTGACCGAGGCCCAGGAGGAGGTTCCCAAGGCCACTGACAAGAAGCCCAACCACCTGTCTTCTCGCCAGCGGGGCCGTCTGCTGGCCCAGAAGCGTCAGTCTGCCTAATTTTATGCCTTAGCTTCTAGCTAGTAAAATATACATGCTTCATTTGCTTTGCTTGTTTACCTCTGTTTTTTTTCTGCTTCTCGCCCTGCCTGGGAAAAGACTCCTAACTGTCGACTGTGTCGCCGCCTCTCTCACTCCACGACAGGCTGCGCACAGTCTGGCCGCACTGCGCACAGACTGGATTAGTGACTGTAGTAGTAACTGGATTAACTGGAACATTAGCTAGTGGAATGGGCAATGAGCAGGAAAAATAAAAGAACCTGCTCCCCCAAAACAACCGAAAATAAAATATACCGGAACTTGGCGTTGACCACCGCATTGCGGAGAATGCCCTGCATCACCCGGTCGTGCGGGGCCATGTTGGAAAACGCCCGCTCGGTTTCCAGACTCTTGAACAGCTGAAAGTCGGATACACTCTCGTCATACACGCCCTTTTTGCTCGACTGCGACTGCATGTACCGCGACCGCTCGTACAGCTCCACATTCTGTTGCTTAAGAGCCGCCAGTTCCTCTTTAAGAGCTTTGGCGACCCCGTTGGCAGTATGCTGTTCCTCCTCGAGCTGGATCACCCGCTCCTTGAACCGGTCCCGCTGCTGAGTGACGATGTTAAGAACCGAGGGGTCAACGCCTACGGCCTCGCCGGCCACCGGTCCCGGCTGGCCAAGCGCGGCAACATGCGAGCTAGCCGAGCCAGCCGAGCCTCCGCGAATAGACGGCGCCCGGCCCGCTGCGATCGACGACGCTGGCGAGATCCGCCGCGGCACCGCCGTCCATCCCGAGATGGTCGAAAAGGTATCGTTGTCGTGCTGCTGCATAGTACTGAGATCGTTCTCGAGCGTCGACACCAGCTGCCGGTTTTTGGCCAGCTGGTCCTCCAGCATGCGAATCGACTGCAACAGCGCCGCGTTCTCGTTGCTGTACTTTTGGTTCTTCACCCGCAGCGACGCCAGATCCTCGTTGAGCTTGGCGTTCTTGACCTCGAGCACCTGCACAAACTCAGACGGCTGGCTTGAGCCGGGCTGGCCCGAGCCGGTGCTCATCTCCTCGTTGCCAAACTCAATGGACCGTAGCAGCTGCAGCTCGGCCTTGATTTGATCGTAGTCCTGCTGTTTGGCCAACGTGGTTTCGGCAGCAGCAAGCTCCTGCTTCATCGCTGCAACCGAGCTCTCAAAGTTGGCGACCGCAGCTGCATGGTCCTTGTCCTTTTGCTTGCTGCGGTCGCGGCTGGCCTCATGACGCGCACTCAGCACCGCATTATCGTTTTCCAGCTGGCTCAAGCGCGACTCGTAGTCGTCCTTGATTTCCTGCGCCTTGGACCCGGACTTGACGCCCTCGATCTCTTTGCGCAGCTCGAGATTGCGGCTCTCCAACTGAGCAACCCGCAGCGTCTGCTTCTCCAGCTCGCGGGCGGTAGTGTTGAGCTCCGCAATCTTCAGGCTCGTTTCGGTAGGGTCGCTGGTGGCCTGCGAGGTCAGGCGGGCCTGCGCAATCTGGTAATTGCCTCGCAGCTCGCCCAGCTCCGACCGCAGCTCCTCCTCTGTCGCCTTCCAAGTGCTTTCCTTCTCATCCCAAATCGCACTGACTTCCTGCTCCTTGGCCTTGACTTTGCTGGCAATCAGCTCCGCCTGCTTCATCTCCACATCCACAAGCTTGGCTTTGACCTTTTCATAGTCGTGGTACTTGCCGAGCTTCTCGGTGAGCTCTGCGTTCTTGCGGCGAAGCGTTGCAAGCTCACTGGTTTGTTTAACAGAGTCAATTGACGCCTCCAACAGTGGCAGAGGGTCTGGAGCGTCGCCCAGAAGCTTGTAAACGTTCATAAAGCATGATTCCGTGTACTTTGAGCGGTTGGTCAAATTGTCGATCTCAGTCTGATAGAGCTTCAGCAACGGCTTGATATAGTCGAGCTTTTCAGACTCTTCCAGCCGCTTAAACTCTTTGGTTTTAACTGAAAGTTGCTTGCGATTGGCAGCACATTCATCCTGATTGTCGCTGATTTTGGAGCCTTGTTCATCGAGGGTTTTCTGAAGAGTGCTGAACCGAATTTCCTGCCAAGTCTTGACGGCTTGCTGGAACGCCTCAGACATTTTTCAGGAGTATATGGAAAGTGCAGAGGGGAGTTTTCACTGGAGTCTCTGTGTTTCTGGACTGGTGTGGAGGGGGGTCCTTGGAAAGGCGTCAGCGATTAACGATGCTTACTCAGGTGGTCGCTTAGTTGCTTAGTCATGGTGTATTTGCTTAGTCGTCTTTGGTGGGCATTTCAAGCTGGAGGTCACGTGTCCACGCAGAAATTTCACTGCGCCCTGACAAATTTCACTTTCGTCTCCTACCAATGAAGTTCATCAAGTCCGAGCAGATTCTCGATATCCCCGAAGGTGTTACCCTTGATATCAAGGCCCGTAACATCGTTGTGACTGGTCCTCGTGGCTCGCTCAAAAAGGACTTGAAGCACATCAACGTTGCGTTCGAGAAGGTCTCCAACAAGCAGGTCAAGTTGATCATCTCGCACGGCAACCGCAAGCAGGTCGCTGCTCTGCGCACCGTCAAGTCGCTGATCCACAACATGATTGTTGGTGTTACCAAGGGTTACAAGTACAAGATGCGTTACGTCTACGCCCATTTCCCCATCAACGTGAACCTCGAGAACAACGGCACTGTGATTGAGATCCGCAACTACCTCGGTGAGAAGCAGGTCCGTGTCATCAACGCCCTCGAGGGTGTTACTGTTGAGATCTCTAAAAACCAGAAGGATGAGCTGACTTTGCTTGGCAACTCGCTGGAGAACGTCTCGCAGACCGCTGCTGATATCCAGCAGAGCTGCAAGGCCCGCAACAAGGATATCCGTAAGTTCTTGGACGGTATCTACGTTTCTGAGAAGGGCACCATTGAGCAGGCTGCTTAAGTGGTTCGCCTTTTCTTGCTCCCCAAAAAAAATGATGTTGTATGTCATATAGTATTTGATTTTTGCCGAAAGGCGCCGATACGAGAGGACTCGTATCACTCCACAGATAGATTTAGAACTAGATAGCCGAGGAACAGTATAGTGTTCCTATATGGCGGCTGTCCGGTTTTATTCTCCCTCTGTAGTTTGATACTTGAGTAGCTATTTATTTTATTCCATTCTCCTCACCCTTACCCCGCTGCATATTGGACCCTCTTTGCAGGACCCGCTCTTCGCCGAACTGCAGGACCCTCTCACTGCCGCACCGCAGGACCCGCAGGGTTTCGTCGGTACTTAACTGCCAGGCAAAGGGATCCCTTTTCCAATGCAACTTCCCGAAGGAGCTCTTCGTATTGTGTGGACGCTGGCCCATTCTGGCCCGGCCGGGCTTCCGAAAGGCTACTTGAAGCATTCCGTCGCGGGGTGCATCGCAGAGCTTGAGGAAAACCAAAGCCACATGACGTTAATCCAGCTCGGGAACCTGTTTTACGGAATCTCACTATTGATCTCCCACGAACTCGATGCAGTCTACTCGCAGAGCGTGCAAACGGCCAAGGCCTTGAATCGGTCGCAGTTTCGCGACGATGGCGACAACTCCATGCCGTCTACCAAGCGACGCAAGAGTATGCTCCGCGACCCCTACTCGGTGGAAGCCCAAGATAATGCAATGAATGCTGTTGATTTCTTTAATTGGCCGCCAACAGAACTCATTCAGATGGCCAAATGGATGGTTCAAACGACATCGCATGAGCAGCGGGAGACTTCAGAGCATCCCGCCTCGATGGGGGACGACGATAACAGCAGCGTCTTTAGTGTCACTGACAATTTGCTTGATACGCTGCGTCCACTTGGGGATGTAGACGAGGTTCCCGAGAACTTGTTTGCCATGATGGACGATATGGTGTCGCCAGACGATGCCCCGGACGAGGCCGAGGACTTTGAGATAGACTTTGATATGCCAGATTGGGAAGAAGATAATGTCGAAAATGCGCCTTCGGCCACGTCGCGACCCTCAACACCAGCAAACGACCCAGACATCCAGAACCTAGCACCGCCTTTGACTACGCCCGAAAACACTCCTCATCGTCGCAAAACGCGGGTCGTGAAGCCGAAAACAGATGTGCGTACCCACTTGACCGATACAGCCATTGAGCGTGCATTCGAAAACTATGAAAGCTGGGCACGAGAGCAGCAACGCAAGCGCAAGAGAAGAATCGACTGGTTTAAGTTTTTCAATGTGAAACGACCCGATAAACCGTCTGATGATCCCACTGCAGCGGCCGAGTCGCAAGAGATGGAGCTGAATCTGCAAGGGCCCCACGAATCCGATCCGTTTAACGGTCCGTCGGAAGATGAAGGAGGTTTACCTGGCGATTTAGATGACGACTTGTTTGGTGATGCGGCTGCGGAACTCGAAGACGATGGCCGATTTCCCGAAAACCTTGACGAGGATTTGTTTGTTGAAGAGGATTGGAGCTCTGGCCCATCGGTGGATCTAGAAGAAAATACGTCTGGATATGACGCTGAGAGAGCCGGGCATAAATCCTTTTACCCTATTCATGGAGACGAAGTTTTTGAGGCCGAAATCATGGAGAGAATTGCCGAGAAGGGGGGTATAGCTCGACTGGATGAGATTGTGCCTGGGGCTGCCCGTGCTCAAGCTTCAGGTTTCCATTCAGTACTTATCCTTGCAGCTAGTGGCAGATTGACGGCCCAGCAAGACCAGAGCTATGGTTCAATTACCTTGAAGGCATCGTTTAGATTCTATTGATACCAAGTCATTTGGCGGGCATGCCTTGCGCAGTGAAACTGGAACGTGATACTATCGAAGAAACATAAATTATTGGTTAGTTAGTGATAATCTTGAGGGCAATGTCAATGGCCTCGGGGCAGGGGGCCACAGAGTCATTGCGAGGCAGAAGCACATGGTTCATAGTGGGGCAGATGACCATGCCCTCACCGGCAGGCAGTTCCATGTAGCCGTCATGAGCTTGGAAGCCGGTGATGGGGTTGAATAGACTGTCATTCACTAGAGTGACGCCATTCTCGTTGACCTTGAGACACTGCAGAGGCTCGGGCTGAAAAATGACTCCGTACTCGGGGAACAGCACACCCTTGAAGTCCTTAGCCTCCGGGTTGAAAGGGTCAGTCGTTCCAAGAGTAGCATCTCCGTAGACCTTGATGGTCTGTTGATGTACCTCACTGCCGGATCTAATAGCCATCAAGCTGAATACCTGGCCTGGAGCAAGTCCATCGGTGTCGGCTCTTTTGGCGAGCCGAGCAAAGATACTGGACGAGCTCCTCTTGGGGATAGTTGCGGCCGTAGCAAGGGTCGCAAGAATGGCGAAAAGAGACAATTGCATTGATACTACCCCACTCAACTTTCACCAAATATATAAAACTCTGTGTTTTAAGTTTTTGAAGACCGCACTATGCAGGTCGATTAGGATGCATGGGCTAGACTTCAATGAACATGTCCATAGTCATGGTCTGCTAAACTGAATCGTTTCAATCAAAATAACTTCTACAATTATAGGAAATCTTTTCAAAATGGGAACGTACTGTTCGTCGCCATGTTCCTCCTCTTCCGAGACACCGTCTGCGGCCGCATGCGAGCCCTTACAGCAGGCCCGATCAGGCAACTGGCAGCAGGCGTAAAAGAAGACGCACAAGGAGACAAAAAAACGAGTAGCAACCAGGCACTCCAAAAATAGACCCAAGCAGGCCTTAAGCAGACTGCACAAGAAGGTCTCTGTCTATGAGAAAGCTTATTCCGAAATGCGAAGAAGATCGCCCGAAAAGTAAGACAGCAAAATAGGCAAATCTACAGGTTTTTACAAGACTGAGTCTGTTAATTTAGTCGTACGAGCGCAGAGTTTCACGTCCGGCCTTGGTGTAAAGCCAGGCGTTGTAGTCAAGAGCCCAGTTCCAGGTGTAGTAGTAGATACCGACGGGCACAAGAACAAAGAGGAACTGCGAGCGAACGCGGCGGAAAGTGTTGAAGACGGCGTTGTGCAGAGTGCCCTTGAAAGGGTTCTGAGAGTTCGGAGACAGACCGTAACGAACGGTGTACTTTTGGTTAGGACCCCATTGACCAGGACCGTGACCAGCCATGATTGAATTTGTTATGTCAGGAAAGGTTTGCGCGCTATTGGCTCGGTGGCTGAGGGTTGGGGTGGATGAGTGGGCAGGGGCGCAAAGTAGAGAGGGTTAGGGGTCAGGAGAATTGGACTGGTCAACGCTGGCTCGGTGGCTCGGCGCCCGAAAACTAGGCGAAAAGAGGCTACAAGTTTGGCACTAGAAGCTATAATTTGAGACTAGAAGATATCTAAACACCATAAGTTGCATGCAGCTGAACCGCCTGGTCGGCGCCCAGTTTCGCTACCAGCTCGTTGAAGTTGCTGAGATACGACTTGTAGCCGGTGAGAACCTTGGCCACCAGTTGCTTGAGCGGCGGACTAGGGTCCATGTAGGCGGCAAATGCGCGGAACAGGG
This sequence comes from Wickerhamiella sergipiensis, assembly GCA_030563925.1. Taxonomy (NCBI): domain Eukaryota; kingdom Fungi; phylum Ascomycota; class Dipodascomycetes; order Dipodascales; family Trichomonascaceae; genus Wickerhamiella; species Wickerhamiella sergipiensis. The sequence goes on from JAJMKN010000003.1 coordinate 510,039, forward strand.
CCACCAGCACGCGCTCATCGTTGAGCGCACTGGGGTTGGCGCCGATGATCATGCACATACCTTGGAACGCGGTGTCTTTTTCGTTTGTCTCGTCCACTTCGGCAATCACCTGCAACCACTTTGCAATGAACGCCCGCAAATGGGGCGCGATCTCCGCGCTCAGAGACAGACCAAGCCGGCCAATGGTGATGGCCGCATTCTCCAGCACGGTGTAGAACGCGTCGCCCATGAGCACCACGCCGAGCTGCTGGAACAACTGCTGGAAGTAAGGCCGCAAGTCGTCACCGGTGATGCGCATTGCTAGCTCGCCGGTGGCCCACAACGCGTTGTTGGTCACGGGGTCCGTATAGGGGCTCTGGGCCAGCGTGATGTGTGAGATGAGATCGGGGATGAGTTGGGGCAGCACCGCCCGCAACTGGTTAGGGCAGAAAATGGCCATGTCGCCAATCAGCGCAAACGCGGACTGGCGCACCTCCATCATTTCGCACTGGGTGGACGCAAACACCAGCTCCATAAATGACGGGTCCTGGCACGACGCCAGCAGCGGCTCGAGCTCGTCCTGCAGGCCCTGAACCAGGCCGTCGAGCAGGTCCAGCGCACAGACCACAAATTCAAACTCGGGCTCCTCGGCACTGGTAGGGTCCAGCTTATAGCGCTCGGCCAGCACAAACGTCGAGCGGATGATCATAATACAGCGGTGGAAAACCGTCTCCGTGTAGGGAGCAAATGCCGGGCCGGCGCTGGCGGCAATCACCGCCAAACACTCGAGCAGAGGCAGCAGCTCGCGGTCGCTGTCGGCAAACAGTTCCCAGCGCTTGATGATGGGGTCCATGAGAACAGTGAGGTTGCCCGGCTCGGCCACGGCCGGCGCCACCGCCTGAACCACCGATTGGATGCTTTCAAACAGCGCCAGCATGTTGCGGGCCTGGTATTTCGCAAAGCACTGCTGGAAATGGAAAAACAGCGTTTGCGCATACGGCATCAGCCCGTAACCAGCGAGCTCGGCCACCACCGAAAGGGCACCGCAGCCGGCCTCTTGGACTTTTTTATTCTTGTCTAGCATGCAGGCCAACAGGCCCTGCAGGACTTCGGCAAACGCGACGTCGCTCTCGACCACGGGCTCGCCGTAGCGGCCCAGCGCCCAGCACGACATCTCGCGCACGGCGGCGTTTTCATCCTTGAGCAGCTTGACCAGAAACGGCACAAGCTCGGGCACAAAGTCCACGTTTTGCGACGCGAGACAGCCCTGGGCAATGGCGCCAAACGCCAGCACCGCCGACTCGCGCACGGGCCAGTCCGAGGAGTTGACGCGCTCCAGCAAATGGGGCAAGATGATCTGCAGAACCTGCGACGGGTATTTCCCGGCAAACACGTCCAGCGATGCGGCCGAGCATTTGCGCAGATTCCAGTTTTCCAGCGACCCCTCCAAATCCTCTTCATCGTCGTCATCGTCGTCGTCGCCGCCCGCGCCGCCACTACCGGCGTTCTTGGATTTGGCCGCATGAGCATCTTTGCTGCGGGCATGTACGGGCCGGATATCCTCAGCACGGTCCTGGACGTTTTGGTCGTCGTCATCCAGACTATCGAGCACAAACATGTCGGCGTCGGAATAGACCATGGTGGTGAGAATTACGGGGATGATGCGAGGAAGCAGCGGGATGATACTTGCCGGCTCGATATAGCTTTCTGCAAGGGCAAGAATGAATTCTGCACCTTCGAGAGCCACGGCCTCGTTTTCATCCTTGACGCAGTGCAAGCAGTAGTCCACGACGCCGTCGAGATGGGGCATGACCTTGTCTGCTCTGAACTCGAGCAGGTTTTTGAAGGCAATGGCGATGTTTTTGCGGGTGTCTGAGTTGGGGTCGTTTGCCAGCGTAAACACCGCCTGTAGAAACTCGTCCATATGGGCGAGAAATGCCTGGCTTTGCAAGGGGATAAACTGGGTCAAACAAAACACCGCATCGGCCCGCATGCGCGGCGAGTTGCTGCGACAAAACTCGATGAATTTCGGAATCAGCACATTCGACGGCCGGTCGCCATGGCCGGTATAATCGGTGTCCAAGTCGCTAGCACTGTCTTCACAGACCTTGGCCAGCGCACTCATGGCACCTTCCTGAGCGTTCTGGTCGGGGCTTTCTACCAGCTGGACCAGTAGGCCAAGTAACTCGGGCCAGCCAGACACTTTAACCAGTGCCAGCAAAGTAGTTACCACAATCGACGACACATTGCGAATCATATGATTGGGGTCGACCAGGCCTTTGACGCTTTCCTGCTTGATGAAATCCAGAGACTCTGGGCCGCTGCGACGCAGATTGTTCTTGAGAACCAGCCCCGCCGCGGCTCTAACCTCGGTTTGGACCCCGTCGATAGGGGTGACCAATAAATAAGCCAAATAGTTGTTAAAGTCAGGGTGGCTTTGCGCCTCTTCCATGGCCTGCTTGGCTTGCTGCCGGTCGCTGCGAGTGCCAGACGTGGACTGGGCCAAGATCTGGGCCAGCTGGGCTAGCGTCCCTTGTTGTGGGGTCCACACAGCCATGGTACTAGAATGGAGTATTATTACGGCTGGTCAGGGATGGCCGGGACTAAGAAAATTGGTAGGGCTAGGGTCTCGCCGGGCCCCTCTCACGAGTCATGCCCCTCATACGAGTCATGCTAACGGTGGTGTTTCCCGGTGAGGTTTTTGGTGAGGTTCTTGGTGGAGTTTTGTAGTTTTGTTTTATTTGTTTTATTTTTTTTATTTGCTATTTTGTCATTTGGGGTTTTGGAGCTGAAATTCTACGTTGATATCCAAGCAAGACTCGGAAAATAGACTGAGCGACTGAGTGACTGAGTTTCAGCCAGGCTCACAAGCCAGATTGAGACTGAGCGAGCGACCGAGACTGAAAAGCTAGATAGTATCCAGCATACAAAGCAGATTATAAGAATGCATTAAATAGAATTAGCAAAGAAGGCATTTATGCCTCATTTTTGATACTCCACGTCGCCCATGGAAGCAATTGCGAGCTAACCATTTTGGAAGGCTCGCTCTTTGGCTCGGGCTCAGGCTCCATCAACGATATCCTGCGGAACGTCAATCCATCAGAAAGCGTCTTCTCAAACACATTAGGATTCGAATCAGACGCTTGAGTAGGCGACTCACATCCATCAGAGTAGTCGGTGCTATCGTCCGAAGTCTCGTCACTGACCAGATCCGGAGCAGACGCCTCATCAAACGAGCCCCGAGAATCATGGAATTCCTCTTCATGATTGTCTGGGCGAGAGTATTTTTCAGATAGAGTGATGGCAGAGACCCCGCCCAGCTGGCCGAGATCGGTGACGTCCTCGTCGTACTCTACAATCAGCGATTCGTGGAAACGAACCTTTTTGATGCTGGACCGGCGGTTGGGCTTGCGGTCGCACCCACCAACAGTAAGATTAAGGTCCCGGTTCTCGCGGGCCAGCCGCTCGTTGGGCAACTCAATATATTCGGCAGGAATGTAGCCCACGCTTTCGGTACGAAGCACCCGCACAAGCCACCAATACCAGTGAGTATCGCTCACCAGCACAAGCGTCTCACCCAAATGGGCAGTTACTTGGCCGGCAATGCTCGCGGTGAAGGGCCGAAGGGCATAGGCAATAGGTTCTTGGTTTTGCTCGACAGTCTCCATGATTGCTGGACAATAGGATCAAATTAGAGCAATAAGGTTAACAACGAGTAAGGAAGGGGGACAGGATCTACTAGGATGGGCAAGTAGATGGTTATAAAGGAAGATCGATGTGGTTGCTAAAAAGCAAAGTAGCCTGACAGATGCCCACTGTCAATTTTCATGTTGCTGCGACGCAGCTTGCGCACCTGCATAAGCATGCAGGCAACAGACGGGGTAAGGTCTGGGAAAGGCCCAACGCACACGCAGAATATGAGCTAAAGCCCGCGGCAATTACCATTAAAAGCTCAGGTCCCTGCTTGGCGCTGATAATTAAGGTGCGGAGTAGAGAAAATATTATTTTTTGGCAGACTCTACGGCATCGCAGCCCACCTGCCAGCTGTCAACGCAATGGGTTATGGACCCCACTAGATTGGGCTGCCCTAAGCCTAAGGAAGAGAATTCCCGCAACCATCAACACAACATGGGCAATAGCGGCTTTAAACGGCATACCTCCAATTCCAGAACAGTCTTTTTTTTGAGGGATGCGGATAAAATAGTTAGACGAGATAGTTAAGGTGTATTCAGCTGTTAAGTACTTTAGACGCCTAAATAAGTGCATCGTAATGGTGCCGCAAATCTGCCCATAAAATAATTATGGGCGGGCAACCCATCAACAGAATTACCCTACGCATGTATGCAGCGAACCGCAATCTGTTCCGTGGCTGCAGCTCCTGGGTTGGGAAGGTGTAAGCTGATGACGCTGACGGCGCTGAGTCGCTGAGTCAGGTCCCTGTCAGGGGTCATGACAGGAATGCCAAAGCGGTCAGCCAGATTAGTCACACAATTCAGATTAGTCATCTCAAGATAGTCCCGCCATCCCGTCCAGCCAGGCTGAGCCGCACGTGACCCAAAAGTGCGGAGAAAGCCTACGATGGGTAAGGGCTTCTTAGCTAAACTGGGAAACGTGCTTTTATATAGAGGCGAAAAAATATCAATACTGGTTCTTGGCTGGTTTTTTCCCTCTTCACTACAACTTTTTTTTGGGAAACCTCTTCCAAACAGAATCAAGGGATTAGCTCCCCCCACACTTTAGAAGAAGTACTGGTCCTTCCTAAGCAGAAACAAATAACTACCTTCTTCCCTCTACAGTCATGGCCTCCTCTTCGGAAGGCGATGTGGGGTTTGAACTTGTTCCTGAACTGAGCCTTGATCGAAAGTTCCTTGAAAAGAAAAATGAAAGAGAAGGTATTCCGTTTCCTCGACGGATTGGCTCTGCCACTTCGAATTTCTCCAGCGCCAGCTCTTCGATCTCCCGCAGAGAGTCTCGCAGCGTTTCGGGCCCGGCGTCGCCTGCCGCCAGTTTTCTGAGCCGCGTCAATTCGCAGCTATCTGCCAGCGCCGCCGGTTCGCCGATTGATGCGACCAGCAAGGAAACCACGGTAGGCATTTATCGGCTGGGCCGGGTGCTTGGAGTGGGCGGGTTTTCGCTGGTGCGCGAGGCGGTTGCGCCGGGCAATAAAGTGTTTGCGGTGAAGATCATCAACAAGCAAAATGTTAGCATGAACGATGTGAAGCACGAGTGCGACATTTGGACGCAATTGGACCACCCGCATATTCTGCAGTTGCTGGAGCAACAAGAAACCACCCATTCGATGTATCTGTTCACCGAAAGCATGAGCATGGGCTCGCTTTACGATCTGCTGAAGCGCACGCGCGTGCGAGGCCAGAAACCGCTCAAACGGTTTGTGGAGCACATGAAGGAGCTGGGCGAGGCGCTGGATTACCTGCATAATCGTATGCAAGTGATCCACCGTGACGTCAAGCTGGAAAACTGCCTGTTGCACGCCACGCGCGGGGTAGTGCTGTGTGATTTCGGGCTCAGCGAATATGTTAGCGACGTGCACCCGCACGAGCCTGAGAAGCTGATCGGCCCGGCGCCCACCAGCACGAACTTATATGCGCAATCGATGTCGCGGCGCAGTTCGGTCAGCGGGCGGCCGTCGCAGTCGCAGCAGGCCACGCGGCAGGGCGGGTCGCTGCCGTACGCTGCGCCCGAGCTGTTGACCGAGGCCGGCGATGGCGAGGAGCCCATTTCCACGGCGCTGGACGTGTGGGCGTTTGGGGTTGCCTTTTATACGCTGGTGACGGGCAAGCCGCCGTGGTCACATCCGTTCCCGCCGCGGCTGCGCACGCTGATTCTCAGCAGCGACTACGACATGGACCCGGTACCCGAGTGGGCGCGGGCGGTGGTCAAGGCGTGTTTGGTCAAGGACCGCGAGCAGCGGGCGTCCATCAAGCAGGTGCTGGAGCTGATAGGCGAGTGTCTTCCGGAGATCCCCGAAACTGAGGCGGATGCGGTTGCGTTCAACTTTGGCAACTCGGGGCGAGGTTCGATGGCGGACGTGACGATCGACACCGTTTCGCAGGGGGTGCCTGTGAAGTTCACGTTGAGCGACGCGGGAGAGCTTTTAGCGGCCAAGCGGCGGTCGCGACGGCTGAGCTAGCTGTTGCGGCGGCTGCGGCGTCGGAGATAATATTTATATGCTACAAGTAGCTTGCACTTTGGGGTTTGCCCTTTAAAGTCTCATTCTCATCAGACTAACTACTAAACACTGGACAACCACTACAGACCACTCAACAGCCACTACACAACCACTAAAGATCAGTACAGAACCACCAAACTGTGAATCTAACCAGTGAAACAGTGGAACTAGTGAACCCATGGAACCAAACCAGCGTGTCTGTATGGATAGTCCAAGACTAAATCTAGCTGAAACCACTAATCTAGTCAATAGTAGACGCTAAACTACTGAGCCTTGGGCTTGGGGTCCTTGGCAGCAGCAGCAGCAGCAGCAGCACGCTTCTTCTTGACAAGAACATTGTTGTAGGTGCTGAGGAAGAACGCAAACAGCGAAAAGAACGGCGTCCAAGCCGCCTTGGGAATGTAGCGCTGGGCAATTGCCAGCAGAATGGGCGAAGTGACCCAGCTGGCCTTCATGACGCCCAAAAACGACTGCTTCCACGCCGCCACAAGCTGCTCGCGGGTGCGAGCACCGGCAATCACCGCCATGGACAGAATAAAGGCGGTGTTTTGGATGGGCGAGCAGATGAGATTGGCGGCCAGAATCTGCAGCAGTTTGGCGGCGGTTCCCTGGCGGCCAGCAAATGCTCGCTGCAAAGCGTCGGTGAGATAATGAGCCAGCGGACCCGAGATGAAGAATCCGTAAAGGGCCATCTTGTACACCCGCGGCGACAGATAGGAGCCTGTTTGGGGGTCCTTATCGCCGGCGATCACCGAAGCGACGATCTCGGAGATGAAATTGAGCACGCCCGAAGTGTACGCCTTTGTGCGGACGGGATGTTGGTAAAGGGCAACAAAGTAGTTTTGCAAAAGCACATTGGGATCCAATTTCGAGAGGCTCATGGTAGGACGCTAACTTTCAAGCGGGGCATCTGCGGGGGTTGTAAGCAGCCCTACCCTTAATCTGGGGTGCTAGTTGACTAGGCGAGACTAACAAGTACAATTCACTATAACTGAATAGACCACAAGTACAATTGACTAGACCACAATTGACTACAAGACACAAACTACAATTGACAGGTAACAAGTGACTCCAAGAGACTAGTCTATAAACTAACTACAGACTAACCGGCATCTCGGCAACCCTCACGCCAAGCCATGTCAGCTGCATAGGCGATCCCCAACAAGCGTCGCCCGAAAAATCGGACATCTCGAAACTTGGCGACATTTTTTTTCACGGCAGTCGACAAAAAGTCTTGACTTGGTCTCTGCCCCGCCCTTGAGGGGACGGCCGTCCGGGCGGCTGGCGATCTCACGTCATCATGGCCGACGAGATGGATGCCAAGGACGCGTCTGCGAGCCACCCGCGCGACGTCTTTGCCGAGTCGTCCAACGACGATATGCAGTTTGATGCGATGTTTGGCAACGACGCGTTTGGCCTCGACATGGATGTGGGGCCTGGCCCGGGCTTTGGCGGGCCCGAGTCGAGGGGACCCGACAACCTGTCCAACATCCGTGGTGAGGGGTCGCACCTGCCGGACCATCTCAATGGACAATTTCTTGGTCTTGGAGCTGCTAGTGGATCTGCGCCTGGTCCGACCTCTGGAGCTGGCCCCGGAGCTGGTCCTGGAGCTGGTCCTGGAGGTCCTGGAGCTGGCCCTTCTGTACCTCCTTCTGGAGCTGCCCCTGGAGGCTCTTCAGGCCCGGGAGCTGCCCCGACTTCTCACCCGGCCCCTGCTGGCTCTGCTGGCTCTGCTGGCCCGGGAGGACCAGGCGGCCCGCTTCAGCCGCACCTTCAGCCGCACCTCCAGCAGCAGCCGCACCTCCAGCCACATCCACAGCCGCCGCAGCCGCCGCAGCCGCAACCAAATATCCAATCTGAGCCTAGCGGTCCCGCCGGTCCTAGCGATGCCGTGAAAGCAGAGCCGACATCACAAGACACCGAAGACAGAATGGAGGAGGATCCTACAGAGACCAGAGAGCCCAAGGAGCTTGAAGAGCCCAAAGAGCTTGGAGAGGAGTCTAAGGAGCTTAGAGACGTGGCCCAAGAGCCGAAAGCGCCGAGTGAGGAGCAGAGAAAAGCAGAAGCAGAACCGAGCGAAACCGAATCACGCCCAACAACCCGCGCATCCAACGAGCCGATGGAGATCGAAAAGATCGCCGACACGTCGGTGCTGGTGGGAGAAGGCCGCCCCCGCAGCTCTGAGACGGCCGCGTCGCGCGCAGGCGCACCGCCCGGCGTCGAAGCAGTGCCTCAGACCCACAAGGTGGTGATCCCGTCGTATGCGTCGTGGTTCTCCATGACCAAGATCTCCGAGATCGAGCGCGAGTCGCTACCCGAGTTCTTCAACGATCTCAACCGCTCCAAAACCCCGCAGGTGTACGTCAAGTACCGCAACTTCATTGTCAATGCGTCGCGACTCAACCCCACCGAGTACTTGACGGTGACGGCGTGCCGACGCAACTTGGTGGGCGACGCCTGTGCGATCATGCGCTTGCACCAATTTCTGGAAAGGTGGGGGCTCATCAACTACCAGGTCGACGCCGAGGCGCGCCCGGCCTCGGTCTCTCCGCCGTTCACGGGACACTGGGAAGTCAAGTACGATACGCCGCGAGGTATGTTTCCGTTCCAGCTTTATCGAGGTATGGACGATCCTAATCTACAGCCGGGCGCGCGCTTGAGCGCTGACAAGCTGCCTTCTGATCTGCCCAGTGCTGGGGCGGGCCCTCGACGCCCTGGAAGTGCTCAAGGGGCCGGAAGCCGCTCTGAGGATGGAAGCCGCCCTGCGGATGGCAGCCGCCCTGACGATGGAAGCCGCCCTGTAAGTTCTCACGGGGATGGAGCAAGCAAGTCTGAAGCCAGTCAGCCTGACGACTGGACGAAGGAAGAGGTGCTTGCCCTGCTAGAAGCAGTGGAGAAACACCCTCACGACTGGGACGCCGTGGCAAAGGCGGTGGCCCGCGACCGCGCATCGGTGGTGCTCAAGTTCGTGCAGCTCAACACCGAGGATCGGTTCACTGAGGAGCTGGGCCCGCTCAAGTACAACTCACACCATATTCCGTTTTCGCAAGCCGAGAATCCCGTGCTGAGCGTGCTGGCGTTTCTTACTGGTCTTTGCGATCCCGAGGCCGTCAAGGCGGGCGTGGAAAAGATCAAGCAAGTGCATGAGAAAAAACAGACCGAGCGCAATGGTGGACAGAGCAACGGCGGGCCGGAGGAGAGTCAAGGAGACAGTCGGAGCCCGCAGGCGGATCCCGTGGATACTGCGCTGGCGCTGGTGGGCGGGCGAGCACACATTTTCTCGAATCTGGCAGAAAAGGAAATGTACTCAAAGTACATTGAGCTGCTGGACCGGCAGATGAACGTGATCAAGGCCAAGCTCACCAAGTTCGAGACCATGGAGCAAGCGCTGGACACCGAGCGCCGTGAGCTGGACCGCGAGCGCGAGCTGCTGTTTGTGGACCGATTAACGCACCGGCGGGCGCTGGATAGCGCGGAGCAGCTGCTACAGGACGCAGCGGAAGCAGCGCAGAACGGCGACAAGGAGCGGGTGCAGCAGCTGGTCGCGCAAGCTCGAAAGACGGCGGGCGTGCGGGGCGGCCAGACGCTGGCGCAGGACGCGCGGCCCGAAGTGAAGCGGTATAGCGAGAGCGACAAGCGTACGTTCAAGGCGTGGACTCTGTAGACTTTTGAGACTTTCGAGGCCGTTGAGGCTTTGTTAAGGCTAGATTAATGAGATTATTGAGAGTAGATTGAGAGTAGATTGACTTGAGGCTACTATCCAGACTGCTTGAGACTGGTCGGACTACTGTAGACTAGTTGAAACTGTTCAGACTACTGTTCATACTAGTTACTGTTCAGACTAGACCAGAGTACTGTTGGTACTGGACTGACTGTTCAGACTAGGCTAGAGGTGAAAGAAGAAGCAGACTAAAGCTACATCTAGACAAGATTTTTTCGCGAGCCCTTGAAAAACAACTGCACCACAGTAACGTTCAAAAACGCCATCACAACAACCAACAACAGCTCCACAGTGCTGAACCACCACACCCGGTCGTGGGTGCTGGCAACAGTGCTTTGATTGCGGGCATTCCGGGCCTTGTAGTATTGCAGCGAGCGGGCCAGCTCGGCGGTGCGGACCTCCATGGAGTTGATGTAACGCTCGATGCTGGAAGTGTCTGCGTCTTTGGGGGTCTCGGGCAGCGATGCCCGCAACGCGCTGGTATCGATATCAAACTCAAACTCGACCTTTTTGTCGGCAAACGTCGACATCTCGTTGTAGAAGCACAGCTCGTACTCGCCCAGCGTCTGCGCCGTGAACACAAACTCGTCGCCGGTGGACTTTGTGACCTGCTCAATCACCGACTTGTCGGGCCGCTTGATGGTCGCGTCGATGTCAAACGAACCGCCGGCCATCACCACAAACGACAGCGCCACCTTGGAGTTCAGCTCGTTGGCCTGCGCATAAAAACACATCCGGTCGTTGGCCGGGATCACCACCGTGAGCGGCACGGCGGCCACCAAGCCTAGTAAAACCGCGAAAATAGCCAGCATGGATGTCCACGTAAGGAGCAGGGGGGTTATACGGGGTAGGGCGGGGGTTGCCCTGTCGTTTGGTCATTTCACTTAATTCACTTTAGCCAGGTTGGTCATTTGGTTTGTTTCAGTTGGGTTGGTTCACTTTAATTTTTTCGAGTTTCACTTTTTTTTGAGTGGCCGCTGCTTCCTTGGCTTCAGCTCTACTACCTCGATATACTTCGTTTACGTAGCTGCCTCACTTAGCTTCACTTTGCTTCACAGCCTCACTAAGCTTCACTTAAATAAAGCGATCCAGCTCAGTACGTTTAACCAGTTTCAGCCAGATTCCAGCTTTGGAGCCAACCAACCTCGGAGGCCCACTTCGCAGGCCAACTTCGAAGGCCAACTTCGAAGGCCAACTTTGAAGGCCTTAGCGAAGGAAGCTAGTGTGTATACATGAGCATCGACGCGTTGACGCGTCTAGCCACCAAACTACTCCTAGACAAGGTAATAGCTTCCCAGAGATTCCTGGTCGTTTTTTTAATTTACTGTCTGCACAATTCCAGCCTCAGTTCTGTCTCAGTCGCCTCGGTTCCATAGCTTAATGCTGCTGCCTGTTCACAGATTCATGCAGCTTCCGTGCCCTGCCTTACAGTTCCGTACCCTGCTGCACAGCAGCTAGGTCTAATTCAAGATTTCAACGAGTTCTTGATATTGAGGGCTCTGAGTCTGCACGCTCGGCCTAATCCAAGATTTCAACGAATTTTTGATATCGAGCGCCCTGGATCAAACCCAAGATTTCAACGAATTCTTGATATTTAGCACTCTCGGCCAAACCCAAGATTTCAACGAATTCTTGGTATTGAGCACCTCGTCCAAATCCAAGATTTCAATGAATTCTTGATATTGAGCGCCCCGGCCAAGATTAACAGCGTATTGTTGCATTTGAGCGCGTTGTGTCAATGCTAAGATAGGAACGAATCTGCGTTCCCATCCTACGTTCCCAACCTGCGTTCCCATCCCGCGTTCCAAGATCAATTAGTCGATTTAACAACCAAACTAACAAAACAATGACTTCCTGAATCTCTATGTTCCCATCCTGCGTTCCCAACCTGCGTTCCCATCCTGCGTTCGCATCCCGCGTTCCAAGATCAATTAGTCGATTTAACAACCAAACTAACAAAACAATGACTTCCTGAATCTCTATGTTCCCATCCTGCGTTCCCATCCTGCGTTCCCATCCTGCGTTCCCATCCTGCGTTCCCAGCCTGCGTTCCCAAGCTGCGTTCCCGACCTGCGTTCCCAACCTGCGTTCCCGACCTGCGTTCCCGACCTGCGTTCCCAAGCTGTGTTCCCACTCTGCGTTCCAGGATCAATTGGTCGATTAAAGACTAAACTAACAAAATAACAAACTCCTTAATTTCTGTGTCCCCGACCTGCGTTCCCAACCTGCGTTCCCATCCTGCGTTCCCATCCTGCGTTCCCATCCTGCGTTCCCGACCTGCGTTCCCGACCTGCGTTCCCGACCTGCGTTCCCAAGCTGTGTTCCCACTCTGCGTTCCAGGATCAATTGGTCGATTAAAGACCAAACTGACAAAATAACAAACTCCTTAATTTCTATGTCCCCGACCTGCGTTCCTGACCTGCGTTCCCATCCTGCGTTCCCAACCTGCGTTCCCGACCTGCGTTCCTGACCTGCGTTCCCATCCTGCGTTCCCGACCTGCGTTCCCATCCTGCGTTCCCAACCTGCGTTCGCATCCCGCGTTCCAAGATCAATTGGTCGATTAAAGACCAAACTAACAAAATAATAAACTCCTTAAGTTCTATGTTCCCGGCCTGCGTTCCCAGCCTGCGTTCCCAACCTGCGTTCCCATCCTGCGTTCCCATCCTGCGTTCCGTGCCTGCGTTCCCATCCTGCGTTCCCAACCTGCGTTCCCAACCTGCGTTCCCGACCTGCGTTCCAGGATCAATTGGTCGATTAAAGACTAAACTAACAAAATAACAAACTCCTTAATTTCTGTGTCCCCGACCTGCGTTCCCATCCTGCGTTCCCATCCTGCGTTCCCATCCTGCGTTCCCATCCTGCGTTCCCATCCTGCGTTCCCATCCTGCGTTCCCATCCTGCGTTCCCAACCTGCGTTCCCAACCTGCGTTCCCATCCTGCGTTGGGAATAAGAAGTTAATAAATATGCATTTATGTTAGATAGCGGCCCCTAAATAGGCATCTAGATAGGCGGAAACGGTCCCCAACAGATAGCGGCCTTAGATGGACGTCTAGATGGGCGGAAGCGGTCCTCGACAGATAGGACATTCCATGCGCGACTGCATCCACTTTTCAAGGCACTCGCTGTGAAAAACGTGTCGGCATGGTGTCACCATGTACTTGCGTCGCTCCAGCAAGGCAGCCGGCGGCGGCTGCTCACCATCCACTACGATCAGATCTACCGGCATCATGCAAATCGCACAATCCACTTGCTTGTGCGTGCATGCCGGCAGCTGCAGTTCCGGGTCGGCTGTGGGCGGCGCCTCGGTAGGCAATCCTTGCTCCACGTCGGTGGTGATAATAGGATGATAGTCGTATAGCGGCGTGATCATTGAGCCCGGAATGAAGAACCGCGGCCCAAGCGTGTACTGAGCCAGCAAAACAAGCACCTGCAGCCACTGCCATCCCAGTAGGAACCAGCCTAGTGTGGGGGCGTAGTGGTGGTAGCCGACGTTCTGCCTATAGAAACAGAAATAGAGGGCCGGCACCAGCCGCAAAGTGGAAACGCCTACAATGTAGATCGGCAGTAGCGGCTTGAGGTGGCCACGGCGGGCGCTTCGGTAGATCTGCGGCACCCAGTAAGAGTAGATGATCACCACCACGGTTGTTTCGTACGTGCTGCGGACCTGATCGTTCCAGCGCAGAACCCACAGGGTGAAAAACACAAAGCACAGCAGCCCCGTGTAGTACATGGTGAAGATCCGACGCTCGATCTCGCGCTCGGGCGGAACCTCGGCAATGGTGGTCGTGGGCAGGTTCTGCACGCGCTGCTCGGCCGCCGCCTCGTTGAGCTGCGCATAGTAGATGGAAATCATGTACCGCAGCTCGCAGATGGTGATGAGGGCAAACGAACACAGCGCCACGCCCACGCGGGCCAAGAACAGCCGCGGCTCCGACGTCACTGTCAGCGCAACAATACAAATGCTGCCGTCGACCAACGCCATCAACGCAACGGTCCAGAAACTCACCCGCGAGACCGTCGATGGCGTGCTGGTGGCTTTCATCTGCATGCTCAGCAGCACGGCTATCGCCAGCAGAGACACCATGATGCCCGTGAACACGCGGCGTACGCGGCCCTGATAGAACTCGAGCCGTTCGCCAAACGTCTTGACGTGCAGACTCAGTCCGCAGTCGGGCGAGTACACCACCGACTCGATGCGAATGGGCGGTAACCGCGGCAACGGGCGGCCCAAGGGATGCTTGATTTCCTTTTCAATCGCATCCATCTCGGCCTGAGTTAGCCCAGCCGACCGCACGTGGCCCACCAGCACCAGCTCGCATGTGCCCGCGCGCCGAGCGGCCGCTTCTAGCCGCTCGTAGTCGGCATCGTCCTCAATGGACTCTGCGCTTTGCGCCGCAATGTACTCGGCCACTTGCTTGGCGTGCTCGGCACCCACTTGAGTCGGCAGAATCCAGGGAATGGCCAGCGGGCCCGCAAACTTGAGAGATCGCGTGCTCATGACAATATGGCCGCTGTCTAGATAGACGCCCTGGAGGTCAAAAGTGTTTGCATTGTCCAGCACCAGCTCGCCGGCCATCAATCCCGGTTCAATGCCGCTCTCGCGCAGCATGAGACCAACTTTGCCGCGGCTTTCAAGACTGGTGGTGCGGTTGCGCACTTTGAGGTCCCTAAATACCGACGGCAGCGGCATCTTTTGCGGCGCAAGCTCGCCGGTCCGCCGGTAGCGGCCGTGCAGCACCGACGAGAGATTGCCGTAAAAGACTGACTGATTGCGAGGCTCTGCGTTCCAAAGATGCTGGATTTGCTCGCTGAGTTCGGGGGGTGGCACTGCCTGCAATGCGTTTGTCAAATTGATGTGTTTCAGCGACTGCGTCACCGACGCATTGCGCACGACCTCGGCTTCATATTGTTTCAACTGCACGTATTCGCGCAGCTGCAATTCCTCTCTCTCATCCAATATCCTCGGGCCATTGCCGGGGAGGAGTAAAAAGAGGCACAAAAGGAGCAGAAACAGCGATCCTCTGTCCATGACAAAGCGTTTGAGGTGCTAAGTTCTATAACTGCTGCTTCACGCACGACACTAATTTTAGAAACACATTACAACTCAACAACAATGTAGTAGCAGCTTCATCAACAGTGCAGTAGTGCATCTGTACTCAACTTTCTCTATGCCCGTCTCGATGCCATTTCTATGTTTTTGCTCTGATTCTGATCTGATTCTCTCGTAAGGGTGCTATTTTACTTTTATTTTCGAAATATATGGACAAATAAGCAAAAAAAAAAAAGTGAGAAAAGAAAAAAAGAAAAAGAAAAAGAAAACAAAGCCATGACCTAATCCCATGCACGGTGAGCTAATGCTTATCAGTAGATACGGCACTATACATCACACAGCTCTTCCCACGGCACCATGCTTTTGCAAATTATCGACGATGTTCGGCAAGGAAACTTCGCGAAACTCATCTTTGCTGCCGCAGCTTACTACTTGTGTCGCTATCTCATTAAACGCTGGGCTTCCCAGGAACCCCGCGGCGACGTCCGCTTGGTGCCTCGAGGCCGCATGCCGCTGCAACCCGAGGCCGACCTCAACTACAAGGAGATTGAGCCCGAGCAATATCGGCCTTTTAAACCCGAGTATCATATGACCATGGGTTTAATGAAAACTACTTTCCAGGATTGGCTGCGGCTGGATAAAAACTACCCGGCGCATGTCGCCTATCGAGCCAACATTGTCAAGAACCATTACGACGATGTTTGTCTTGTTAATGAGGACAAAAACGACAAAACCACTGCAGGTGCTGTTATCGAGCTCTACGACTTGGTAGTGGGGTACTTGGTAACCAAGTATCCTCAATATTTCGTCAAAAAGGGAAAGACCGTCTACAATCTCATCACCGAGACAGAGTTCCCTGCTGCTGCTCCCAACTCCAAGAAGAGTGCCAAGGAGTTGCTGGCAATTCTCAGCTCGCAGGTTGAGGAGGACTTTTTGCTGCTGAACCTCGACGAAAAAACAGATGAGTATGTGCTGCGGGCGGCGACGTTCATTGCCCCGAGCGGCTTTAAGCCTGCCGACAAAATCAACAAGCAGTTGACCGACATCCATGGTCCGGTGCCCATGTACGAAGAGAAGCTCAAGACTTCGATGAATAGGTACTTCAAAAAGGTCGAGCTCGGCCAATTGATCCAGCGACTGACCTGGACCGTCCAAAACACCGCAGAGACTTACACCCCGAGCGGGACCCATGCGTCTAGCAATGAGAAGGTCAAGCCGCTGAAAAAGAAGGACCTGGACTTTGAGAAAACCTTGAATCTCCGCGTCGAGCGCCAGATGCTTTCCCGGCTTGCCCATTCCCGCTATTTGCTGTTCACCGTCCGTACCTACACTTATCCTTTGGCCGAGGTCAAACGCGATGGCTCAGGCCCGGCTATGATCGAGTCCATCAAGTCGTTTCCGGCAAATGTGGCTCAGTATAAGCGTCGCGCTGCCTGGGGGCCTGCCGTCACCGAGTATCTGTCTTAGTTTTGGTCGCGTTCAGCTGTGATAGTCTAGTTGAATTTGGTTTCTAGCTAAGCCAACAGTCTCGCTAATTAATTCTCTAGTCGATTGATGGTATGGACGTTTGGCGATTCCGTTTTTGAACAATCGACATGAAATATCGCTTCGGCTATAGGTCAGCTGCACTCGGCTGCAGTTTCCTGCATCGGGTCGGCCCCAACCCTTGCTCGGGTTCTTATCGCCTACATATTCACCATTACCCAAATCCCCAGCCTACCCAGATACCCAGCTCGCTACTCAGGTTCTGATCACTGCTACAGGTTTATGATCGTTTTACTTCCCGTTGCCTTTGTGATTCTATTTATTGCCTGGAAGTGGGTCTCCTCCAAGAGCTCTAGCAAGACCTCCAAGGAGTCCCCAAAGCCTGACCATTGGAAGATCCAAGCGGTTCCGCCAGAATTTGACTGGGCTACCGAGGAGCCTAAAAAGCACCGTCCTTTCAAAAAGGGTCCCTGGGCCATGACTATGGGCGTTCGTCGAATCGAAAATGAGGAATGGCTCCTTATCGATAAGAACTATAAGTCCACCGTCGCTACCCGGGCCCAGGTCGCCGAAGATGATCCAAAGGAAACTATTTTTGCTTCCGAAGATCCAGGCGTCCGCGACTGTGTTGCTGAACTCTACGAGTTTGTGATTGACTACTATGTGCAGCGCTTTCCGCAGTATTTCAAGGTCAAGGACGGTAACATCCACAATCTGATTCTCGGGAATGTGTATCCTCAACTGGCGGGCAATCAAACGGCCAAGGAGATGCTCAAGATCCTGAATGCCAATGGTGAAGAAGATCTTTTTATTTTGACCATGGACCCTGAATCCGAGGAGTATGCTTTGCGGGCCGGGTGCGTCACGTTTCCTGCCGGCGTATTCTTTGCTCGCAAAATGAACGAGCCGCTCAGCTCCATGCATGTGCGGGTGCCTTATTACCAGGAAAAGCTTCACAACCCCATGAACAAGTTTTTTGGCCGCATCAAGCCGTACGTTGTGTCGATGCGTCGCAATTGGACCCTGCAGAGCAACGGTAAGTTGTACGATCCCTCTGGCGAGGGTGCCAAGGAGGCCACGCATGTTCTGCAGCCAGGCGACGATATGTCTGATGTGCACTTGCGCGTCGAGCGGCAGTGTCTGATTCGACTACCTCGCACCAATCAGGTAGTGTTCACCATCCGCAGCCATCTCACGCCGTTGGAGGTCATCAAAAGCGAGGGCCTTGGCGACGATCTTGCGTCTGCAATCGAAAACCTGCCTTTGACAATGGGTCTTTACAAGGGTCGCGAGGCTTGGGGCGATGCGGCCGTCGACTATCTACGCACTATCGAGGTTTAACAGTCTCGTTAAAGCTCGTTTCTAGACCTCGTTTTTAGTGTCTACGTGGGCCAGTCTTGACCGGTTTTGGCCAGTCTTGAACCGGCCTTGACTACAGAAGTGGTGCTCCCAGTTGAGAAATGACTAGAGATGTAAACCTAGACTAAGGAAACGAATCTTTACAGATCACACCTAAACACAGCTATGCTTAAGATTATTGTGCGCATATGCGAGGTCGATGAGGTATCACTTTAACAAACAGTTTGAGAATCACTTTTTTTTGGCATTTTGAGTCTAGAATGTCGAGGTATTTTTAAATTATATTGAAAAGCTACCATAGGCTGCTCAGCCACTGCGGCCGTCCGAAAACGTCGAACGGGTCGAGGGCACGGGTAAGGTTTTGTCATATCGAGATCTGGCTGCACGGCATGCATAAGCCACTTTGTAGGGCGCGAACCCATTTTTCAACCCCCGTTTTTTCCGTCTCAGAATGGAGCTAGCCAAAATTTTTAAACGGCAAAACACAGCCTGAGTGGATATGTATCTAAATACCGAAAATGAGTCGAATCCAAGCGATGAAGCCTAATATTGAGGCGCGATCACCCCAGCAACCGCAGCGGGTGAGAGGTTATATAAATGCAAGGGGACCCCCATCCCGATGACTTAAGAAACACCCTCCACTCTCGTTAGTGACCTCCCCCCATCCCTCACACCCTTTCGAAATGACACGCCCCCAAAACGTCGGTATTAAGGCCATCGAGGTCTACCTCCCCAGCCAGTATCTTGAGCAAAGCGAGCTGGAGGAAGCCACTGGCGTCGCTGCTGGCAAACTGACCATCGGTCTGGGCCAGACGAAAATGGCGTTTGTCAACGACCGCGAGGATATCTACTCGATGAGCTTGACGGTTCTGTCGCGCTTGCTGGCCAAGCACAAGATCGATACTGCCAATATCGGCCGCCTCGAGGTTGGTACCGAGACGCTGCTGGACAAGTCCAAGTCGGTCAAGACGGTGCTGATGCAGCTCATGGGCGACAACCACGACATCGAGGGCGTCGACACCGTCAACGCATGCTACGGCGGCACTAACGCCGTCTTCAACGCGATGAACTGGGTCGAGTCGTCCAACTGGGACGGCCGCGACGCGATTGTTGTGTGCGGTGACATTGCCATTTACGGCAAGGGCGCTGCTCGCCCCACTGGCGGTGCCGGCACGGTTGCCATGCTTATTGGTCCCGACGCGCCGCTGGTGCTCGACCCCACTCATGGTATCTACATGGAGAACGCTTATGACTTCTTCAAGCCCGACTTCACGTCCGAGTACCCGGTTGTGGACGGCCACTACTCGCTGACCTGCTACACCAAGGCGCTGGACCACGCGTACAGCTCGTACAACAAAAAGGCCAAGAACAGCGACGGTCTGGACCGGTTCGACTACTCGGTGTTCCACGTGCCCACCTGCAAGCTTGTGCAAAAGAGTTACGCGCGTTTGCTGTACGACGACTTCCGGGCCCACCCCGAAAAGTTTGCCGACGCGGCGATTCCCGAGGAAATCAAGGGTCTCGACTATGACAAGTCGCTGGTGGACAAGCAGGTGGAAAAGACCTTCCTGGGGCTGGTCAAGGAGCGGTCGGCCAAGCACATGGCGCCGTCGCTGATTGCGGCCACCAACGTGGGCAACATCTACACCGGCTCGGTTTACCTGTCGCTTGCGTCGCTGCTGACGTTTGTGGCCACCAGCGAGCTGGCCAACAAGCGGGTGTCGCTGTTTTCTTACGGCTCGGGTCTTGCCGCGGCGTTCTACTCGCTCAAGGTGCAGGGCGACATCTCGTCGATTGTGGAGAAGCTTGCCCTCAAGGAGAGTCTGGACGAGCGCGTGCGCAGCTCGTTTGCCGAGTACGAGGCAGCCATTGCGCTGCGGGAGAAGGCACACCTGCAGAAGTCGTTCAAGCCCGAGGGTTCGATCGAGCACCTGCGCAAGGGCACTTACTACCTTGTGGAGATCGACGACATGTTCCGCCGCACTTATGCCATCAAGGAGTAGGCGCCTGCGTGCGCCCTCTGCGGTCTCTGGCACCAAGTTTAGAAGAGTACAAAAGTATTCTAGTTTTGCTTAATTAATGAAGTTGCCAGATTGCACTAGGCGGCCTAGAGCACAACTCAAAGCCTTGAACTAGGCAATCAAGGCTGACATGCCGAAATACGTCCCAAGGTATCTCAAGCAGCCGCTGGTCGACGCGGCTGAACGCGTCAAGGAAGAGCATGTGGATAGCAGAGTGCCTGCAGACGTCGAGCAGCTTGTGCGTAAACTTGAGCACGAGCTGGCCGTGCAGCGGCAGATCCCAAAACCATCAAAACTTGGGATCGCTCGGAACCCTGGCAACCCTGGAAACCGGGGAAACCATGAGAGCCGTGAGAACCATGAGAATCCTAGGCCTCGAAATACAGACGGAGCTGCTACTAGCGACAAGCCGGTAGCCGACGCCGGCGACCTTGATCAATTACCGAGATCTAGTCTGCTGGACTGGTTTATTAGCGACGAGCCTAGCGGGTTTAACCCTGACCTTGACGGCCCTAACCTTTCCGGCCCTACCCTGGGCGAGGGTCCTTCCGCTGACAAGACTGACAACAAGGCTGACAAGAATGCTGACGGCGAGAGTGACTCTATCGGGGTCGGCCCTAACCCCGGATCTGCCCCTAACCCGTCCGGGAGTTCTCGGGGCCCTGGCCAACGACACCTGCATGGAGTGCAGGACGGTGCGTTAGGGCCCCGTTTGGCTGGCTCGGTTGGAGCCACTGAAAAAGATAGAGGAAATGCACGGGGCCGGGGCATTTTCCTGGGTCTCGTGATCGCCACTGTGTTTTGGTGGCTGGTGGCGTTTCTATTTCTGTGGAGAAACGCGCCCACCCTGCGGTTTATGGTGTTGCTGCACCAAGCTTGGCAGCGCCGGGACCGCAACTTTTGCCGCGATTTCCAGCCGTAGAGGCGATGAGGGGGCTGGCGCCAACGTGGCAGGTGTGCCAGATACGTCTATGCCTCGGCAGCTCTCATAACTGAGCAGCCGGCGCTGGTATGTGGCGGCAAGTGCGGCTGGCAACCGCTAGGGCCGGTGCGGCTAGCTACCGATGGCGGTGGGTTAGGGGGCGCCTGCATGCAGATGTGGGCGTGGGGCAAAACCTCAACCGCCCGCCGACAGCGGCGAGCAGGCAAAATAAAATATTTATTGTAGATTTATCGCCAGTAAAGACGGCATTAACCATATAAACTTTTTGGCGGCAGGTCCTGGCGAGGGGCAAAACGGCCTTCGATGCTCGAATGCCGGCATCGCCACTCGGTGACAAATTTCATCCTTAACGACATATGCATTGCCATGCTGTTTAAATCCAAAGCGACCTTTCCTAGGTCGTCGGCAGTGGCAAAAACACTCTGGCAGAATACCGGCCAGCCCGTTCCGGGCTTTTTCATTTCGACTCCGCAGTTCAAGCGCCAGCAGTCGCAAGTTGTGCCCTATAAAGGCGAGAGCCGACACTCGGGCTCGAATCTGCACGCGCAGCCGCACGTGGTGCTTTCTTCGGGGCCGAATTTCTCCACCACCAGCGTTGTTCAGAGTTTGGACGACGATCGCGACGAGCCGCCGCGGGTGGTGCTTCCCGAGACGTTTGATGGGTTTGTGGAGGTTCAGCCTGATCGGATCGTAGAGATCTTTGATGGTCCTCTAGTTGGTGGTGTTGCCGCTGATGTTACCGCTGAAGCTGATGCTGCTGAGGTTGAGGCCACTGAGGTTGAGACCGAAGTGAAAGCTGAAGCTGAAGCTCCTGTTGAAGCTGAAGCTGAAGCTCCTGTTGACGTCGAGGCCGGAGCCGCTGAGCTTGGAGTGGCTGAGGCTGAGCCTTCGGCCGAGCCGACCGCAACTGCAACCGCCACGGCGGCTATCTCGGCTCTCCAGCTTGCTGGCAACCATTCCAAAGTTCTTGACGTCTTTGCTGAGCTCGAAAGCTCTGCAGAAACTATTCCCCTTACCGTCTACAACCAACTGTTGACGTCGCTGGCTTGCCTGGGTCTCGAGGCCCAGGATATGTCGGTGCTGCTTCAAGCCTACCAGCGGCTGCTCGCCCAAGGCACGGTCCCCACAAAGGAGACGTATGCAATCGTGGTAGGCGCGCTGGTGGACATGGCCGAGCAACTGGCCGACAAGCGGCGCACGCTGGAGCCCGTGATCGGCCCCGCTGGCGCGCTGGAGGCCGTGGACGACGTCTACGAGCAGCTGGCGGCCGCTGACCATCTGCGGCTGGCCAGCGCCATCTTCGCCGCGTCGGTGTCGGTGGACTCTGGCAACTATGCCGGCGGTGTAGCCGACCGGCTGCTGGCTGCGTGCGTGGCACAGGGCGTCCCGCTCGATGCCGCGCTCGTAACATGCGCGTCGCCGGCCGCACAGGCGCAGCTGCTCAAGATCGCTACTCTCGAGGAGCTGCGGGCCGCCGAAAGCGCTGTCTTGGACGACAAATCCACTAACCAGGCCGTCGCAGAGTCGCTTCTTACGCGTTATGTGCAGCTGGGGCGGTCCGATCTGGCTGTAAAGGCGTTCCGGCAGATGGAGCGGCCCGAGCTGCTGGCCGCGCTGCTGGTGGCGTTTGCCGAGGCCGGTCAGACCGCCACGGCGCTGCGGTGGCTGCGCAAGAGCGGCTACGCGCTGCCGTTTGCCGATCAGGCGCGGCTGCTGGCCGCCATGGCCGCGCACTCGTCGCTGGACGCGCTCGCGTCGGCTGGCCTGCTGTATGCGCGGCTGGCGGCGCTCACAGACGCGGCGGGCCCCGCATTCGACTTGGCTCGCGCTGCGTTCCTGCGCCTGGCGGCCGGCATCGAGGGCCCCGAGGCCGTGGCCGCGCTGGGCCGCGCCATCAAGGAGTCGTATCTGCGCGACGCCAGCTGGGACCCCGTGACAACGCTCGCGGTGGTCAAGGCGCTGGTGGCGCAGCAGCAGACCGAGCTGGCGCTCGACGTGTTCTGCTGGCAGGCCACAAAGCTGGCGGCTGCGTGGGAACGCGTGCAGCTGCGCAGCTTCATTGGCCAGGACATGCTGGCCGCCGTGGACGAGCTGCTGCCGGCGCTGACGGCCGAGCACGCGATTGCGCTTGCGCGCGTGCCGTTTCTGGTCGCATCGTTTGGCACGCTGCAGCGCGTGGCAGAGACCTTGTGGGCCGCTCGCGCCCAGAACCCTCGCGTGCTCATCGAGGCCGGCGTGGCCGCGCAAGTGCTCGAGTTGCACACAAAGTGGATCCTAAACGCCGAGGGACATCTCGGGCTGGCTTTGCCTAGCGAAATCGTTGCGCAGTTGCGACAGGTCTACCCGCTGTTAGCGGCCGACGCAGGCGGCGGTTCTTCACGCTGCTTCGAGCTGCTGGGGATGCCGGTTCCGGCTCAGGCTCAGGCTCAGGTGGCTGAGGCGCCTGCTCTGGCCAAGGCACCGGCTGTGGCCGAGGCAGATGTCGTTGAGGTTCCCCGCGATGCCAAGGTACAAGGCGACGCTGGCGAAGCCGGCGAAGCTGAGGCCGCTCGTGCAGTGGCGCTTTCAGGAACCCCCACAATCGCCATCGACCGGCTGGAGGCTGCTCTCATCAAAGGCACCGGCCACTCGGCCGTTGTCCCTCTCATTGATACGGTTGGCGGCGAGCATCTCGGGCGGTTGCACGCGCTTGTAGAGGTGCATTTGCGCGGCGACGCGCTGGCATGTGCTCGGCGGGCGTTTGTGCAGCGGGCCGACGCGGCGTACGCGGTTGCCCAGAGCGCGCATGCGGCGCTTTTAGCGGCCGGCGACGCGCCGTGTGCGAGCGGCTATGCGCAGCTCATTCTCGGATCCCCGATGGGCGCCACGCCTGCGGTCGTGCTTTTCAACGAGGCGCGGTCGCGCGGCGTCGCGGCAAACACGTTTCTGTACAACGTCGTTCTGGCTCGGTTGGCCCGTGCCAAGCGGTTTGTAGAGTGCGACAGTTTGTTTGCCGAGATGGCCGAGCGCGGCGTGCCCCGCAGCGAGGTCACATACGGCACCATGATCTCGGCCGCGTGCCGGGCAGGCCGCACCGAACTTGCCACGTCGCTGTTTGCCGACATGGAGGCGGCGCCGGGCTACGTGCCGCGCGTGGCGCCCTTCAACATGCTCATGCAGTTCTTTGTGCATACCCGCAAAGACCGGGCTGCTGCGCTGGCGATGTTCGACCGGCTCAAGCGGTCGGGCGCCGAGCCGTCGCCTTATTCGTACCAGCTAGCAATGGAGGCATGGTTGCTTGCACCGTGTGACGTTGCTGCTGCCGACGCGCTTCTGCTGTCGCTTAAGCGCGACAATCTGCCGGCCACCACCAAGCATTTCGCGACGCTGCTGCATGCGCGCGGCGTGCTACAGCACGACCTGTCGGCGGCCATTGGCTTTTATCAAGGCCTGGTCAAGAACAGTCGCGTGCTGCCGGACCGGCTGGTGTTCAAGGCTCTGCTCGAGTCGTACGTCGTCAACAACCGCACGGCCGAAACCCCGCGCGTGTTGGATGAAATGCACAAGTACCATGTTCCGGTAGACACCGAGATGGTTCAAACACTCGTTCGAGGCTGGGAGACCGTGGACGGTAGCAAGGCTGCCGAGATCTCCCGATATTTATAGACACTCTAACACTTAGTACTGCGTATCTGCTACTACTGGCTTGCCTGTTACTGTCTGCTGGCGTATTTGCTACTGCCTGCTGGCGTACCTGCTACTGCCTGCTGGCGCATTGGTTACTGCCCGTTTGCTTGCCTGTTACTGGCGTACTTACAACTGGTACACCTTTAAGTGGTGCCGCCGCCCTAATTTGTAGTCGAGCAGGAGTAGGCGTTCGAACAGTCGCTTGGCAGAGCGAGACATAGCATTAATGGAATATATACAAGATAAGAGAAACAGTCTACTGGTCCTCGTCGCTGGTGGGCGGGGGCTTGGCGTCCGAGCGCATGTACAGCTCGATTGCCGACGAGAAAGCTGCAAAGGCTGCACAGCCAAACAACGCGCCCTGCGGCCCCGATTTAAACGCCAGGCCACCGCCAGTGATGCAGCCAGCATAAATACTGTTTTGGATATCGTTTTTCGCCCGCATCGACTCGATCACACACTCCACGCCCGAGTAGATGCCGCCGATATAGCCAAAGTTCTTTGCCGAAGAAAACGACCGCCGACCCATATCGGAGAACTGGATCTTCATTTGCTGGCGGAAGGGCAGATGGGCGATTTTGGCCGCCTCGGTCGTGCCCATGGCCGTGTCATAGGACATACTACTCATAAACAAGCCGAAAACACCACCAAGGGCAAACCCAGTGGCACCGGCCATGATGGACTTGCCCGGGCAAGACGTCATGAAGTTCATCATGGCCTTGGCGCCCTGTTCCGCCTGTTGCTCGGGCGTCATATCCCAGTACGACGTTGGCTCTTGGCCTGATCCGGGTAGACCAAGCGACATGAAAAATGTGAGCTTATGCAGGTCCTGCTTCTAGCTCACCTCAGCAGCTCCGTCCCAGGGGGGGGCCGGCCACTGCCCTGGTCCAACTGTTGTTGAGCCAGAGTTGTCAAAATAGTAGTAAAGTGATAAAATCAAATGACAATGCAGAAGCCAATGTGGGATGAACGTCAAACAGATGCGAACCAATGTGAACTAAATGTAAATATCGGAGCATATCTCCATAACCTTGCCATAACATCCTCCCTCTCCCCCTCTGAACCACTCTGAACCTCTAAATGTGGCCTCAGCTCAGACGAAATCCCGAGTCACATGCAACTACCACGAAACGAGTAACTTAAATGTGAATGACTGTGTCGAAATCTAGAGGGTCAACAACAGCAATGCCGTCACGACAATGGCAAATGACGAAATAGGCACTGCCGCGGATGAACGGCGCGAAATTTATACAAACTATAAACTATTCATTAATTGACCCGTAAGTTGCCCGAAAATTCGCCTTCCAAACCAAGCCCCCTCGTGCAGTTCAACCCGAGGGGAGTGCAAGGTGGGGGGATGAGCAAAGGGCACATGCATGTGTGGAGCAACCCTATCCCGCCGGGCGCATCCTACAGCAAGCAACCCAGCATATATATATTGCCCCCACTCCCAGCCGGTTGACAAGTCGAAAAAACATGAAGTTCTTTTCACTGTTATCCGTGTACCTCTCGGCGGCATCTGCTCTGTCGTTCTTTGAGACTCCCCGAAGCGAGAAAATCAAAAACCATCTTGCAGCCATTGGCTATGAAATCGCCGACGGCACCGGCGAGGTCAAGGACTCGGTTTTCGAGTCCTGGGACCAGGCCGACCTGCAGGGCTGGCTCGAGGCGCACAAATTGGCTGCCCAGGGCTCGCTCGAGGACCTGCAGAAGCAGGCCATCAAGCACAAGAAGCTGCTTGCCGACGACGTCAAGCAGTACGTTGCTACCGGCCAAAAGACCGGCCAGCAGGTGATTGGCAAGGGCTCCGAGTACTACAAGCAGACCGGCCAGCACATTGCGTCGCTGTGGAGCGACTCGAAGCTCAAGGAGTTCCTGGACGCCCGTGGTTACGACGTTCCTCAGACCTCGACTCGCGACGAGCTGTTGCGGCTGGTGGCCCAGGCAAAGTACAATGGCCCCATCAACACAAAGGGCCCGGCCGGCAAGTACTGGTTCGACAATTGGTCTACCGAGGATCTCAAGGACGCGCTGGTCAAGCTGGGTGAGGACGCCGAGGGCACTCGCAAGGAGCTTTCCAACCGTCTGTACACCGCCTATACCACTTCGTTTGAAAAGGGCAAGAAGGCCGGTGACCAGACTGCCAATGAGGTGTCTTCCACGCTTGCCAAGTGGCGCGAGGCCACTTTTGACAAGTGGAGCACCGACGACCTCAAGGACTATGTATCTGACTTTGGCGACTCTGTTGCCACGACAAAGGACGACCTGGTTGATGCTGCCAAGCGCAACTACCGCTACTTTGTCTACGGCGAGACCAAGCCCAAGACGACTTTTGAGGAGTCGATTGACAACCTGAAGAGCTACCAGGCCTCTGTGCACAGCCACATTGGCAACCACTTCAAGTCCCAGTACGCTCGCCTGAAGAGCCTGTACTACTGGCTGTGGTCCAAGTTCTTCAGCGCCGAGGCCTACGTCAAGAAGGAGGTCTAAGCGTGCGGACTCTATCAAGCGATCCCATAGTGAGTAATGCCATAGTGAGTAGCGAAATAGTGTCTTGTTATCGAGGTGCTGCAGGTATATGACTTGAATATTGCGAAGGGTAACTCAGTAGATAGTTAAAAATTGTGCCTGAAATAGTTCATACCTCATATAGTGATGTAGTTTTCAGTGTTCAGTGTTCGACTTAGGTATTCAGATTTCCTAAATTCAGGTCAAGAACCTAGATCCGAACCACAAGCTTGCGGGCAGAAACCCCGCTACGAATGGCAGCGATTCCAGTAGGGACATTGTCGAGGCCATCACCAACGACCTCAATTGGAAGTGCTCGGACAAGGTTGGCGGCCAACAGCTCGTTGGCGGTCTTGAAAACATCCGCCCGCCGCTCAATCACTTTCAAAGGGGCTTCAAACGTCCGCGACCCAAAGCTCTTGGACTGGACATACAAAAAGCTCACAATGGGGACATCGATCACCACGTTGGCCTTGCTGGCAAGCGTCTCGCAGCCGGGGACCGAGACATTCAGCTTGGCAGGCTTATTGTCGGAAAGCGCCTCCACAACTTGAGGAACCGTGCTTGGAAGCGAGATGGTATCGTAGGCATAGATGATGTCGTCGCCGCCAATCCGCCGTGCCTGTTTAACCCAGTCCTCGTCGTGATAGTCAACTAGATGTTGGATGCCAATGCACTCGAGGAAATGTCGGTGGTCTTTCGAAGCAACCGCAATGACTCTGTAACCAAGAAAGATCGCCAATTGACAGGCCTGGTAGCCCAGCGAGCTCACGGCACCATAAATCAACGCGAACCCTGTCTTGGACTTCTCGACAATGGGGGTGTCGTTGTAGCCAACAAACGCCAGTGTCGTGGTGAGAAGACCAATAGGCAGAGAAGCAGCCTGCTCAAAAGTAGTAGGGATACCACTATGAATGAAGTCGTTGAGACTCTGCTGAAGCGGGAATGGGAATCGCAGGAGATCGTACGCGCTGCTCTTGCTCAAGTCAGTGAAGGCACCATTCTGAGGGCTGTCAGGGTTACCACCGCCGCCTCCAGCAATGGCGGCCACGGTAGCGCCGACTTGAACGCTGGATACTTCAGCTCCGGTCTTGACGACCACACCGGCCACATCACATCCCAGAACAGTGCCAGGAGAGTAGTTGTTGTCTAGGTGTTTATAGTCGGTGGGGTTGAATGCAATAGCCTTGGTTTCAACCAGCACGTCGTGAGGGCCCAGTTCGGGAACAGGGACTTCTTTCTTCAGAAGGTTCTTGTTTTCTCCATAATAAACAGTGCGTGTGGACATTGAGGATGCTTTAGGTTGTACAATCCTGTTGCTAGCGCCTTTATATAGTCTCCTGCAAACAGTATGCACCCCGGCCTGGCACGTGAGCCGCGCATAAATAACGAAGGTCCGAGAACTGTAAATTAAACCGCGCAATTTCAGCTATTAAATACACCATCATGCGAAAATACCCCAAATATAACCTCCGGGGTGCGGCATTTATCGTATCCATCCTATCAAATGATATTCCAATTTCAAACGCTCTATCCGATCTTAGACCCGCCCCGCTGCTGTCCGAACACTGCAATCGGGCCGTGTGCTTAGTCATGGAGCTGACTTTGAGCTGCCGCTGAGCGGATGTTTGGGCGGCGGTCCCCGGCTCATCAGCTGACATGGCAGGCCGTCCTTGGTACGTTCAAGCTGCGGATGTGACCCACCGGTTAACGGTGCTGGGTATTGTTGGATTCTCCGGTTACCTGGCGTACGGCACCACTAAGGCCGTCGCCTTTAATGCCAAGACTCGCGACCTGCGTCGCAACGAGGCCGCGAAGGAAACCGTTGATATTGAAAACGTCAATGTCAAGGTCGAGGAGAAATAAGCCAAATAAGCCAAATGTGGCGAGTTAATGTATATAAATTTATTCCGGTTGATGCTTTTTGCGCGGTGGTTCCTCATTCTGGCTAGCCCGCTTGTTTGTGGTCGTAGAAGTGGAGGGTTTTGCCGTTTGACTGTTGGGCTTTGATTTTAGCTTTTTCGCTTTGGCGAGCGAGTGGGTTAGGCCCTGGCTTGTGAGCTTGGCCAACCGCTGTTTATTTGCCTGCAGATCGTCTCCCTCGGCATTGAGCACAATTAGGCCATCATCAAAGCTTTCGCCAGTCACAGGACACTCTGTAAAGTTACTTTTCACACACACTTGCCCGGACTTGGCTATGCATACGATCTTTCGAGCATCGCCTTCTTCCTGGATGTTTATGCCTGTCAATGGACACCGCCAGCCCTTGTCGATTTTTCTGTGTAGCTCCACTATATCCCTGAGTCCCTGGATATCTGTTTTGCCTTCTCGACGGCCGAGCAAGTACTCTAGAACCGCTTCTTTGTTGTATAGTCTGCCTTGCCAGTCGATCACTACAGGGTCCATTAGGGGTTCTCCGGAAAGAGAGCAGAACTTCCATCTTCCTGAATGATTTCTTTCCTCGGACTTTTCACTATTGGTTTTCTCTTTCTTATCTTTGACCAGGTCTTTTCGTTTGGTCAATGTTCCACCATCATTGCCCATAGTCTGACTACAATTCGATCAAGTCTTACCACCAACAATCTTACTACCTACTAGTCCCACATGGACAGAAACAGTTGCATTTTCTACAGCAAAATAGGTACCTGTAGGCATGGCGACAAGTGCTCGAAAAGGCATGTAAGGCCGATGCGCTCGGACACTATCATGATAGAAAACATCTATGGCGGTGGCGATATAGCATCTTTTGTCGACGACATTGTGACCGAGGCAGGTTTAATAGCCCCGGTGGTGGATGTGCTTGTGAGTGGCAACGAGACCGAGCATTTGAAAGGAAATGTATACCTTGTTTTTCAGACCGAGAAAGACGCCGAGCAGGTCAAGCAAAACTTCAACGGCCGCTGGTACAATGGGCGGCCTGTGTTCTGTGACCTCTCGCCAGTAGTGGATCTGCGCACGGCCTGCTGCCGGCAAGGCGATTCTTGCGACCGCGGCCAGCAGTGCAACTACGTTCACTCTGCACACATTCCGCGGGATGTGTTAGAAGGTCTTTGGGCAAGCCAAGAACTGACTTGGCGGTGACGCGAGCCCCCTCGCCTTCTGCCAGTTTGTTGGCGCAACCTATTTATAGTCTAGTCATTTATTTACAGTTGCGACTTGCCGTATCCAATTGATGTTGAAGCTCCATTGCCTTGTTAAAAACCCATTGAAGATCCATGTGATCTTGACGGCTCATATGACAAGGCTGATAGTAGCATAGGGCTATGATTAACACAGTGTGCTTCTCAAGCTGGGACTTCAACTTGAACCCCAACCAAACTCCCAAATGACCCGCAGTTATAACCACCGGCAGTGGCTCTGTCATCATCATGGCCGACCGATACTCGTTCTCGTTGACGACCTTTTCGCCAAAGTAAGTACCCCCCACGCTCTGCAGCAAAGAATTGAGCTAACGCAGTGGCAAACTGATTCAAATCGAATACGCCCTTCAGGCAGTCAACCAGGGCATCACGTCTGTGGGCATCAAGGCCAAGAATGGCGTCGTGCTTGCCACTGAAAAGAAGGCGCCGTCGCACCTTGTCGATAACGAGTCGCTATCGAAGATCTCGGGCATCACGCCTGATATCGGCATGGTCTACGCCGGCATGGGCCCCGATTACCGCGTTTTGGTCGACAAGGCCCGCAAAGTCGCCCACACAAACTACAAACAGATCTACAACGAGTACCCGCCCACTCGTATTCTGGTGCAGGACGTCGCTCGCACCGTGCAGGAGGCCACGCAGATGGGTGGTGTGCGGCCTTACGGCGTGTCGCTGCTGGTGGCGGGCCACGACGACACCCACGGCTTTGGTCTCTACCAAGTCGATCCGTCGGGCTCGTACTATCCCTGGAAGGCGACCGCGATTGGCCGCGGCGCCACGTCTGCCAAGACCTTTCTTGAAAAGCGCTGGAACGAGGACCTCGAGCTCGAGGACGCCATCCACATCACGCTGCTGACGCTTAAAGAAAGCATCGAAGGCGAGATGACCGGCGACAATGTCGAGATCTCGATTGTGGGCGAGCCGGCCAACCATCTGCTTGATTTCGAGGGAGTGGCCGTCGAGGGTCCGCGTTTCCGCAAACTGTCGGACCAGGAGATCCAGGACCGTCTGGATTCGCTGTAAAGCTAGCGGCGATTTCCGGCGGCGAGCGGCAACGAGCGACAGCGAACGGCAGTGTGCTAAGAAAACAGGCACCGTTGGTTGCGCATCTAGCTGTTGGCAACAAGCGTGCAGGCACGTTTGTTTAAACGAAGTTGTTTCCAACTCAAATAGATGGCTGCTGTGGCAACACAGCCTGATGTCTAGATATAGTTAAATACATACTTGCAGTGACTGCGGGTTATTACTGTGTGCAGCTCCATAGCCGCTAACCGTGATTTGGCCGCTTGATCGGGTCAATGATCTCACCGCGCTTGACAACAACCCGCGGCTTGGTCTGCCGCTGGAAGGTGTCTTTGGTAGACCACTCGTTGCCAATGGGCATCCGCAGCGAGCGCTCGTACTGCGCGCGGTTCTCGAACGGGAACGGCACAGCGCTGGCATTGTATCGCTCGTTCTTTTTGTTGGTGCGCTCGCTGATGATCACGTTGGCTTTGTTGAAGTCCTTGCGGCTCTTCTCTGCAATACCGGTTTGGTGCCGGAACCGCCGCACCTTGGGCTTCAAGCCCTCGCCGCCCCACGAGCCCCAGCCAGGCAGTGTTTCCTCGACCTCCTTGTCGCCGTCGTCGTCGACTTCCTGACGCTTTTCAGCTTCAAACTCGGCCACAACATCGTCGCCGGCAAACGCCTTGCGCACAAGGTCCTGCTGCTGTAGAGACAGTTGGTCCTCACGCACGAGCCCAGCACCGAGCGTGTCAGTCATGTCAATGTCGACATGCTCGCCGTTGCCATGTTTGCTTTTGTTGGCTTTCTTGAGCTTGTGAGCTGCCTTGTCGGCCCGCGAACTATCCTTGGTAACTGTTTGGAACGTCGACTTGTGCTTCGCGGCAGCCCCTAGATTCAGCCAGGGATTGGCTTCTTCTCCTGCAGCACCACCATCGGCCGAATCACCGGTAGACACAGTCTCACCCTTGGGGACATCGCCCTCAGCAGGCTCTCTGCGGATAATGATCTCCTCGTCGCCGACCCGCTTGCGCTTTTTGTTGTACTTGCCGCTCGGCACCACAAACTCGTCGTCACTGCGGGCCGCATCGTCGGCGTCGCGCTTGACCTGTGCAGCAACAGGGTTGAACGACCGGCGGCCGATGTTGGCCTCCTCGTCGGATTCCTCCTCGTCCTCGCCGGCAAGCATCCGCTGGTTGGCTTTACGCTGGCGGTCGTCAGCATCCTGCATGAACTTCATGGCCATGACACCCTTGCGCTCGGGTTCGGCCGCGATAGGCTCTTTGAGATCAAACACATTGTCGTCGCTGCCAGACTCGTCGTCGCTGTAGTCGCCAGCCTCGTCGTCGCCTTTGCCGCCCATGACCTTGCGGCGCAGATCCTCGCCCTGCCGAAGCATTTCCTCCATCTCGCCACGCGTGTCGGCATCTTTGGACATGCCATGTTCAATCATGCGCTTGGCCCATTTGGACGTGGTCTTGTGCTTGAGCGACGCACGCTCGAGAGCCCGCTGACGCTCCTGCTCTTCCTCGTCAACTTCCTCGTCGGAGCCAGCTCCTGCCTCCTTCATCAGCGCCTCTTCTCGTAGGCGATCCTTCTTGTGCACCCGGCGGTAAGATTTGGACTTAATTTTCTTGATCCGCTTGGCCTTTTGTTCCTCGCGGAACATCAGCTCGCGCTTATACCGCAGCTCGTCGCGCCGCTTGCGCAGCTCCTCCAGCGATAGCTTGCTGGGGGCGAGTTCCTCGAACGCAGAAGCCGCCCGCTCGTCGGCCAATGACGATTGTGTGAGCAGATCCTGCACTCTGCGCTCCAGCTCCGTGCGTTTATCGGGCTCGCTGGCCACAAAAGGCGACACCTTTTCGCCCTGCTGTTTGGGATTGATAGGAAAAGAAAGGTGTTCGGCACGGCGGTTGGTCTTGACAGTGTCTTCCCATTTCGAGACCTCCTCTTTGGCAAGGCCATAAGATGCCTTGTTGTCGATCCTTGACTGGATGCGTTGTGGCAGCGGCAGGCTCAGCGTCTTGGGCTTGACTTTGGGCTGCACAAGTTTCAGCTCGGCGTTCGAGGCTCCGGTAAGGTCGTCCAGCGACAGTTTTTCTCCAGAGGTGGGTAGCATGTGCGGGTTCTCGGGACCCACCTTGGTAGCGAGACGGCTGTTGGACTTACTCGAGCCGTTAGAGACGCTTTTGATGGCCTGACGAAGAGCAGAATCATCCTCCTCGTCGCTATCAACGCTCTCCATGTCACTGAATCCAAGACTATCCGAGTCGCCCGAGCCTGCCTCAGAGTCCCCCTCCAATTCCGATTCAGACTCGGATTCAGACTCAGCAGACTCGGCAGATTCCTCTTCGGACTCGGGAAGCACGGCTTTGCTCTTCCCACTCTTAGGCCGCTTCTCATTTTTGGCCGACTCTTCGCTTGTAGACTCGTCTCCTTCGCTGTCCATGTCCCACGCAGCAGAAAGAGAAACCATCTGGTCCTCATCAACAGAGTCACCCCACTCATCTTCGTCGTCGTCTTCGTTGAGATTGATTTCCATATCTGAACCCGATCCAATGGCCTCGTCTGAATCAAGGTCTTCATCATCGTCGCTGTTGACCTCGCCGTTCAAAAGTTCCTTGATTCGCTCGTCGGCGAAATTGTCCAAGTCGATGTCCTGTTGCTGGCGAGTGCCTTTGATGTATTCCTCATCATCTACAGCGGTGTCGAATGCGTTGAGTGCGCGATTGCGCATCTGGCCCGCTCTGTTGCGCTGTTTTCGAGCCATTTTTGAATCTAGCTGTAAAGCTTAAGTTCTTTGGCAAAAGATGAAATTTCAGCTTAAGTAATTTTTTTTATTCCATCCTCGGCCAGTGCTGAACTTCGCCCAAGGAAAATTTATTCTCACTGCTCTGGATGTCTTTTGTGGAGGACAAACCAAAAATTGAAGAGGGTGACCTCGTGCTGGCATGGATGACCCGCAGCGATGTGCGGCCAGTCAGGGTCTCTGCTGGAGAAGTGTTGAATAACCGCTATGGCACTTTCCCGCATGAAAAGATGATTGATACCAATTTCGGGCTCCAACAATCGGCAACAGCTGGCCATGGTTTCATCCATGTTCTCGCTCCTACTCCCGAGCTGTGGGGTCTGTCTCTGCCCCATCGCACTCAGATTGTATACACTCCTGATGCAAGCTATATTGTGCAGCGACTCAAGATCAGACCGAACTCTCGGGTCATTGAGGCCGGAACAGGTTCTGGTGCTCTAACCCATGCACTTGCTCGAACCGTTTCCTCCAATGGTAAAGTCTTCACATACGAGTACCACCCTGATCGTTGTGAGCAAGCGAGGGCAGAATTTGAAGAACATGGGCTTACTGATTTTTTGACTATCACGCATCGCAATGTGTGCGACGATGGATTCAGTCTAGAAGGTGACGATGTGAAGGCTTCCGCAGTGTTTTTGGATCTTCCTGCTCCTTGGTTGGCCATTCCGCATCTCGAGGGCCATCTCGATCGCACTCGGGCTGTCCACATCTGTTGCTTTTCTCCTTGTATCGAGCAGGTTATCAAGACGGTATTTGCATTACGACAGGCTGGTTTCCAGCAAATTGAGATGGTCGAAAACCAGGCCAAACGGTGGGAGGGCCATCAGGAAATGGTTCGCACTCTGGACGAGTCTCTGGATCTGCTCCGCGATATCCGCTGCCGCCGCCAAGACGGCATGGACTTCCGTCATAGTCGCGTCGAAAAGCGCAAGCGCGATAACTACAACCCGTGGGGCAAAGGCACTCGTGTGCGTGAGGGTGATGAGGGTTACACCTGGCGCAATATCTCATGGGTTGAGCCCGAGATCAAAAGCCACACTTCATATTTAACATTCGCGGTTCTTCCGGCACAGAAGCCCGCAAAGTATCTATAGATTTCTAATGGGGTTCTAACTTTACAAAATTGTGGACGTATTTTCATATGTGATTATGTTGATTACTTAGGTTGCACAGCTCAGTGCTCGAGGAGATTTCAGAAAATCAATCTTCAACGAAATATGTTGCATTGAAAATTCGACGCGTATGCTAGCCTATTGCCACAAGAACAAAAAGAGAGGCGCTCTCGCATAGTACTAACGCCATTGAAATATAATACGAATACTAGTTAAATTCAAACAGGTCACCAAGGATTGCTGGACAACCATCAAAACCAAAGACCGAATAGTATCGGACTTAATAGGAGAACACACAGATTCGAAGTCTTCTTATGGCCAGAGTTTGACCCAGCAACCGGCAATTGACTCGTAGATGAAGGAACATCACCAACAGAGACGAAGGCACTCGTGGCTTCAGCAGACGTCGTAGCACTGGCACCAAGCGAGCCAAACGACGGTACAGGGCGCAAGGAAGTGGCATGAGTCTCAGCGACAGTGTAAATCGTCACACCGCCAGGACAGTCATCGCACACTGACGTGACAACCACTGTTGTCGTCAACGGCTCATGATCACCAATGACTGATGTTGTACGAGAGGAGAAGATAGCAGGGATAGTGACGGCCGACAGACCTGGAAGCTGCGTGGCGACAGTAGGAATAATCACTGTCAGTGTAGGGGCGGCAGGGATGGGATCGGTAGGGACAGGGAGTGGCAGAGTCACTGCGGGACCGGTATGGCCAGAGTTGGTGTCCAGCCATCTAGGCGAATTAGAATCGACAGTCGCCAAGGGAATTGGTGAGGTGATTTCGTGAGGGCAATCGAGGCATGGACCAACCACCAAGCTGGATTGCAAATGGCTCGTCGGCGGGGCGGTGGGTTCAGTGCTCGAGGGGATATTGATAGTGTTCTCACTAGTGCCACCGGGAGTAGAGGTACTATCTTCACACACGTCACATGCGATTGTGAGCACTGCAGTAGAAGTGCGAGTAATAGAGGTGATAGTCTGTTCGGATGGAGGTTCGGCAAAAGCTGAAGTCGTACCCGTAAGTATTGTTGTGATCGTTGTACCGGATGGATCCGTAGTGGCAGTAGAGCTACGAACGAATGTCGTGTTGAAGTATCCAAAACTTGAGGTGGAAGACGAATCAAACACCGGTACGGTTGTGGACGAGGTAATAGAATCCTGAAACGAAGATGGGCCCACAGACAGAGAGCTTGTCACAGACGAAAGCGAGGCATCTGTAGAAGCAGCAGCAGTCGGTACTCCGGAAGATTCTGACGAGATAGTTGCATGCGGAGATGGCAAAACAGAGGAAGAACCAGTTGTGAGCTCAACAGAAGCAACAGTGGTTCGCTTATCAGAGGACACATCCGGCGAGGAGTCTGGTAGAGTAGTGGAAGCTGAAACCGCGGAGACCGAGGAAGGGCCAACCGATGCTGTGATCAAAGAAATTTCTGAAGATTCTCCAGTCGCTTCCACTGAATCGATGGAAGGCAAACCGTATGACAGAGTGGAATCGGCGGAGGAAACACCTGAAGGTTCCGAAGCCGAAGTAATGTCCGACACCCCAGCCGACAGCGATGATTCATACAAAGCGGATTCCGAGGTCGATGTTGGCTCCACTGATGCTCCTGCTGAAGAGGGAGCTGAGGAGATATCCGATGAAGCAGTCGACTGCTCCAGTGAAAGCACGCTGGAAGAGAACAAAGAAGAACCAACAAAAGCGGATGTCGGCTCCACTGCAGGCGCGTCTGAAGAAAGTCCCGCCGATGAAAAAGCTGTTGGTCCGAACGAAGGCTGAGACAAGGATCGAGATGAAGATATATCCGAAGCTGGCGTTGGTTGCACTGAAGGCTCAACAGAAGATATTGAGGATGAGGACACATCAGAAGCAGACACCGGCCCTATCGACGGCTCACCGGAAGAGAATTCAGACGAATAAACATTCGAGGCTGATGTTGGCAGCAGTGGAGGCTCAGGAGAAGAGAGCGCAGATATCGTGACATCAGAAGCAGACGTTGGGTCTACCGAGGGCTCACCGGAAGAAAAGTCCGACAAAGCAGACGTCGGCCCTACAGAAGGCACAGATGAAGAAATATCCGACGAGGCAGTCGTTGGTTCGACCGAAGCCTCAGAGGCAGAAAGCTCTGATGAGAAGACATCAGATGAAGCAGACGATGGCGCCACCGAGAAATCAGAAACAGCAGACGTTGGCTCTACTGATAATAGATCTGAGGAAGTATCCGAAGATAGGGCCGACGGCTCCACAGAAGGTTCAGCTGAAGAGAGCACAGAGGACGGTTTGGATGAAGCAACTGTAGGCTCCACAGAATTTAGACTTGAAGAAAATTCGGACGATGAGAGGTCTGATGGCTCCGCCGAAGGCTCAACAGAAAAGAGTACAGATGAGGGAATATCAGAAGCAAACGATGGCTCCACTGAAGGATCAGCAGAAGAGAACGTCAATGAGGATACCGCAGACGGTTCAACTGACGGCTCAGCTGAAGGAACCTCAGACGAAGATATAACCGAAAAAACAGACGTCGGCTCCACTGATGGTTCAGCTGAAGAGAACCCAGACGATGGATAAGTCAATTCAGAAGAAGCAAAAGATGAGGAAACGTCGGAAAAAAGCTCCGTGGGCTCTGAAGAAGAAACGCCTGAGGAGTGTTCAGAAGATACCACCGACGGTTCGGCGGAGGAGATCTCAGATGGGCTCTCAATGAATATGGATGAGGAAGGTACCAAAGTAGAAGAGAGTAGAGAAGAGGCCGAGCTGATCGGACACGCTGCCGTGCAGTCTGAAGCCAACAGGGGGAGCGAACCCACCCCGAAGCCAAGTTGACTGATCGTGACGTACTCCAAGAACCGTCTGTTCAAGTTGGAAATAGCTGCATTGTACGATACAACGTCATCACAGTCGTAGCATGTGGATGGATTTGACAGATGGGGTTGTAACCGGTCCGCGAAAGAATATACGACGGAAAATGACTGGGACACAATCCGACTAAAAAACTCATACGGTCCACCAATCGGATACTCCAGAACTGCGGCGTTTTGGACTACCCATGCCATTGTGTCGACATAACTGGTAAAGTAATCGAGGTATTCGTGCAACTGCTCTCCGTTCATGCAGGAGTTGTCACCGGCAACATTAGTGATTGCAGCGTACTCCAAGTTCGCCTTGATGTTTAGAAGATTTCGCATAGTATTCAGCTGATATGGTGTAGCAGTGGCATATGCAACAGCAGCCGAGAACGAGGAAGCCGCTTGTTCTAGATGGCTCTTGAATGAAGAGATTGACGTAGGAGCGACCTGGCAGCTGGCACAAGCGCCACTGGGTGGCGGGCTTGTACGGCATAAAGGTGAAGGGCATGTAGCAGCAGTGCTTGAATAGGAAAGAACGTTACGACAAGGCGACCTCAGCTTCGGGACATCCACCCTGTAGTTTTGAAGCTCGGGACGACTGCCATAAACCCCAGTGAAGTGGCTGTTGATGGAGTCGACAAGGTTCCAATTTACACAGCCTTGACTGAGCCAGAGATAATAATGAGCACCTTCGATGCGGTATCTGAAATATACCAACCACACAATGGCCACATTGTACCGATAGAAATCCTCTCCGAGCGCCGATCTGATGTCCACATTTGCTTGATTCAGAACTCCATCCAGCTGGTCGAGAACGCTGCTTTGATAGTTCAATAAACTATCTACGTCCGCAGAAGACAAACAGGTCAATGGCCCTACATCGATCATAGGAGAAAAGATTCTTGCGGCATAACTGAACAGTTGGTTTTGGAGAGTTTCGGTAGGTACAGGCGGGGATGCGCTCAACATTGAGAAAATACTGGAGGTTGCACTCGAGAGAGCAGCTGAGTCTCTAGATATCTGGGAAGAAATGTAGTTTCCATTGTCGCACGAACCACAAACAGAAGAAGTACACGATGCAGCGGGCGATGTCACCGTAGAAACTACCGTCGAGGAACAAGCCGTGATTACCGGGGACTGAGCCACCACTCGTGCAAACGCTAACGACACCGCAACAAAAGAATAGAGATACATATCCGGGTAGAGGATAAATGGGTTCTTGAGGCCTTAAAGCCTGTTTGCTGATCAACGCATATTTGCTGATCAGTGCATTATTAGCTTTCACCCCGCATGGGGTGCATTGCATTGCAGATCTACTAACCTCAAAGCCTCCTTCCATGGTGACGCTACAGTCTGCCGTGCCTAGATCCTTGAAAAAAAAATAGCCGCAAAAGATGGAGGCTAATTAATTGTGGTGAGCCACACCCAGGTTGTGGCCACTACAGTATTTGGAATGAAGGGGTTAGATGCCAAGAACGATGCCAAGGCTACACATTTGGCGCAGATTAGGTAAGTATATGTAGCAGTGCCTGCATTTACCCCACTATTCAATAATGCAGAATAAATATGAGGATGCTAGGCATTTAAACAGTATTCACTTGCAATATCGTTTCTCCTTGCGCAAAAATATGCCTCGTTACGGGCTTGTACTCGTCAGACGATAAGCCCTCAACGGATGCCTTGCATGCGCTTACCCAACTGATCCACCAACCTGGGCCATCAGTCTTGGCAGACATGGACGTCGGATAATACCAAAGCAGACTGATATCTGCTTTGAGGAAATAAATAAATCTAAACCCTTTTTTTAAGAGAACACCACCGATCCTATGCCCGAGATGAAGGTTTGTCTATATCGTAGGAACACTGCTAATGCCTTGGCGAATACGCGATAGAAGTCACGACCCAAGCGAAGGGTCTTCTCATGCATGCCTGTAAGCAGCACGTGTAGTCATACATTGCACAAGCAACAAATTCACAAGGGATTAATATGTAAAACAGCTACACGTTAAACAACCTCGGTAGCAGCGAGAGAAAACCTAATGTCTCCTGGGACCCGTTGTAGAGTCAACCGATGCTCGCTGATGTTCCAAGTGCACCACGATAGAGCCGGCAATAGTGCGGCTCAGCGTATAAACTGGAGTGGAGCTTCAACTGACTCCACTAGAAATAGTAGAATGCGGACTTGGTGCGATGGAGCCGACAATATGTATTAGTGCATTATAATAGTCTCGGCACGACCGTGCTTGAATACCTGTATTCGACGGCATCAGAAATAACGTCTTCATCACAGCCTCAATCACTATTGGGGCGTGCGGTAGTTCCAGGTGAAAATATGAGATGTAGGCAGAGGTGGATTACTGACAATAGCCGACGCCGGCAGTGACTTCGACCTAGGCGTGAATTCCCGAGCATCATTTGGCAGAGCGCGCGGCACTATCGTCATTGACAGTAGCTGCGTGGGCAGTGAGGTCGATTGGTGCAATGTAGCCAAACAGCCAAATAGGAGCCACTGGGGTATAGCTCCACTAGCCACATGTCTGAAGAACCCAAATTTCACATTGGTATAGCACAGTAACATACAACAATAGCCAATGTAACGTCAAAAATGGGCGGCCACTAGAACACAAATGCAGGCACTCGCAAAGTACAAGCGACTCCCCTTCCCTACTCTTAAATTATCCGCAATCTATTCCAATAACATTGCATCGTTTAGTGTCGAACCTGTTTTTTAAAGTATCCGTACCGTATTACAGTTACAGCCGCACTAGCTTCTGCAGCGGCGCCTAGCGTTTATAGTTTCGTTGCCATGCTTTTACAGTCGATTGCAGTTTCCGTATTCTCGTCAGAACTTTGAATCGCCGGATTGTCTCCATTAGGACAAAAGGTGTCCCTCCCACCATTGTAACAAACGGACAAGCACTTTAGCGGTTGGCGCTCCGTGGCTTACTGAAATCGGCATCATGGCCAGCGCAATGGGTATGAGATATTTAAACGACAATTTTCACTGACTTGAGGTATTTTTTTCGTGCCCTGTGTGTCACTGCTTTAAATCAAGCTTTCTGCTGCCTTGGAAGAAGACCAGACGACTCGAGCCGTAGCATTTAATGTCTCAACGGCAGGTCAAAATTAAGTCCACGGCAAGAGGGCCCAATTGCAGCCAAGCCTGAGTTTAAGTCCCAAATGTCATACCCGGAGGCCATGAGCGGTC
This sequence comes from Wickerhamiella sergipiensis, assembly GCA_030563925.1. Lineage (NCBI taxonomy): Eukaryota > Fungi > Ascomycota > Dipodascomycetes > Dipodascales > Trichomonascaceae > Wickerhamiella > Wickerhamiella sergipiensis. The sequence continues at coordinate 551,086 of JAJMKN010000003.1, forward strand.
ACACCTTAGCTGGTGACTTTCATTGGGGTAGGATGTGCCGAGACCTAGCCGACATGCTGCGTCATGTATGCAGTGTGGGTCCAATATGAACTGGAATACGCCCAGTCAATCAGACAGGCATCACCAAGGCCAAAAAGTGATTGGACTATTTTCTAGCCCTAAAAATACTGCAAATAGTGTGACACGCGATTTGACTCTCACCTGATGGTGTATTGCGTAGATATGTCGGCCTTACCCTCATTTACCACAAGGCAAAGGGAATATCGACGGCGAAATCGACTCTATGTTGAATGAACCTAGTAGTTAAGCCATGTTTGACAGCTCGAGTATATTTATGTTGTATCGAATTATTGCTCGGAAACACTTGAAATGCTTATTGGAGGCGGCCACGGGGTTCGGCTTGATCCACTTGGCCGATCAACAACCATCGCTATTAATAGTAAGTACTTCGGAAAATAGACCATGGGTTGACCGATTTGCGAATTGAATGAGGTATACTAGACAAAGTGAGGCTCCTAGACGGGACACTGACCTTCTCTAGAACACTCAAGCTCCTCTCGCGCCTCTAGAACTCGCCGCTCCAGAACCTCCGGGGGAATCCGAATCTACCGGATCAACAACCTCAACGATCGCGAGAGCTATATTCTAACCAGCGTCTAGACGCCTGTTGCCAGGGCGATATATGTGGCTACCCAGTTTTGGAGGGGAACTACCCTTATCTTACATATGCGGCTGACATGCTGGTCGGACTAAATCCCACACTTTTCGGGGATCATCACGGGTTGGGGTTTGGGCCCTCAATTTCGCCCCGCGCGGGGACTTGCGAGTCGTTATCCGCCCCAAGCAAGGATCTACCCAGATATCGAACGTTTAAATGCCGTTATAAAATAATCCCTACCATCTGTATTAGTCCTGCATACCCTGAGTCTTTTTTGAGCGAGCAATGATTTCCCCAATGGCTCTCCCGCAGAGCCGATGCACGTGGAGTTTCATGTTGGAATTAGGCTCAAACACCCCTTGCCCATACAGTTTAAGCCTAAGTGGAATTGGTGATAGCGTCATAAATGAGAACAGAAATACATTCCTATGAAATCCACCGAGGTGCCAGTTACCGCCGAATATACTAAAGAAAAGTATTTGCTATTTTGAGTGCCATTTTGTCTTGCTACTATATTAGGCTTAATTTACGAAACATCGAGACGTCGGTAAATATGCACGCGCTTGGAGCGCGAACCACATTTGGACTTTAGCTTCGCCCACTAGGTCAGGCATAGAGGAGTATACATCAAAGCGACTATAAACTGACTTCTATTTTCATTCAATTGCCATTCGTGGAGATGCTATCCTAAGCAATAACAGATTCAACATTGAGGCTGGACACTTCGCAGCTCGCATAAATCCGGTATGCATGATGAATCTAGGTGGGTCCAGGCCGCGTACCCTAGCCCCTAGCTAATACCGCACGTCTAGACGGTCGCCATATGGGCAACAATAGTGGTGTTATGGTGGACAAATGCAGATATGGTTTATAGCGATAAATTTAACTAGAAAGAATAGAATCTCCAGTCTCTGGGCTGACGGCTTTTGAAGAACTCTGGCCTTGAGGTATTTGTTACCACCACCGACTGGCTCCCTCGCTGGCTTGATGGCTACTAAGCCTATCGAGCCCTCTATGCTAATCTCACTTTAGTATGCGAAAAAGGCCGTGCGCATTTGATTGTAGGGCCATTTCTGTTAACGTGGAGGACGGATAGTAAGATTTTTTCCATATAGTAAGATTTTTCCATGTAATCACCATACCCTACTTGAGGCTCAATTCCATGCATGCTGGACTGCATGCAGCGAAATGAGGGGATGCGCAGCCCCACTAAAATCCGGCCTACGAGAAATCGCGTGAATCCATCGCTATTGAATAAAAATTCCACAGAGACTCAACAGCATTTCTTGCAGATGAGGATTCGTAGTACACAGATGAAGATCCGTAGTACTGACGCGCAGGCATGGGCCGGGGTGATAGTCCCGAAACCGTCTGCATCGCTAATATGCAAGGCACCGTCAGCATTGACGCAAGGCACCGTCAGCAGCGATGCAAGCGTTCTCGACTCAGTTATCAAAGCACGAAATGCGAGAGTTTACTACGAGCCAATTTCGGCCATCTCCATTGCCATGGCCGCCATGGCTGAGGTACGGTTACATGCATAGCATTATGAGAATGACCCTCCAACCCGAGGAAAACTTAATCTCACGGGCCCCATTGTGCAAGGTAGCTACGACATAATACCAACTACCCTTCCAGATGACCAGATTCCCTGTCGAAAATGGCGCAAGCATTAGCGCATGCATGCCGCGTGCAGGTGAGGTACAAAAAGGACGAGTGTCGACATCACGAACTAATGCACCTTAATAGAGTTATACTGCTCCTTGCCATTCTGACTACAGGATGTCAAGTGGGAGCATTGCCAAACGGCAGAATTACCACTGGCAACACCACGAATGCCTTGGTAGATGAAACCTACACAGCCACACTTGAACGCCGCGACGGTGTCGATGGACGGCCTCCCATTAAGACTTCTTCAGCTACTCCCGCAAAGAGTTCTTCGACTTCCATTTTAAAGAGCTCTTCTGTTTCTCCGTCCAAGAGTGCATCAGCGTCCTCGTCTAAGAGTTCTTCAGTCTCTACATCCAAGAGTGCGTCAGCGTCCTCGTCTAAGAGCTCTTCTGCCTCTGCCTCTAAGAGTGCCTCAGTGTCCTCGCCTAAGAGTTCTTCTGCCTCTGCTTCTAAGAGTGCGTCTGCATCTTCTGCCTCTGCCTCTAAGAGTGCGTCCGCGTCTTCGCCCAAGAGTTCTTCTGTCTCTGCCTCTAAGAGTGCCTCAGCGTCGTCGCCTAAGAGCTCTTCTGTCTCTGCTTCTAAGAGTGCGTCTGCGTCTTCTGCCTCTGCCTCTAAGAGTGCGTCCGCGTCCTCGCCTAAGAGCTCTTCTGTCTCTGCCTCTAAGAGTGCATCTGCGTCCTCGCCTAAGAGCTCTTCTGCCTCTGCTTCTAAGAGTGCGTCCGCGTCTTCGCCCAAAAGTTCTTCTGCCTCTGCTTCTAAGAGTGCGTCTGCGTCTTCTGCCTCTGCCTCTAAGAGTGCGTCCGCGTCCTCGCCTAAGAGTTCTTCTGTCTCTGCCTCTAAGAGTGCCTCAGTGTCCTCGCCTAAGAGCTCTTCTGCCTCTGCCTCTAAGAGCGCATCTGCGTCCTCGCCTAAGAGTTCTTCTGCCTCCGCCTCTAAGAGCGCATCTGCGTCTTCGCCTAAGAGTTCTTCTGCCTCTGCTTCTAAGAGTGCGTCTGCGTCTTCTGCCTCTGCCTCTAAGAGTGCGTCCGCGTCTTCGCCCAAGAGCTCTTCTGTCTCTGCCTCTAAGAGTGCCTCAGCGTCGTCGCCTAAGAGCTCTTCTGTCTCTGCCTCTAAGAGCGCATCTGCGTCCTCGCCTAAGAGTTCTTCTGTCTCTGCTTCTAAGAGTGCGTCCGCGTCTTCGCCCAAGAGTTCTTCTGTCTCTGCCTCTAAGAGTGCCTCAGTGTCCTCGCCTAAGAGTTCTTCTGCCTCTGCCTCTAAGAGTGCCTCAGTGTCCTCGCCTAAGAGCTCTTCTGTCTCTGCCTCTAAGAGTGC